>CM040118.1:304093538-304614157 GCA_022559845.1 Amorphophallus konjac | reverse complement strand
TGCACAAGCCCAGCAAGTGTACTATTCAAGCTATCCATCATCCAAGAATAGAGATTGGTGGGCAGTTTGCAGGGTTAAATCAAAACTCTTTCCCACTTATGAGTTAACTATGAGTGGAGATATCTCAGAGGTTGCTAGTGCTGAATATTATCAATCAGACGAAGTTGGCGTTGTCGGTTCCTCTAGGTTTAATCTGGACGAATCTGATGAGCCACTGTCATTACGTACGCGAGATGAAGTGGAAGAAGTCGATCAGATGGAGCTAAATGTTGATGTTAGAGGGGAGGAAGAATCAGATGAAGACAGAGTTTGAATCTGATGAGGCTATTATGGATGACGAAGATGATGATGAGTTAGATATATCATCAACATGAGGGAGGCACGTTTTCATAATTTAGTGAGATATCCTTACCTTTTTGCATAATTTGTAATAACATATATTGTAGTCTTGTGCAATTGAGGATTAATATGTATTAATTATTATGTTAGTAATAAAGAAATGGTTCGAGGAGGTCGTACTGGGAGTGGGAGGAGACATGGCAGTGACAAGGGCTCTACTCCCTCCTGTTTGGCGTCTTCTTCGGGCACAGGTATATCTATTAAAAAATTTAGCTATATAAATGTTTACATCATTTACTAGCCTAAAAGAATTTTTTTTAGGTTCAAGTGTCGGCTCGTTGCCTGTTGTGCAGACGCCATCCCCACCACCTTCCGCTGCAGGTATGTATATTTTAATTTAAACTCTCCAATATTTGTTTTACTTATGAAAATTAAATCTTGCAGGTGTCAGTGGCCTCCCACCTATTGTGCAGATGTCACCCCGACCACCTCCCGCTGCAGGTATGTATATTTTAATTATAAGTTCGTAATATTTGTATCACTCCACATGAAAATTAATTCTTGCAGGTCTCAGTGGCCTCCCACCTGTTGTGCAGACGCCACCTCCACCACTCTCGCTGCAGGTATGTATATTTTAATTTAAAGTTCCCAATATTTGTTTTACTTATGAAAATTAATTCTTGCAGGTCTCAGTGGCCTCCCACCTGTTGTGCAGACGCCACCCCCAACACCTCCCGCTGCAAGTATGTATATTTTAATTTAAAGTTCCCAATATTTGTTTTAGTTATGAAAATTAATTCTTGCAGGTCTTAGTGGCCTCCCACCTGTTGTGCAGACGCCACCCCCATGACCTCCCACTGCAGGTATGTATATTTTAATTTAAATTATCCAATATTTGTTTTACTTATGAAAATTAATTCTTGTAGGTCTCAATGGCCTCCCACCTGTTGTGCACTTATGAAAATTAATTATGTTATTTCAAAGATATGTAATACACTTAGTTTTACTTGTGAAGATCTATTCTTACAGATCCCAGTGCCCTCCCACCACCTCCCACTTGTACAGGGCACACCCCCACCAGTCAGCCACTTGACGATGCCGGTAGTCGTCACGATGGATGCACCGCCCATGATAGACGTCGCCCGTGTTGGATCTCCGGGTAAATCTATAAGGTTATATTACATTAATTAGCCTTCAACTGTCTAATATGAATACTTTGACATTTGCAATTACAGTAAGAAATTTGAACCCCACAATGCTGTCCATCATTCCACCGAACTCATGTTGGCACATGTGCCCAGGGCAACATCCACTTTCAGAGAATTTCCGATGGCCATTCGCGATTCATTGTACAACATGCTCTTAGTAAGTAATTACGTCATTTAATTCAAGTATTTCCCAAACTCAATTTACAATAGTATACTAAGTGTGAAAAGTAATTGATTTACAGCGGTCTTTTCAATTCACGTGTGGACATGACGCAGCGAGATGTCGTCGTGCCTGGGAGTCTACTATGCAGTCAAGTTACAAGAAGAAAATACATGAGGCCCGAGCACACGCTAAAAAATTGAGTGGGGGGAGTGAAGACCGACAATTGTGGAAGGCGCACCGCCCTCTATGGATGAGGCAGGAGGATTGGGAGATATCTTGGACCATTTTGCCGACCCCAAGTGGATAGAAAAGTCTGAAAAAGCCAAAGCAATCAGGGCGTCAAAACCAGGTTCAAATTTGCATACAAGTGGGTCCATCTCTTATGCGGCTCATAAACAAAAATTGGTAAGTAATATAACACTTTATTTTCTTACAATTTATCCTAATATTTGACTTTTTTTTACTATGAATTGTATAACATGCTGTGGAGCTTAATCGACCTCCGTCGTTCCTCGAGGTGTTCGACAGAACACACAAAAAGAAGGGGACTAATCAATTTGTGAGTGAGACAGCTAAGTCAGCAGTGGTAAGTTTATCTACATATGTAACTTGTACCGTTCATTTAAATCGGCATGTAATTCATATGAAATTGAGTAGTTATTTTATTCAATTTGTAGGAAACATATAGCAAAGCAGTGACAGAGAAGTACGGGGAGGGAGACACGCAGTAGCCGGAGTTCGATCCGGTGGAGTGGGTGGCAGCAGCTGGCGTACCGAAGAAAGACCGACTATATGGTTTTATGGAGAGACTAGACGCTAGCACGATGATATCATCGTGTGCGAGTTCTAGCTCTGCCCAAACCAGTAGCACTGCCTTCACTATACCTTCCGTTGCCCCCAACGCTTCTGCCTGCGACATGATGGACATGGTCCGATCGCAGATTTTTGATTTGCGGCGGCAGCAGCAATAGTTCCAACAGGAGATCTCTAGCCAGCAGGCAATCATTTTGCAGGCAATCAGTGGCCTCCTCTCCCAGGGGGAATGGTCCCTCAGCGATCCACCACCACCACAGCACAGGCCGCACAGGTGAGTGCTTACTATGTTTTTATTTTGATGGAATTACTCAATTATGTTCATTTGAAAAATTAAAACTCCCTAGTTTTCAAAACTCACTTAGTTTAGAAGAATTGAGAAAATCTGGGGTTCGGGGGTCGGATGGCCGTGCCGATCGTTCCAACACGACCTAGGAGTCAGAACTGATGGAATCTAAATCGGATGCCCGAGTTGAGCTCGGCGCTCAACGTTCATTTTCAAAATACACTTAGTTTAAATGAACTGCCAGGTCGGGTCCGGGGGTCTAAAACTTGAAATACCAGTCGGATGGCCATGCCGACCGTTCCAACACGACTTGGGAGATGAAAGTGACTTGTTAGAACTGACGGAATCCAAATCGGATGCCCGGTTTGAGCTCGGCGCTCAAACGTTCATTTTCAAAATACACTTAGTTTAAATGAACTGCCAGGTCGGGTCCGGGGGGTCTAAAACTTGAAATATCAATCGGATGGCCATGCCGATCATTCCAACACTACCTGGGAGATGAAAGTGACTTGTTAGAACTGACGGAATCCAAATCGGATGCCCGGTTTGAGCTTGGCGCTCAAAGTTCATTTTCAAAATACACTTAGTTTAAATGAACTGCCAGGTCGGGTCTGGGGGTCTAAAACTTGAAATACTGGTCGGATGGCCGTGCTGATCGTTCCAAAATGACCTGGGAGATGAAAGTGACTTGTCAGAACTGACGGAATCTAGATCGGATGCCCGATTTGAGCTCGGCACTCAAAAGTGCATTCTCCAAATACACTTAGTTTAAATGAACTGTCAAGTCGGGTCCGGGGGTCTAAAACTTGAAATATTAGTCGGATGGCCATGCCGATCGTTCCAACACGACTTGGGAGATGAAAGTGACTTGTCAGAACTGACGGAATCCAAATTGGATGCCCGGTTTGAGCTCGGCGCTCAAAAGTGCATTCTCCAAATGTAATTAATTTAAATACTGTTTCAAGCTAGTAGTTGATCTATAAAATCTGCAGTTATCAATTTGATATGTTTGATTTCAATTTATGCTAATTTCTTCGCACTAATTTTTTTATCTATGAATGCATGTTATTATTTTTTTAATGTAGGGGGATCCTTCTGCGGGCGGCGACAGAGGAGATGAGCAGGGCAGGGAGGATATGGACGATGTACCGGATATTTCTTGATGTTTGATGATATTCAGACGGATCAGCAGGGTTGATGTGTTTTTTTGTGGTATTTCTTTGATCAGCATGGTGTTGAGTTTTTTTTTTCGGTGGTGTTTATTTGATCAGCATGGTGTTGAGTTTTTTTTTCGGTGGTGTTTATTTGATCAGCATGGTGTTGGTGTTGAGTTTTTTTTTCGGTGGTGTTTATTTGATCAGCAGGTTCCCAATATTTTTTTTCAGCAGGATATTTCTTGATGTTTATTTGTGATCCAACATGTTTTTTAGAATAATTTAAGATTTTTTTAAAAATTAAATTTTTACATTTCAGACGGATTTGCAGACGGTATTTGAGACGAAGAATATCCGTCTGAAGTTTCAGACGAACGGTTGAGCTAACCGTCATATAATCCGTCTGAAATTCAGATGGTATTTGAGACGAAATATATCCGTCTGAACTTTCAGACGACCAGCTGAACGAACCGTCGTATAATCCGTCTGAAATTCAGACGGCATTTGAGACGAAATTTATCCGTTTGTAATTTCAGACGAATCCATCGTAATATTCGTCTGAATTTCAGACGGATTTTTCACCACTTTTCGGACGGCTTTTTGACCGTTTTAAATTCAAACGAATTAAAGGACATACGGTATTTCAGATGGAAAATATCTCGTATGATATTCAGACGGAATATGTGACTGAATTAAATCTATCTGAAATTTTATTTTCAGACGGAAATGGAAACTGTCACAAATTTGTGACTAGATATCAGACGGTCTATTTCCGTCTGAAATCCGTCGGAAATCCGTTACAAACGTGTTTGTGACAGATTTTCAGACGGATCTGAGCGGATACCTGCTGTCTGAAATCCCACTTTTTCTGGTTGTGGAGGGACGATGGCGCGGTGTTCATCGTTCGCGAGCTCGGGGCGCCGGCGGTGGTTTGCGAGACGTTTCACAACCGAACGGCGTCCACGGAGCGCGAAATCTTCGGTGGAGGGAGGGGGATGGATCCTTAACCCCTGTATTTCATTTTCCATGGTTTTGGTAGCCCGAGGTGAGCCGAGTGTGGATTTATTCACGCCGGGGGTTAAAATCATGTTTTTAGGGCGTGTGACGGTTTCGTTGAATTGATCGACGTTTTCCCGCTTTCTTCCTCCCATTTTTGGGTTTTGGGACCCGGGGAATGATCTCCGTTATTTTTCCCCTCGACGGGGGTCGAGTGGGCGTGGAAATCGAGCCTCAAGGGTGGGCTCGGTCGGGGTGGTCGCCGTATAAGGTCGACCGACTGGTTATGGTCGGCCGATCGAACGGCCCAGCTGCAAATGAGGCGCGATGCGGATTTCGGTCCACCGACCCTTGTGCGCAAGTCAACCGATCGCAGCAGGTGGAGTCGATGCCGCTCGTGCTGCGTCGACGCTGCTGGTCGCGCCAGTCGATTGACCGTCGTAGGGTGCGTTGGTCGACTGACCCCAATTGGGTAGGTTGACCGAACTGCACCAGTCTCACCCATTTTAGCTCATGGTCGGTCCGGTTGGGACCAATGTGATGCGGATGGAATGCGAACTTGGGACTCTAGCTCGCGACTCACCCCTAAGTGAGGGAATGGGTGGATCTACGAGGTTGAGGAGCCGGCAATGAGTCTCGGGTACTCGGCTCTTCCGTGTACTCGGATTGAGTCACGGGACGGGTCACGCTCGCTCTCTCTCACGGCGGTGATAAAAATTGAGCAGGCTAAAATTCCTAACACTCTAGCAGCGGCATATATAATTATATACGTAATAAGCAAAATGCCGAGTGAGGAGAGATCGTTATCTCAGCGCTCCAGGCGTGGGGAAGACAACCCCGGCCAAGATCCATACTCTCGGTTAGACAATTACCAAATAAATTACAGAATTAAATTTTTATTACCCACTCCACGTAGGGAGGTAAAGGGCTACAGTGGGACCCAGGGGTAGCGGTCTCGGGTTTACGGGCAGCAAGCCGGAAGGGCTCTCGGATCGAAGGTGGACTATTGGTCCGACTATGTATTGTTCTGACTCGCTGGATAACAACTGAACTCGGCTTGTGGGACGGCAACTTCTGGTCACCTTCTGATCACGGCGGCTGGCTGGGACGTTGGTGAAAGACTCCTCTTCGATCTCTAAACTCGGCGGCGGCTGAATCAACGCCGAAGTAATTTTGCAATAATAAACTTGCTGCTGCCTTTGCTAGCTTGTTCACAGAATAGGTTTGTGTGACCCGGCAAAAAGAATTGTTGTGCCCAGATCCGGAGGCGGATCGAGGTGAGATCAGCATTGTTGGATAGGGGACTCAAAGGTCTACAACATAAATTAATTTTACGACCATCCAGTAGATGGATTGGAAATGAAAATGACTATTCCCCAGGTATTTCTATTGACTCGGATTACAGACTGTCAGGACAGAATAGGATCTGCGTGAAAATGAAATTTGACCAAAATAAAAATGATTTATCTAGACTCTGTGGAAAGGGGGAGATGTGAGGATCACGTATGATTTGTTTGGGATTTTTTGGAGATGGCTAAGGGGGCGGGAAAAATACAACAATAGACTACTATCCTGCAGATCTGCAAACTGGCAGATTGCTGGGGGGAAAACTTAATTACTGGGAAAAATAGTAAATGAAGGCGAAATGACACGAAATTTAAACTGGAGATGGGGGACGACAGGGAGAATAAACGCTCAAAATTTTGGGGTCGAACATATCTACAGACTGGGAGATAAAATTCTGGCCTCAGCTTGCTATCCAGAGATGGACAGAGCTCCGACGAAGTGGCGATGGTCGTGCGATGGCGGCTCGATGGTGGCGACAGCGCTAGTGCTGAGCTTCTCACTCAGAGAGGGGTTGATAGGGAGGCTTACATCTCTGAAGATCTGAGCTTTCACAGCTCCAAGGGGGGAGAGAGGAGAGAGAGGGCTATGCCCTTGGCTTCTTCACCAAAAAAAATTGAAATTTTCTTCATTAATTCCATGAAATGTGGAAATACAAGGTTTATATAGAAATGTATAAAAGGCCTAAACTATCCCTAGATCTAGGGTTAGAGAGGGGCAAATGAGGGATAGGAAATAGTCCTCCCATGTGGTCAAAAAAACCAAAATAAAAAAAACATATATGGGGAGGTGCACCCCCCTCTTGGAGAAGGCAATTTCGAATTGGCTTCTCCATGGTCCAGGTTCACCTTCGACCATGGTCCAACCCCCATGCACCCTAGAAGCCAAGTGGCCCAATGAGAGAGAGGGATGGGGGCCCCTGCTGGGCTACGTGGCCGTTTACACATAAACCCAAATGAAACCCAAAACAAACACACATTACATACCAAGTACAATATTACAAAAATACATTCCAAACATTTAATGGAATAGCCCCAACGCGCCATCAATTCTCCCCGGGTGGGAAGAACTAGACCCCGTCGAGTAAACACTAGAGCCAGAGTACGGCTCGACTCAGCGAGCGCCGCGTACCGGACACGCAGCACGACTTGGTCGACACCGACCTCTTTGTGGCTGGTGGACAGTCTGGAGTCTCCACCGGAGCCTTCATACTTTAGTACGTATTTTTATACATATTTATATTTTATACATAATTTGGTCATATTTGACATGTATTTGACATGTATTTGGGTTGTATTTTGATTTGTATTATTTAAGATTTTAATATTGGGTCAATGGGAGAATAATTGACCATGTATTTGTATTTTGATTTTTATGGTCCAAGGGGGAATTAATATGGTCCAAGGTGAATAAATTAACCAAGCCATTTATGTTGACTTTGAGAGAGGGGCGCCCCCCCTCTTTGTCCCCTTGTGGGATTATTTCAATTCACCTTGTCCCCATTTCCCTATTATACCCCCTTGACCAAGGGCATCCTAAGTCATTTGTCTAGGTCTAAGGTTTGGTACTTAATGTCTCTTGTTACATTTTTATCAAAAATTAATGATGAAATTATATGTGAATTTGGCCTTGGGCGCACCCCCTCTTGTTGGGTTCGGTGCTATGTATTCAGAGGGGGGGTGAATGAATATACCCTTTAAAAACTTCGCCCAATTAAGAAATTCTTCCTAATACAACCAGAAGCCCAATAAGCAATTGCGGAATTCAGATTTATTAAGACAACTGAAATGCTTATAGATGAACTAACTAGTGACTTAGGAACAATGTCAACGAACTCTCAATACCACAGTCAAACATATAGTGTGCGCAGCAATGAAATGAACACATATAGAAAATCAAACCATATCGACCCTATGCATTCATCTAGCGGCAAACCCACAAAGAGATCAAACCACTGCACAATGATTTTTAGGTGGTTCGGTCCTGCAGACCTACATCCACCCCACACTCAAACCCGAGTGTGGATTCCGCTGACTCACAGCTTGAACAGCTGGGCATCACAGCTTGCCATACAATCCGCTGAGCAACACAGCTTGCTGTCCAGTGGAATCCACCACTGCAACCGCTGGGGATTACAGCTTACCCGTCCAGAGGCAGCACCTCTGCAAACGCTGACTAACAGCTTGAAGAAAGGATAAAAGATGAAACAAAAACAAGAAGACAATCAGCGACTGAAAGCTGTAAATGAAAGCACAAATGATATAGCTCTCGAAGGAGCAGCTCTGGCTTGGATTTGATCCAAATGCCAGATATCCACTATCTCTCTCTCTTTCTCTGCTCGAGCTCTCTATCTCTCTCTTTCTCTTCTTTCTCTTCTGCTCTTCTTCTCTTCTTTCTTCTCTGCTTCTTCTGCTTCTCTTTTCTTTCTCACAGGATCGTGCAGGCTATCCTCTGCTTCAGTCGATCTCTTCTGCTAGAGCTCTCTGTCTCACGATCAGTCTTCTTCAGATGGAAGAAGCTTCATATATATAGAGCAGCAGGAATTTGGCGTGTGCTCTCCACATCTCCCGCCCAAAGGCTTTCGCCAGAACCGAGGCATTTCGACCACCTGGCAGCATCCTGGCTGGGCTGCATCCACGTGTCATAATCTGGGCACCTCGTCCTTCCTTGGATCACGTGCCTTCATTAGGCTCTGCAAAGAATCCCTGTCAGACAGTCGAATAGGATTATCAGTTTAAGACTGAAACCCCTGTACAGACTTCATAGTATACACAATGCATTGTATAGACTTTGCAAAGCGACAGGAATGTATGGACTTTGCAGTGTGTAATGTGCAGACGTTATGCAATGTATGGACTTGCGTTCAGCAGCAATGTATAGACTTGAAATATGCAGAGCTTAAGCTATGTACATACTTCAAATATGCAGAAGTAAACGTGCATCAATGTGTAGACTTAGCAAACCAAAGTATGAACAAAGCAACACAATGTGCAGACTTCGTGCAATGAGTGAAGCAGTGTATAGAGTTAGAGTGCAGTGAATGTTCAAGTGATGTACAGACTCTGCCAAGAGCAATGCACAATGCACATATGAATGTACAGACTTCGTTTGTGCTATGCAAGCATGCTAAGATGCAATGTATAGACTTTATTGAATGCATTCTATGCAGACCCTGTACAGACTTGATGAGACGATGCATTCACGATGTATAGACTTCAGCTCGTGCAAGCAAAGCCAATGTATAGACTTGGCGTTTGTGTGAGCATGCGATGTACAGACTTTGTGTTGTGAACACAGGCTGTACAGACTTGCTAACATGCATGAACAAATGGCATTGTATAGACTTGGCAGTGTGTTATGCAGAATGCATCACGCAAAGTATGAACATCAAGAATGAATGCACAATGGCTGTATGGACTTGACATTCTGAACAATGTACATACTTGCTACCTGAAGTGAGAAATGGAGTGTGTAGACTTTGCTTTGAACAAGGCACAATGTATAGACTTAGTCATGCGTGCAGCAAAGACAATGTACAGACTTGGTCTGTTGTACAGACTTCATGAACGATGTAAAGACTTGCAAGGGAAAGGCTGTACAGACTTGAGCACAGCAAAGCAATTGAATGTATAGACTTCACGATGTGAAGACTTGCCAAAGACAACTGGACGATGTACAGACTTGAGCGAAGCAAAGTCTGTACAGACTTGAAGGTTCACAATGTATAGACTTTGGCAAAGCACCAATGTACAGACTTACACAGTTCTAGCTACAGTGCAATGTATAGACTTGGAAGCATATGAACATGGCGCTGTACAGACTTTGAGTGAGAGCCCAATGTACAGACTTGGTGGAACTGAGCGTAGGTAAAGATTAAGAATGTATAGACTTGCTCAGTTCAGCACGTAAGTAAAGATGCCAATGCAGTGTACAGACTTTGCAAGAGACACTAGACGCTGTACAGACTTAGCCACAAGCTGAACAATCGGATGTATAGACTTGAGATGAATGCATGAACAGTCCGATGTACAGACTTGCCAAATGTATAGACTTTAAGTCCAATGCAGGAGGCTGTACAGACTTTGATGAATAAACAAGCCGATGTACAGACTTGCCAATGTAGAGACTTGAGAGCTCTGACTATGTTCACGCAATGTATAGACTTGAATAGTGCGACACAAGGAGAGACGCTGAATGAGACACTGAAGTCTGTATAGACTTTAACAGTGAGACAGTGTACAGACTTAGCAGCGAGCAGACAGACGACGGCCAAGACAATGTATAGACTTTGCGTCTTATGTGAGACGAACGATGTATAGACTTAGCCAGCCTTCAGCTCGATGTACAGACTTGTCTTAAGCAATGGCTGTACAGACTTCATGAACGATGTTCAGACTTTTGTGTGTGATGAACAACCGATGTATAGACTTATGCATGAAGCAAGGCAATCTGATGTGTAGACTTTCTCAACACAGTGGCGTGCAACTAAACGATGTGTAGACTTCAGAAATGCATAGAGACGCTACAGCGTGACAGCGTCGACGCAGCAGTTCACCCTGATGTGAAGTTAGATCTGGGTCAGTTCAGTGGGTCGACGCAGTGACCCCATGCGTCAACGCATCCAGCCTTATCTTCAAAGCCATCTGAGGCATTTCAAGGCTGCGTCAACCTCGTGGACTCAATGGGTTGACGCCATCTGAACTACTTACGAGATGTATAGACATGCGAATCTGATGTAAAGACTTGAGGGGGGTCGACCCATCTAAGAAGGGGGTCGACCCACAGAGCTAGCACACTCATGCATTCTCCACAGAACAGATCAGATATAACACACTCATGCATTCTCCACAGAATAAATCAGTCATATGCATTCATGTTGCTATCATTCAATGTGATGTTCTTAGCAAAACAATATGGTGACTCATTTATGTTGCTATCATTAAAACACCACATAATCATCAAAGCACAAGGGGCACAACAATCTCCCCCTTTTTGATGATGGCAACATAATGAGTCACACTGACTCGTCAAACTATTCTCCCCCTTTGACATAATCAAAAAGAGAGGAAATGGTTTGAGAGACAAAATTCAGCACACAAAGTCAGAGAATGAATCATGGTTCATTAAAATGAGGTTCTCCCTTATGACAATGAAACAGCTCTCCCCCTATCAACATGCAAGATGTACTACTCTCCCCTTAAAAGCAGATGACCATAACTCCCCCTGAAGCTGCAGGAATGAACTCTGGTTATCCAATAAATCAATCTGAAATCTGCCATTACAAAGAATCTGAATTCTGGTTGCATGAACAGAATGAACAGGTGAAAAGTCCACAGAACCAGAGCTGATTGCAAAACAAGATGGAAGATTCCAACAGTGTGGAGAGTAAAGTGATTGAACAATCATCACAAGACATCTCAATGAATAATCAATATCAAGATTTATGTTGATCAGGCTATCTGGAAAGAATCTGATCATGAGGGATTTTAATGCTTGCACCACTTCAATAAGTCTTGAGAAGTATAGACTCTTCTATCATAAAGGGTTATGAAGTGGCAACTTAACCAATCTGATTTAATTATGATGTATACCAAATTTGTCAAATTAAACTCAATACTCATATCTGAATCCAAGTTTTAATAAAGGTGAACCAAATATTCAGATAACACTCAAAATCAATCATCTTTATCTTACACACATGATCTCAATGACTCTTTTAAGAGTTACACAGATTAGTATTGATGTTAAACACTTTTTCCAAGAATATGAGTTGACAGACTTTTCAATATATTTTCATTTGAAGCACATTATATTTTTTCTGAGCAATTTAGGTTGATCATCACCTTTTTACATGAGGCACAACACGTCTTAGGTGAAGTGACCCAGTTACTCAGTGGGATAACTGTCATTGCCTCTCAACTTTGAGAACAGAGTTAGCAATATGAGTGTCTTTTTACATGAGGAGACACCTTGATTAGAGGCCAGACTCCCCAGTTACTCAACACAGGCATGCCATTGCTCTGTCAGGTTTTTCAGTAAATTTTCATCAGAGATAACTATGGCACCTCATGACATAAGTTACTTTATTTCATTGATAAAGAACCCAGTTTCTCAGTGACCAAGACATTGCTCTGAATTCACAATTTTTCATTTAGTCAACATTTCTCAAGTTAATGTTTAACCACAGCACTCACTCTATGTATCTCTACCAAAGTAGCCTTGATTTCAAATTTTCAGATATCAGATGAGAGAATCTAAGGTTTACATGACACATGTGGTTAAAGTTTATTAAACCTTATTATTCAGATATTTTCAATTCATTTAATTACAAATCTGAGAATACATTAATCTTATATCAGTCTGATTCAGTGATAATTCTTAAACCTATATGATAGGAATTTCTACCAAGTTCTCAGACTGAATTGCATGACATGCAGCTTAAGTACCTCAGATCAGAACAATAAATTTAGCTGACCAACAATCAACAGTAGAAACAAATCAGTCACACCAGCTGAGAAGAATGTGAAAGGTGAGTATAAGCTGGTGCAAGTGTAAATCACCAATAGAGAAGAGCATTAAAAGAGAGTTTATCATCAGACAGTAGCTGAGTCTGGAATACAGACTGATCAGCTGTTTTAGAGAGGACAGCAGAAAATTTAATTGAACCAAACTGAGAGCATTAGAGATCCAATAAGCTAGACAGGAGGATTTCAGGTGAGTGTGAATGAGATGATCAGAAAACTTCCTCTGTCTAGATTCATCATGACAATAGCAAGGCATGAGCAGCATAATGGTTAGTCAAGACAAGTTGAGCTCCCCCTGACTAAGTGCACGATGTGAAGGATAAAACATAAGCAGCAATATGATTGATCAAAAACAGTTGGACTCCCCCTGACTATATGCATGAAATGTATTGAAAGCACATCACATGATATCAAAGTTTGCATTCAGATATGATTCATGCAAATTAGACAGAAGAGAATTACCATAAGCATGATTGTTCAATTCATATTTCAGAAAGTTTCAGTTTAACATCAACAAATCAACATGATATGCAACTTTCCCTGCCTATATGAAAACTTGACCCTTGGTACTTGGTGGAGAGCCTGGTCTCAAGGACCATCTCACACATAGTAAGAACCTCCAGGCAGATTTCCCTGCCTTTTAGTAGCTTACCATTTGATATACCAGGGTTATGCAAAGATATGCAGTGCAAAGAAGTCCTATGTGTAGACAGTTACTTCTTTTTGGAGTTTTCAGTATGATGATGTGCAATGCATTCACTACATGTATGCATATGCAATTTCAGACAATCATCAATATGCAAATCATGTATGAGGAGAGTTCAGAAAATCCAAACCTGACAATGCTGAACATGAAAGAATATGCAAAACACAGATTTAACATGCTATGCAGAATGTTTACTCAAACATCAGAGCATTCTTTATTCAGATAGCATCATGCGAGAGCAATCAACTTTTCAAGGTAAATCAATTTAGCATAGACAGATCATTATGATATGCGATCATCTAAAGGACACAACTTCAGAAGAAAGAATTTAAACTGAGTTTTCAGAACTAACCTGAATAGTCCACTTCTGGGGGTTCCATTTTTGAGTGCCTTAGATTATTAACCCCTTTATTCTTCAGCTTCCAAGGCACACCTGCAAAGATGTTAATCAATTTGATCCTGCAGGAACCCAAGAATTCTTGGGTCCTGAATTATCCCTGATGGGTGTTCTGAACAATCTTTTAGCAATATTATCATCATGATCCATTAGGTAACAACTATCCATGGAATGACCAAATTTTCCACAGTATCTACATGAAGCAGTAGATTTTCTGGTCCTATGATGCATAACAACAACAGCATGAGACCTATGAAACTGAGCATGAATTGTTTTGTTGTATGCATGAGCAGTTTGTTTCTTATTACCTGATGACCAACATTCAGTAAGTTTGTGACCAACCTTGCCACAGTTAAAACATGAAATGTTTGCACTTCTTGTTCTGGGGAATTCAGCAGATTTGAAGTTAATATGAGTTCCCTGAACATGCCAGCAGTCCTTGACTACATGACCATATTTCCCACATTCAAAGCATCTAAGATGCTTGCCTTTTGAGTTATTGTTACTCTAATATTTTTTAGTCCAGCACTCATTTGCCTTGTGCCCTGACTTGTTGCAAGTGAAACAAATAATATGCTGGCTTGAAGTAGATTTATATCTATGTGGGCCATGAGCATGTGTGAAAAATCTAGAATTCACATTGTTGTCTTCTTTCATTTTAAAACATGCATTCATTAGATAACCACGCCTACCACAGTAATAACAGGATGCATCAAATTTCTTAGTGGCATGGTTTCTATCAGATGAATTCCTAGAATGCAGTGTTTTATTTGCATGCTCATCTTTTTTTAATAGTCTGCAATCGTCCATGATATGTCCAGCTTTGCCACAGTAATAACATGAGAATTCCTTCTCAGATGCATGCGAGTGAGTAGATGAATTGTGAGTGGCATGCGTTAATCTATCAGACTCCACATTGCTAGCAGAATTCACAGTATATGTAGGGACAATTTTGACTTTTTTCATCTGACCATTCTTTTTCAATTTTTTACCCCCTTTTACAATTTTCGTTTGCTTTTTATTTTTCTTGGCTTTGAATTGAAATACAGATGTTGAAGGTGATTTCTTATTTTCATTTTGTTTTGGGGATTGACTTGAAGTACCAGCTACATCAGAGCTTTGCACAAAAGTAGTGTATAACCGGTTTCTAGTAATTTCCTTAACATCAGAACTACATCTTATCCCCCTTTTTGAGTTCTTACCCTCACTTTTCATGACATCTTTCATCTTTCCTTTTATTTTAGCAGACTCAATTTCTAAATTTTCCAGATCATGAATTTTATTTTCCAAAGATGCTATATGAAGCTCATAACTGGCTATCTCATGTTCACTGCAATTGACACATTCACTTAAGACTTTATTTACAGTTTTATACTTCTCAACCTCTTGTTCCAGATTGCTCAAGATTTTTAATTCTTTATCACAGACAACTTTTCCTTTTTCTGTGGTGAGAAGTCTTTCAGACAAGCCAGTGTTTAACCATTTCAAATTTTCAACTTCAGCTTTCAATTTAGTGTTTTCTTCCTCAAAATTTTTATTTTGAATTTCATTACCAGCACATCTCTCTCTTCCAGACATCAGCTCCAGTTTTTCAATTAGTTCCTCTTCCCTTTCTTCCACTTTGATTTTCTCAGCAAGCAGATTTCTGTGATCCTCTTTAAACACAGTAATTTGTTTCTTCATCTATTCATTTTCATTATAGAGATCTTCATTATGTTCTCTTAGAGCTGAGCACATATCACAGCTTGACTCTACAGAAGAGATATGCATTGCTTCCTTGTTGATTTTCTCTATTTCAGCTTCAAGATTTTTATTCTTCGTCTGAATTTCTACATTCTCAGCTTTCGATTTCTTCAGATCAAACTTAATCCTTTCCAACTCTTCCAGATTCATCAAATGTTCATTAGTTTTCAGTTTCAGCTGACTTTCTAATTCGGAGATTTTATTGATACCTTCATGGTTTTCCTTTTTCAACATGCACATTTGTTTCATATTCAAGTGAGACTCAGATAGACATTTATCATATAATTCATTTATCTTCGGGCACTTTTCACATGATGAATTAGAATCACATTTATCAATTTTCTTTTTCAACCTTTTATTCTCAGATTTTAATTTCTTGGATACTTTTAACAAATTTTCATACATCACTATCAATTCATCAAAAGAGTATCCATCTGATCCGGAGCTTACCTGAGATGAGGTCTCATCATCATCATTTCTCCGATCAGCCATCAAGCATTTGTTGTGATTCCTGGTGAGCTTTAGTTTTTCCAAAATTTCTTTGGCAGACCTGCAAGAAGAAATACATGAGATTAGAGCTCTGTCAATTGATTCTTTCATTAAAACTAATGCTCTAGTATTGACAGAATCTTTCAATTTATCCTTCTCAGTCCATCTAGATTTATCTTTTGATAAGTTGTATGGACCGTGAGTCATTACCTTCCAGAGATTAGGATCAGTTGATTTTACATACCGATGAAACTTGTCTAACCAAGAATCAAAATCATTACCTCTGAATATCGAGGATTAGCCATCGAGATGTAATGAGTGCACCGAAATCAGATAAGCAAATAAAGACACTGAGCCGGTGAAACAAAACACAGAACACAAGAAGCACACTCTGAAATGCACCAACCAGAAATGCAGGATCTGCTGCGGATTATTAGATCCTATGCACAGCAACCCGCTCTGATACCAAGTGTTGGGTTCGGTGCTATGTATTCAGAGGGGGGGTGAATGAATATACCCTTTAAAAACTTCGCCCAATTAAGAAATTCTTCCTAATACAACCAGAAGCCCAATAAGCAATTGCAGGAATTCAGATTTATTAAGACAACTGAAATGCTTATAGATGAACTAACTAGTGACTTAGGAACAATGTCAACGAACTCTCAATACCACAGTCAAACATATAGTGTGCGCAGCAATGAAATGAACACATATAGAAAATCAAACCATATCGACCCTATGCATTCATCTAGCGGCAAACCCACAAAGAGATCAAACCACTGCACAATGATTTTTAGGTGGTTCGGTCCTGCAGACCTACATCCACCCCACACTCAAACCCGAGTGTGGATTCCGCTGACTCACAGCTTGAACAGCTGGGCATCACAGCTTGCCATACAATCCGCTGAGCAACACAGCTTGCTGTCCAGTGGAATCCACCACTGCAACCGCTGGGGATTACAGCTTACCCGTCCAGAGGCAGCACCTCTGCAAACGCTGACTAACAGCTTGAAGAAAGGATAAAAGATGAAACAAAAATAAGAAGACAATCAGCGACTGAAAGCTGTAAATGAAAGCACAAATGATATAGCTCTCGAAGGAGCAGCTCTGGCTTGGATTTGATCCAAATGCCAGATATCCACTATCTCTCTCTCTTTCTCTGCTCGAGCTCTCTATCTCTCTCTCTTCTTTCTTCTGCTCTTCTTCTCTTTCTCTTTTTCTTCTCTGCTTCTTCTGCTTCTCTTTTCTTTCTCACAGGATCGTGCAGGCTATCCTCTGCTTCAGTCGATCTCTTCTGCTAGAGCTCTCTGTCTCACGATCAGTCTTCTTCAGATGGAAGAAGCTTCATATATATAGAGCAGCAGGAATTTGGCGTGTGCTCTCCACATCTCCCGCCCAAAGGCTTTCGCCAGAACCGAGGCATTTCGACCACCTGGCAGCATCCTGGCTAGGCTGCATCCACATGTCATAATCTGGACACCTCATCCTTCCTTGGATCAAGTGCCTTCATTAGGCTCTGCAAAGAATCCCTGTCAGACAGTCGAATAGGATTATCAGTTTAAGACTGAAACCCCTGTACAGACTTCATAGTATACACAATGCATTGTATAGACTTTGCAAAGCGACAGGAATGTATGGACTTTGCAGTGTGTAATGTGCAGACGTTATGCAATGTATGGACTTGCGTTCAACAGCAATATATAGACTTGAAATATGCAGAGCTTAAGCTATGTACATACTTCAAATATGCAGAAGTAAACGTGCATCAATGTGTAGACTTAGCAAACCAAAGTATGAACAAAGCAACACAATGTGCAGACTTCGTGCAATGAGTGAAGCAGTGTATAGAGTTAGAGTGCAGTGAATGTTCAAGTGATGTACAGACTCTGCCAAGAGCAATGCACAATGCACATATGAATGTACAGACTTCGTTTGTGCTATGCAAGCATGCTAAGATGCAATGTATAGACTTTATTGAATGCATTCTATGCAGACCCTGTACAGACTTGATGAGATGATGCATTCACGATGTATAGACTTCAGCTCGTGCAAGCAAAGCCAATGTATAGACTTGGCGTTTGTGTGAGCATGCGATGTACAGACTTTGTGTTGTGAACACAGGCTGTACAGACTTGCTAACATGCATGAACAAATGGCATTGTATAGACTTGGCAGTGTGTTATGCAGAATGCATCACGCAAAGTATGAACATCAAGAATGAATGCACAATGGCTGTATGGACTTGACATTCTGAACAATGTACATACTTGCTACCTGAAGTGAGAAATGGAGTGTGTAGACTTTGCTTTGAACAAGGCACAATGTATAGACTTAGTCATGCGTGCAGCAAAGACAATGTACAGACTTGGTCTGTTGTACAGACTTCATGAACGATGTAAAGACTTGCAAGGGAAAGGCTGTACAGACTTGAGCACAGCAAAGCAATTGAATGTATAGACTTCACGATGTGAAGACTTGCCAAAGACAACTGGACGATGTACAGACTTGAGCGAAGCAAAGTCTGTACAGACTTGAAGGTTCACAATGTATAGACTTTGGCAAAGCACCAATGTACAGACTTACACAGTTCTAGCTACAGTGCAATGTATAGACTTGGAAGCATATGAACATGGCGCTGTACAGACTTTGAGTGAGAGCCCAATGTACAGACTTGGTGGAACTGAGCGTAGGTAAAGATTAAGAATGTATAGACTTGCTCAGTTCAGCACGTAAGTAAAGATGCCAATGCAGTGTACAGACTTTGCAAGAGACACTAGACGCTGTACAGACTTAGCCACAAGCTGAACAATCGGATGTATAGACTTGAGATGAATGCATGAACAGTCCGATGTACAGACTTGCCAAATGTATAGACTTTAAGTCCAATGCAGGAGGCTGTACAGACTTTGATGAATAAACAAGCCGATGTACAGACTTACCAATGTAGAGACTTGAGAGCTCTGACTATGTTCACGCAATGTATAGACTTGAATAGTGAGACACAAGGAGAGACGCTGAATGAGACACTGAAGTCTGTATAGACTTTAACAGTGAGACAGTGTACAGACTTAGCAGCGAGCAGACAGACGACGGCCAAGACAATGTATAGACTTTGCGTCTTATGTGAGACGAACGATGTATAGACTTAGCCAGCCTTCAGCTCGATGTACAGACTTGCCTTAAGCAATGGCTGTACAGACTTCATGAACGATGTTCAGACTTTTGTGTGTGATGAACAACCGATGTATAGACTTATGCATGAAGCAAGGCAATCTGATGTGTAGACTTTCTCAACACAGTGGCGTGCAACTAAACGATGTGTAGACTTCAGAAATGCATAGAGACGCTACAGCGTGACAGCGTCGACGCAGCAGTTCACCCTGATGTGAAGTTAGATCTGGGTCAGTTCAGTGGGTCGACGCAGTGACCCCATGCGTCAACGCATCCAGCCTTATCTTCAAAGCCATCTGAGGCATTTCAAGGCTGCGTCAACCTCGTGGACTCAATGGGTTGACGCCATCTGAACTACTTACGAGATGTATAGACATGCGAATCTGATGTAAAGACTTGAGGGGGGTCGACCCATCTAAGAAGGGGGTCGACCCACAGAGCTAGCACACTCATGCATTCTCCACAGAACAGATCAGATATAACACACTCATGCATTCTCCACAGAATAAATCAGTCATATGCATTCATGTTGCTATCATTCAATGTGATGTTCTTAGCAAAACAATATGGTGACTCATTTATGTTGCTATCATTAAAACACCACATAATCATCAAAGCACAAGGGGCACAACACCTCTCTCCCCCTTATTCATGTTCTTCTTCTTCCTCCTCCATATTTCTTCAGATCTAGGGCTGAAACCCTAAGATTTCTAAGAGATCTCCCCCTCCTTCTCTTCCTCTATCTGCTGCAATCGACCAATGCCGCCGTCGCCTCCGTTCGTGCCGCCATCAAGGAACCGCAACCCGGCTTCCACCCTACTATCCTGAATTTTGGGATTCCTGGATAGCAGCTCAGTAAAAAGCTTGGTATGGAAGATCCAACCGTCTGATCGTGATGAGATTTTGAGGGTAGGTTCCTCCCATCGTCCACCATTCCAGTTTAATTTCATACAGATCAGAGTCCGTTTAGGTCACCTCCCGATCATTTGTTTTCCCTTCTTACAGTCTGCCCATGTGCAGATCTGCGAGGTAGTCTGTTGGTAGTCGATTTTTCCACCCCCTCAAACGTTGTCAAAAAAATACAAAAAAATTATGACGTGGTCAGATCCTTCCCCCCTCTTCACCATATAAATCCCAGGTCCTAAATTCTTCATTTGATTTTCGGTCAAACCCCTTGAACATGCAGATCCCGTTTTACCCTGTCAGTTCTATATTCTAAGACAGCATTAGTCAGTGTGTTACAGTCATTTTCATTTCCAATCCAGCCGTTGGATGGAACTGAAATTCTAGTATGTTGAAGATCTCTGAGTCCTCTTTCCAACGATGCTAACGTTGCCCCGATCCGACTTCGGATCTGGTCGTGCCGGTCGTTTTCATGGGAGCGTGCATTTCTGCTCTGAGGCAGGCCCGCAAAAAGGGGTCACCGGATAATTCCAGCAAAAATACGCCGGGTTAGCTTCAGCGACCGCCACTCCCGGGGATCGACCAGGGACCCTCCGCCACCATCCTGGTGCACCGCCGCCTTCAGAAGGTCCCAGGAGGTTGACGTCCCTTTGGACGTCCGTGTTCGCTGTCCTGCCGGCCGGCAACTCACCGTACCGGAGCCACTGCCCGCCACCGCCCGGAGCCCGCCGCCTTGTTGTCCGTCAACCCAATTTTGGTGCTCCCTGCATTTTTGTGTAGCCTTTTACCTCCCTGCGTGGAGTGTGCAAGAAAATCGCTGCTATAATTAACTTTATTTACTGTACCGGGAGTCACGAAACTTGGCCGGGACGTCTTCCCCATGCCCCGAGTGTGGAGTTACATTCACCACTCTCTTTGTCGTATTTGCTTATTTAGTATGCGTTCTAGATGCCGCTACATGTGAGTAGGTTATTTTCCTAGCAAGTTCGTACTTAATCACCGCTGTGAGTTGTGAGTTGTGAGTGCGAGACCCGTCCCGTGACTTTGTTTCGAGCACGAGAGTGAGCCGACCACCCGAGACTCGAAACCGGTTACCCAACCGTGCAGATCGTCACGTTTCCCTCGTCGGGGACGACCGTGAGTTTAGCGCTTTTTGTTTGGGGCATGTTCGCCTCTTCTGAAGCTCTTTTAGGTGCCACGTTGTTGTGTTGTTTCTGGTTGCATCGTCCTGTTAGTCGCATTGTCTAATAGATTCCAAGGTTCGCGTCTAGTCCGAGTCAAGTCCCGTTGTCGTCCCGCATCAAATTGGTGTTAGAGCCGGTTTGAGTCTAGGGTAGTCAGTCCAAGGTGCTCCATTTCATCTGGTATATCCAAAGGTGTTCTCAGAATGATAGGCTACGCCTATTGGGAAAGCGGAACACTTGCGTGAGCGTGATCTTCGGATCAAACCTCCGCCTCGTACCGGCCATTGGAGTCTAGGCCGTCCGCCATTTTGCATTAGTCCGTCCATACAGGTCGTAGTGAGTCACCCCTTAGTTCCCTTTAGGTCCCATTGCATGCCCACCCGTGGAGGTGCCCAATACCATCGCCCTGACACTATGGGTGAACCTCGAGGTTCCAACCCGGGAGGCCGATCACTGGAAGACTTGGTGGCTCTACTCATGGAGCGCACGGACAGGTCCGACCAAAATCTTAGGGAGCATATGGAGAGGTCCAACCAAACTCTTAGGGAGCATACTGAGCGTATAGAGTGCCGTTTCAAGGCCATGGAGGACCACGCTTAGGCTTCTGACTGATTTATCCAAGGTCTGGTTGGAAGGATAGAGAATGTGGAGGGAGTCCCCCGCCGGGAGCTCCCCGGAGCTGTCCCGGCCCCTCAGGTGCCTGCTGCCCAGCCCGCCCCACTCAGGGTTGAGGAGCGACAGCCACATGCCCCCGATGTTGAGGACTACGAGTCCGACAACGATTATGGGGGAAATGGTTGACGCCGTCGTGGTCACCGACCGTAGAGAGATGATGAGGAAGAACGGGTCCTCAAGACTGTGCGAGCAGACCCTCCCATGTTTGACGGGTCCTTAGACCCGAAGGTCTATCTTGATTGGGAGGCCAGCATGGACCGGTATTTCTAGTGGTTTGAAATGACGGACCACCGGAAAGTCAAGTTCACCAAAATGAAACTGGTAGGGTAGGCACAAACTTATTGGAGGAACATGGAGAACCTGCTGTTTCATCGTCAGGAACCCCAGGTCGAGACTTGGGATGAGATGAGGACCAAACTCAGGAAGAAGTGCCTTCCTGTCACATACCGTCAGCATCTCATAGACAGATGGCAGAGTCTCACCCAAGGGGATCGGTCCGTCTCTGATTACATCGTCGAGTTCGATGAGTACTTTCTGCGATGTGATGCCACGGAGGAAAGCTCCCTGACTGTTTCCCATTTTCGGCGTGGTCTGCAGCCACACCTTCAGTATGAGCTTTTCCTCCTCAAAGTGGACAAGTTGGAAGACACGTATCAGGCTGCCCTCGAGGTGGAGCAATTTGAGGTGGAGTTTGCTCCTACCCCGCGCCAAGGGGTCACATATCTGCGTGTGTCTGATCCTAGGACCACGCCTGGTTCCTACACTCGATGGCCTACCCCCAGGAAACCCCTCGCCAGGACCTCGCTGCTCCTAGGCGCCCCCTCCCTCCGAGGGATCCTCCTCTGCGCCAGCAGGCACCCGTCCATGCCCCTAGACCTCCCCAGCACGCCGTGCTGACTCGACCCCTACCTTCTACACCCCCAGTCCGTCTTGTGGACAAGGGTAAGGGGTCGATGGCTAGTGGAACATCCCAGGGCTTCAGGACACAAGGAACTTGCTATAGGTGTGGTGGGGTTGGCCACTATTCCTCCAAGTGTCCCACTCGGGAGTCGCTTGTTATCTCTGATCCCTCTGCCAACGACCCCACACCTGAGCTAGTGCCGATCAGTTACAAGGCTGATCAGGACTTAGTGGAGGAGTTCCTTGATGAACTAATGTAGGGAGAGTCAGTTGATGTCCCAGGTACCCAGCATCAGGGTGATGTACAGTTGGGTGTAGTCAGGTGCATCCTAACCCAGCCTCAGGTGAGCGACGACTGGTGTAGTACCATCATCTTCCATACATTTTATAGGCTGGGAGGAAAGGCCTGCAAGGTGATCATAGATAGTGGGAGTTGCATTAATGCTATCTCTACGAGCACTATTAGATGCCTGGGTTTGACACCCGTAGATCACCCCGCCCCTTACAGGGTATCTTGGGTAGATTCTACTTCCATCCCGGTCAGACTGCGATGTCTGGTGCCACTGCAGTTCTAGGCTTACCATGATGAGATATGTTGTGACGTGTTACCTATGGAGGTGGGTAGCATTATCCTCAGTAGGCCTTGGCTCTTTGATCAGGATGCTACCATTCAAGGTCGGTCGAACACTTGCACATTCGACCACGGGGGCCATAGGATCACCCTCCACCCCACTCAGCCGAAGGATCATTCTGTCTGAGGACCAGCCGGCCCCAACACTTCGACCCCTCCTAGTCAAGGGACAGTCGGCCCTTCCACCTCATCCTCGACACGGGCTACTATCGCTTCGACTGCTCCTAGCACAGGAGACCTCCCACCCCGGAGGTTAATGATGATTAGCCCACGAGAGATAGAGCTAGAGGTGATCGAGGGTAGCCCTATCCTTGCCATTGTTGTCTGAGGAGTAGAGGAAGTCGCTCATGGGTCTGATGATGAGCACCCCCCAGAGATAGCTACGATCCTGTGGGAATTTATCGATGTCTTTTTGGAAGACCTCCCTGAAGGCCTTCCACCTATGAGGGATATCCAGCACGATATCTACCTTATCCTGGGCTCATCCTTGCCCAACCTTCCCCACTATAGGATGAGTCCCACGGACCATGTCGAACTTCAAAGGCAGGTCGAGGAGTTGATGAGTCGGGGATCTCTTAATGACAGCAAGAGCTCTTGCACTGTTCTTGCATTATTGGCCCCGAAGAAGGATGGCACATGGAGGATGTGCATTGATAGCTGTGCAATCAACAAGATCACGGTGAAGTATCGCTTTCCCATTCTCCGATTGGATGACTTGTTAGACATGATGTCGGCAGGCACTATGTTTTCAAAGATAGATCTTCGTAGTGACTATCACCAGGTGCGGATCAGGCCTGGGGATGAATGGAAGACGGCATTCAAGACCAAGGATGGTCTTTATGAGTGGTTGGTTATGCCCTTCGGGCTCTTCAACCCCCTAGTACTTTCATACAGTTGATGACCCAGGTTTTACGCCCTATGATAGGGGTCTTCTTGGTCATCTACTTTGATGACATTCTTATCTACAGCCGCACTAGGGAGGACTACTTAAACCACCTTAGGCAAGTCTGTGTCGTTTAGAGGCAAGAGAGCTTATTCGCCAACCCAAAGAAATGTGCTTTCATGACTGATTAGATTACCTTCCTCGGGTTCATTGTGTCTAGGGATGGAGTCTCCGCTGATCCAGAGAAGATTAGTGCCATCATGGAATGGCCCGAGCCCCGCACGCTCTACGATGTCCGGAGCATCCATGGCTTAGCGACGTTCTATCGCCGCTTTATTCGTGGCTTCAGTTCCATCACCGCCCCGATCACTGATTGCATAAAGAAGGGGGCATTCGTATGGACTAAGGTGTTGGGACGCTAAAGGGTGATCTAGAGGGGGGTGAATAGATCAAACACCCGATAAAAAATTACTGCAGCAGAAACAAATGTGGAATGAAAACTTCTACTGAACAGATAGTGGCCACAATGCGAATACCAGCTAGAATAGATAAAGAATAGTCCTAAGCAAACATCTATCGCGCAAGGACAGAAATATAGAAGCTATGCAAACCACAAAACAATCACACAGTAGACAAAGGTTTTTAGGTGGTTCGGTCCTCCAGACCTACATCCACCCCACACTCAACCCGAGTGTGGATTACTACTGACTCACAGCTTGAACCGCTGGGCCTCACAGCTTGCCTACAATCCGGTGAGCCTCACAGCTTGCTGTCCAGTGGAATCGTCCACTGCAACCGCTGGGGATTACAGCTTGACCCGTCCAGAGGCAGCACCTCTGCAAACGCTGACCAACAGCTTGAACACAAGAGTTTCGAAAACAAAACAAAAAGGCAAACAAACG
Source organism: Amorphophallus konjac (assembly GCA_022559845.1). Classification (NCBI taxonomy): domain Eukaryota; kingdom Viridiplantae; phylum Streptophyta; class Magnoliopsida; order Alismatales; family Araceae; genus Amorphophallus; species Amorphophallus konjac. The sequence continues at coordinate 304,588,746 of CM040118.1, read as the reverse complement.
AAAAGGAAATGTATCCCTGCAGGGAATGTAGCTCAAACAAGTGAGCAAACTCAGATCGGGTTTTGAACCAACGATTTGAGGAACAAATCTCTCAACTCTTCACTCTCTCAACTCTCTTTCTTTTCTCTCTTTCTTTTTCTCTTCTGCTGGATCGAAGGGCTCTCTGGTCTCTGCTTTTCCTTCAAGGCTTTTGCATTCGATCAGTCTTCATCTGTGGATGAAGGCTTCCTTTTATAAGCAGTCACAGCAAGAGCAGCACTGGGCGAGTGTCTTCCATAGTTCCCGCCCAAGTGTTTTGGCCACGTGTCATCCTGTCAGCCCTTCCAGCCTCGGATCACGTGCCCTTCATTAGCTTCACGAACAGCACCTGTCAGACAGAGAATTATCAATTTAATGTCGACACCTTGTATAGACTTCGTTCGATGCATCAAGAAGTGTATAGACTTTGTAATGCGAGGACAATGTATAGACTTTGCAGTGTGTAGAAGACTAAGGCATTGTACAGACTTTGTGAAAGCAACGTTGAAGCAATGTATAGACTTCACGTTTATGTGCATGACAAAGTAATGTACAGACTTGACCGCTGCGAACACATGCTGTACATACTTTGATTGCATGCATGAGAAAGCAGTGTACACACTTGCTTTGAAGAATAATGCCCAAATGCAGTGTATGGACTTAGCGTGAATGCAATGCAGACACAAGAGTGTATAGACTTGATGAATGCGATGCAGACACACAGAGTGTATAGACTTGATGAACAATGCATTCTAGGCAGACCCTGTACAGACTTAAGAGACGATGCATGCATGATGTATAGACTTGTCCAATGTACAGACTTAGCATGAGACGCTAAGTGAGACGGAGGATGATGTACAGACTTGAAGGGTAATGCATGCAGACGGTTGTACAGACTTCATGTTATGCATGAGACTCTATGGAAGACGGACGATGTATAGACTTAGCCAGCCTTCAGCTCGATGTACAGACTTGCTCGTTGTACATACTTCATGAATGATGTAGAGACTTGCCAAAGACAACTGGACGATGTACAGACTTGATCAAGGCAAAGTTTGTACAGACTTGAAAGTTCACAATGTATAGACCTTGGCAAAACAATGATGTACAGACTTGCACAGTTCTAGGATGTATAGACTTTATGTGAAAGCTCAATGTACAGACTTGCAGAACTGAACGTAGGTAAAGATCCCAATGTATAGACTTCGAAGTTCACTGATGGATGTACAAACTTCACCTCGAGCAAGCTACAGTGCAATGTATGGACTTGGAAGCATATGAACATGGCGCTGTATAGACTTAGATGAATGAACAAGCCAATGTATAGACTTCAAGCTCATGTAAGCAAAGCCAATGTATAGACTTGGCGTTTGTGTGAGCATGCGATGTACAGACTTTATGTTGTGAACACAGGCTGTATAGACTTGCTAACATGCATGAACAAATGGCATTGTATAGACTTTATGAGTGCTAGGCCAATGTACAAGGCAACCGATGTATAGACTTTGCCAGACGGATGCACTGATGCAGTATATGCATAGAAGAAGCAATGCACCGATGCAATGTATGCACAAAGCAGATATTGAACTGAAGCAATGGATGTATAGACTATATGGCATGCAACACAGCAAGGCAGCAATGCAATGTATAGACTTTAGAACAAACGTTGCACAAATGCCATGAATGTATAGACATGCGAGTCTGGGGGGGTCGACCCATCTAAGTGCACTGATGCAATGTATGCACATAGCAGATATTGAACTGAAGCTATCTGACAAAATGCAGTGCATCTATATAGAGAACAAATACAATGTATGCTAAACACAATGACTGACTCACTGTAATGAATGCACCTGTGATACTCTCACTGTGTTGCTATCATCAAAACAACATAGCATATGCTTGTGCCTAAGGGGCACAACATTCTCCCCCTTTTTGATGATGGCAACAAAGTGACAGTGAGTCACCAACCAAATATTCTCCCCCTTTGACATGATCAAAAAGAAAGAAAACAAATGAGTGCAACATGCAGAATACATTGCATAACAGCTCAAACTCCCACTGAATGAATAACTCCCCCTGAATTATTGCTCCCCCTTTGAGAAGGAATATGGACAGACGAAACAAATGATCAAAGGTAGGGAAGGAACATGAATAGAGTAAGGGGTCACTACACAACAGCTGAAGCAGTGGTTCAGAAAATGAGCATGATTATAAACAACTGTTAAAGTATAAGTATCAGCAATATACAATCTTGACAAAAAATTAGGTTTAACAGTGATAAAGATATAGTAAAGCAGCTGACCATTGAAAAAAGAGTTATAGACTCCATTTATAGCAATGAATCTAGGGCACATGGTTTTAATACATAAGTCAGAAATAATACCCTTTATGATCAAACATGGAAGTTCAAGAAAGGCAACTTGAATATGTATTGAGAAAAATAATTTACACTCAATGACTTTTGTTTTTCAAAGGGTTACAGCAGTTTGTTTTTCACTTTTGATTTTTCAGAAACTGAGCTAAGTGAATAGACCAGTGGCATTTATGCTGTTGACATTAGGTGTACACCTTGATCAGAGGCAGGTACCCACAGTTACTAGGCATAAACTACTAGATCTATTTCAGATCAAGGCCTACAAGGAACAATCTTCACTTTTGACATTAAGGGTACACCTTGATCAGAGGCCAGTACCCCCAGTTACTTGGTGAGGACTCCCCCTATAGATTTGACCCTATGAACAGAGGTAGTCTGAAGCACTTCATGACATATGAATTCTCCTACTTCTTTGGATGAGATCACAGTTTCTCAGTGCAATTCAGCCATTGTTCTGTCACTGTGTTCAGTTTTTTGCATTGTTGATCTTATTTACTGCTGCCCTTATTTGTTTTAGAGTGATTGTTTAAAAAAACAGTACACACTATATTTACCTTTTCTAGGCATTTCCAGATTAACACATTCAGGAAAAAAACCTTTTTCTATTCTAACCATGAAACAAATATTAAGGGCTATAAAAGTTTTCTTTTATCTCAAATTCTGAAGTGCAGACACTTAACTCTTCAGTTTATAAAGGTTAAACCTTTAGTTCCTTTCAATTTGTAAGTGTAATTCTTATAAATGAACAATTGCAATAACCATAGCTTAATGCACTAAACCAGAAGCAATGCTGTTGTTCATTGAAGGTTAGGGAAAAGATGGCAATTGTTAAACAGTGATAGCAATACGCAATAAGGTCCAAGAGCATCTGATGTCAAAGATTATGAGTAAATTGAAAGGGGACAATGGGAAGTGAAGATGATTCAAAGAATTGAACAGAACTCTCAGCTCCCCCTGACACCAAGATGCAAAAAATGTGCTATGCAACACACTATTCTACATGCAGACTTGACCCTTGGTACTTGGCGGAGAACATGGTCTCAAGGACCATCTCACACATAGTAAGAACCTCCAGGCAGATTTCCCTACCTTTTAGTAGCTTACCATTAATTATACCAATGTGGTCATGCAAAGAAATGCAGTACTAAGTAGTCCAAAATGCATTAAACAATTTTCTTGATGCAAATGATAAATGCAGACATTAGACACATGCATCAACTATATGCACTAAATGAACCATACAAGCTCAGTGCAATAGATGGCAGAAGAAGAGCATCAAATTTATGCAGAATTAAATTCAGTAGCTGAGTCTGGAATGTAGACTGATCAGTTAGACAAGAAGAGAAAATCAGAGATTAAGCAATCAAATCAACATGACTTTCTCAATTCAATTCTGAATGTAAATCACTTACCTGCTTTACCTGACTGATTTATTTTTACCCTTAGTGTTGCATCAGATTGTTGACAATGCCTCCAATCTCTTTCAGCTTTTAGAATTTTTGGCCCTGCCTTTTGTCATATGCCTGGAGTAGCTATCCCGTTTCACCCTTTTGTTCCCGGCTACTAGGCATACCTGCAAGCACACTTAGGGAGCAGAATTTGGAACCCAAGATAGTTTGGGCCCCAAGACAGATCCAGACATTTGAGAGTGAAAACATGACAACAGCTATTTAGGGATCCACATTTGTGTGAAAATGGATGGTTTGGTGGATTCTACAGCTTGGGAGTTCTTTTTGTTGTTTTTCCTTTTCTCAGCACCAACAGGTTTAGCTTTCTTCTTCTGGTGCTGTGATGGTTTTTGTGTAGTCCTGGCATTCACTTTATTTAAAACATTGTTGTTTTTCTACCAGTGCCTTGGCCAATGAGTGTACTAGAAGTTGTGGCCCAAATTGGTCCTATGCTGACCATAGAACCCCTGGTGACTAAGAATCCATGTCCTAAAGTGACTATCCCATCTCCTAGCTGGCTGAGGTCTATAGGGTTGATACCAAATGGAGAAATTCTGATACATAGACCTCATGTATGCAGGGTTCCACTCAAACCTATGAAATGGTTGTGAATGATTGTGATGATAGACTTGGGATCTAGGGAAATAGGGATGAGCAAACTGGTTCCTAGCTACACTAGGTCTCCCTCCCACCTTTGACCCACTAGGTTTCTTTACTGACTTATACTGGGTCTTTTTCTGAGCAGTTGATGGTGATGGAGACTTAGCAGCCTTGGGCTGGAGTTTTGATGTGCTAGCTGGTTGACCCTTAGCCTTGGACTTATCCTTGGGTGAAGAGCATGCAGCTCTAGGCTCAACAACTTTCTGCTTTCCCTTGTCCTTAGCACTGGACACTTTTGATTTTACATTTTTGAAAGCAGATTTTTCATTGACCATTTTTATGAGTGGTCCTTTATTCTCTTCTCCCATTAATGAAACAGTTTTCAATTCAAAGCTCTTTTTAGCTGAGGGATTAAAACCGAGACCCTCCTTTCTGAAATTAACTTTTGACCCTAGCAAGGCATTTAGATTTTCTATTCCTTGGGTCATGCTTTCAATGATTTTCATTTTGTCAGAATTTTCATTTTCCAGATTTTCAATAGTTGTCTTTAATTCAGCATTTACTGACAAAATAGCTTCATATTTTTTATTTGAAATCTTTATTTCATTTTCAGACTTCTGAATTTTCAATTTCAATTCATCAACAACATTTTTCAGCAAATTATTTTCTTTCCTACAATCAATCACAACATGCTTTAATTCTGCAAAATCAGAACATGCATTTTTCAATTTTTCATTCTCTGATTGTAAACATGCAACTTTATCAGTAAGTGTTTTATCATTAACCAGAGAATTCATTTTCTTCTTCAAGTGTCTGTTTTCCTTCTTAATATCATTAGCTTTATCTAACAGATCTCCATAAGCATCTTCCCAATCAGAAATAGTGTATTGTTCGAAAAGGGATGATACCTGATCAGACTCTTCTTCTTCTTCTCCATTTCTGGCCATCAAGCAGATGTCCTTTTCTGATTTTCCACTATTTGAGGAAGTGCTTAGCGTGCCTTCTTCCTCATCACTCCATGTACTGACCATGGCCTTTCCCTTTGGTGCTTTCTTCCATGATCTTCCTTTGATTTTCTGTAACTTTGGACAATCAGCCTTCATGTGGCCAGTCTTCCTACAATGATAACAAGTATTATCGTCAGATTTTTTAGCAGGGTTAAATTTATACCTGTTTTGCTTCCTGCTGTGGTATTTTTTGTAGACATTTTTCCCTTCAGTTCTAAGAAATCTTCTGAAATCTCTTGTAATCATAGCTAGTTCATCCTTTTCAAAATCTGATCCAGATTGGCTCTGATCACTGGATGATCCATTGCATCTGGACTATTTTGAACAGCTATGTTTAGCCTTCAGAGCAATAAGATTCTTGTATTCGAGCTCTTCAGCTTGAAGAAGATTCATCTCGTACGCCATCAAAGAGCCTATCAGCTCATTTGGTTTCATCTTCTGTAGATCTTTTGACTCCTCAATCACAGTTGCTTTGGTATGCCATATCGGAGTCAGTGATCGAAGAATCTTCCTCACAACATCATGATCGGTATAGCCTTTTCCCAGATTTCTTAGACCATTTGTTATGATGGTCAGACGAGCATACATATCGGTCACTGTCTCACCGGGCTTCATCCGAAATGCTTCATACTTTGTCACTAGCATATTAGCCCGTGTCTCTCTCACTTGAGACGTTCCCTCATAAATGACCTCAAGAGTATCCCACATCTCCTATGCCGTCTTGCAGGCTGACACTCTATCAAATTCAGTGGGATGGAGTGCACATTGAATGGCGTTGATGGCGCTCCAATTCAGAGTAGATTTTCTGATTTCTTCTCTGGTCCACAATTCCTCATTCTCATGTAGCTCGTAGGGACCTTTGCTTATAATCTTTCAGATCTCGTAGTCTTTGGCTCCGAGGAAGACCTACATCCGGTTCTTCCAATATGGAAAGTTGGATCCGTTGAAGAATGGTGGCTTTGTAGTAGACTGTCCCTCTGCTGTTAACCATCTAGCTTCCATGGCCGTTCCTCTTTAGTATGTTAGTCCTGCACAAAGAGTTAGGCTCTGATACCAATTGTTGGGACACTAAAGGGTGATCTAGAGGGGGGTGAATAGATCAAACACCCGATAAAAAATTACTGCAGCAGAAACAAATGCGGAATGAAAACTTCTACTGAACAGGTAGTGGGCACAATGCGAATACCAGCTAGAATAGATAAAGAACAGTCCTAAGTAAACATCTACTGCGCAAGGACAGAAATATAGAAGCTATGCAAACCACAAAACAATTACACAGTAGACAAAGGTTTTTAGGTGGTTCAGTCCTACAGACCTACATCCACCCCACACTCAACCCGAGTGTGGATTACTGCTGACTCACAGCTTGAACCGCTGGGCCTCACAGCTTGCCTACAATCCGCTGAGCCTCACAACTTGATGTCCAGTGGAATCCTCCACTGCAACCGCTGGGGATTACAGCTTGACCCGTCCAGAGGCAGCACCTCTGCAAATGCTGACCAACAGCTTGAACACAAGAGTTTCGAAAACAAAACAAAAAGGCAACCAAACGAAAAGGAAATGTATCCCTACAGGGATTGTAGCTCAAACAAGTGAGCAAACTCAGATCGGTTTTTGAACCAACGATCTGATGAAAAAATCTCTCAACTCTTCACTCTCTCAACTCTCTTTCTTTTCTCTCTTTCTTTTTCTCTTCTGCTGGATCGAAGGGCTCTCTGCTCTCTGCTTTTCCTTCAAGGTTTCTGCATTCGATCAGTCTTCATCTGTGGACGAAGGCTTCCTTTTATAAGCAGTCACAGCAGGAGCAGCACTGGGCACGTGTCTTCCATAGTTCCCGCCAAAGTTTTTTGGCCACGTGTCATTCTGTCAGCCCTTCCAACCTCGGATCACGTGCCCTTCATTAGCTTCACGAACAGCACCTGTCAGACAGAGAATTATCAGTTTAATGTCGACACCTTGTATAGACTTCGTTCGATGCATCAAGCAGTGTATAGACTTTGTAATGCGAAGACAATGTATAGACTTTGCAGTGTGTAGAAGACTAAGGCATTGTACAGACTTTGTGAAAGCAACGTTGAAGCAATGTATAGACTTCACGTTTATGTGCATGACAAAGCAATGTATAGACTTGACCGCTGCGAACACATGCTGTACATACTTTGATTGCATGCATGAGAAAGCAGTGTACACACTTGCTTTGAAGAACAATGCCCAAATGCAGTGTATGGACTTAGCGTGAATGCAATGTAGACACAAGAGTGTATAGACTTGATGAATGCGATGCAGACACACAGAGTGTATAGACTTGATGAACAATGCATTCTAGGCAGACCCTGTACAAACTTGAGAGACGATGCATGCATGATGTATAGACTTGTCCAATGTACAGACTTAGCATGAGACGCTAAGTAAGACGGAGGATGATGTACAGACTTGAAGGGTAATGCATGCAGACGGTTGTACAGACTTCATGTTATGCATGAGACTCTAAGGAAGACAGACGATGTATAGACTTAGCCAGCCTTCAGCTCGATGTACAGACTTGCTCGTTGTACATACTTCATGAACGATGTAGAGACTTGCCAAAGACAACTAGACGATGTACAGACTTGAGCAAGGCAAAGTCTGTATAGACTTGAAAGTTCATAATGTATAGACCTTGGCAAAACAATGATGTACAGACTTGCACAGTTCTAGGATGTATAGACTTTATGTGAAAGCCCAATGTACAGACTTGCAGAACTGAATGTAGGTAAAGATCCCAATGTATAGACTTCGAAGTTCACTGATGGATGTACAGACTTCACCTCGAGCAAGCTACAGTGCAATGTATGGACTTGGAAGCATATGAACATGGCACTATACAGACTTAGATGAATGAACAAGCCAATGTATAGACTTCAAGCTCATGCAAGCAAAGCCAATGTATAGACTTGGCGTTTGTGTGAGCATGCGATGTACAGACTTTGTGTTGTGAACACAGGCTGTACAGACTTGCTAACATGCATGAACAAATGGCATTGTATAGACTTTATGAGCGCTAGGCCATTGTACAAGGCAACCGATGTATAGACTTTGCCAGACGGATGCACTGATGCAGTATATGCACAGAAGAAGTAATGCACCGATGCAATGTATGCACAAAGCAGATATTGAACTGAAGCAATGGATGTATAGACTATATGGCATGCAACGCAGCAAGGCAGCAATGCGATGTATAGACTTCAGAACAAACGTTGCACAAATGCCATGAATGTATAGACATGCGAGTCTGGGGGGGTCGACCCATCTAAGTGCACTGATGCAATGTATGCACATAGCAGATATTGAACTGAAGCTATCTGACAGAATGCAGTGCATCTATATAGAGAACAAATGCAATGTATGCTAAACACAATGACTGACTCACTGTAATGAATGCACATGTGATACTCTCACTGTGTTGCTATTATCAAAACAATATAGCATATGCTTGTGCCTAAGGGGCACAACATAAGGCTGCAGCCATAGCCTTTCAGAACATCAAGGAGCGTATGACCCAGGCACCTGTCCTTGCTCTACCTAACTTTTCTAAGGTGTTTGAGGTCACATGTGACGCTTCTGGAGTGGGTATTGGTGAAGTGTTGAGCCAGGAGTCCCACCCCATTGCATTCTTTAGTGAGAAGCTTAATGATGCCAAACTGTGTTATTCCACATATGATATAGAATTTTACGCAGTTATCCAGGCATTGAGGTATTGGAGGCACTATCTTTTGTACCAGGAGTTTGTCATCTTTTTTGATCATGAGGCCTTACGATTCCTCCATACCCAGAAGAAGCTGAACGCTCACCACAGTCGTTGGGTGGAGTATCTCCAGGAGTACACCTTTGTGCTCAAGCACAAGGCAGGGGTAGAGAATAAGGTAGCCGATGCGCTAAGTCGGCGGATGATGATGTTGACCACCATGAGTGTAGAGGTGGTAGGCTTAGAGAGGCTAAAGGATGCTTATGTTGATTGTCCGGACTTTGGTCCATTCTATGCAGTCCTTCAAGCTGGTCCCCCATGTGATTATAGCGAGTTTGTGCTACAGGAGGGTCACCTATTCCGGGGTGACAAATTGTGCATCCCACGGACTTCTGTTCGTGACTTTCTCACGTGGGAGATGCACGCGGGAGGTCTTGCTGGCCACTTCGGCCGGAACAAGACCATAGAGGCAGTTGAGCATCGATTCTATTGGCCTAGCCTGAAGAGGAATGTTACTCGTATCGTGGCCCAGTGCCGCACTTGTGCCATGGCTAAGCAAAGGAAGCAGAATACTGGCCTCTATATTCCCCTCCCCATCCCAGATAGTCCATGGCAGGACATTAGCATGGAATTTGAGTTGGGACTACCCCGCACCCTTCGAAGGCATGACTCTATCTTTGTGGTTGTAGACAGGTTCTCGAAGATGGCATTATTCATCCCATCCTCCAAAACTTTGGTTGCCTCTATAGTTGCCCGTCTACTCTTTTCACACTGTGTCTCCAGGTTCGGACTCCCACGCACTATAGTGTTTGATAGGGATGTGCGCTTCACTAGCTATTTTTGGAAAACCCATTGGCACATGACGGGCACCCAATTGAAATTCTCTACTGCATATCACCCCCAGACCGATGGTCAGACTGAGGTTGTCAATAGGAGTTTGGAGGATCTTCTTAGGTGTCTGGTCCGAGATCGAGTCAGGGATTGGGATTTGGTCTTACCCTTAGCAGAGTTTGCCTACAACGATTCGGTCAATAGGTCTATAGGCATGAGCCCCTTTGAGATTGTCACTAGCCGTAGACTTAGGAAGCCCATAGACCTAGTTCCATCTCCCATCCAGTCCCGTGTGTCTGAGTCAGCCGAGTCCTTTGCCGATCACATTAGACAGTTGCATGAGCATGTGTGTCGTCACATTGAGTCCAGCAACGCATGATACAACGAATTGGGTGATGCCCACAGGCACCACCGTGAGTTTCAGGAGGGTGATTATGTCATGATTAGGGTCAGACCTGAACGGCTTCCCTCGGGAGCCATAAAGAAGTTGCATGCTCGCGGTGTTGGTCCTTTTCGGGTAGTGAGGTGAGTCAGATCAAATGCATATGTTGTGGACTTGCCAGAGGAGTACGGGATAAGCTCCACTTTCAACATCTCGGACCTCGTCACTTATAGGGACCCAGTGGTGATACCCAGTGAGCCCTTTGAGTTGCCTCCACCCATTATGAGCGACACCACCCTAGAGTGTCCACCTCTAGTCATGTTACCTTAGCAGCGAGAGTAGATAGAATGTATACTGGATGAGCAGGTAATGACTACTCGAGGTGGAGTGTACCAGCGCTATTTGGTGCGTTGGAGGGGACGACCTGCGTCCGATGACACTTGGATCACCCGGGACGAGCTACAGAGGATAGATCCAGATCTACTGGATCGATACCAAAGCGACCTGGACCCCTCCTCGATGGGGTCGATCTTCTCCCACCTGGGGAGAATTGGTGAGGACATCAGAGCCAGAGTATGGCTCGACTAAGCGAGCCGCTGGTATCGGACACGGAGCACGACTCGGTCGACACCGACCTCTTTGTGGCTTGGGGACAGTCTGGAGTCTCCACCGGAGCCTTGATACTTTAGTATGTATTTTTATACATATTTATATTTTATACGTATTTGGTCGTATTTGGTGTGTATTTGGCATGTATTTGGGTTATATTTTGGTTTGTATTATTTAAGATTTTAATATTGGGTCAATGGGAGAATAATTGACCATGTATTTGTATTTTTTATTTTTTATGGTCCAATGGGGAATTAATATGGTCCAAGGTGAATAAATTAAACAAGCCATTTATGTTGACTTGGAGAGAGGGGTGCCCCCCTCTTTGTCCCCTTGTGGGATTATTTCAATTCACCTTGTCCCCCATTTCCCCATTATACCCCATTGACCAAGGGCATCCTAGGTCATTTGTCTAGGTCTAGGGTTTAATATTTAATGTCTCTTGTTGCATTTTTATCAAAAATTAATGATGAAATTATATGTGAATTTGGCATTGGGCGCCCCCCCTCTCTCCCCCTTATTCATGCTCTTATTCTTCCACCTCCATATTTCTTTAGATCTAGGGCTGAAACCCTAAGATTTCTGAGAGATCTCCCCCTCCTTCTCTTCCACTATCTGCTGCAATCGACCACCGCCGCCGTCGCCTCCGTTCGTGCCGCCATCAAGCCACCACAACCCGGTTTCCACCCTACTGTCCTGAATTTCGGGATTCCTAGATATCAGCTCAGTAAAAAGGTTGGTAAAGGAGATCCAACTGTCTGATCGTGATGAGGTTTTGAGGGTAGGTTCCTCCCATGGTCCACCATTCCCTGTTTAATTTTCATGCAAATCCGATTCTTTTTAGGTCCCCTCCCAGTCATTTGTTTTCCCTTCTAACAGTCTGCCTATGTGTAGATCTGCGAGGTAGTCTGTTGGTAGTCGATTTTTCCACCCCCTCAAACGTTGTCATAAAAATACAAAACAATTATGGCGTGATCAGCTCCTTTCCCCCTCTCCACCATAAAAATCCCAGGTCCTAAATCATTCATTTGGTTTTCGGTCAAACCCCTTGAACAGGCAGATCCCTTTCTGCCCTGTCAGTTCTGTATTCCGAGCAAGCATCAGTCAGCGTGTTACAGTCATTTTCATTTCCAATCCAGCCGTTGGATGTAACTTAAATTCTAGTATGTTGAAGATCTCTGAGTCCTCTTTCCAGCGGTGCTAACCTCGCCCCGATCCGACTTTGGATCTGGTCGTACCGGTCATTTTCGTGGGAGCGCGCATTTCTGCTCCGGGGTAGGCCTACAAAAAGGGGTCACCGGATAATTCCATAAAAAATACGCCGGGTTAGCTTCAGCGACCACCACTCCCGGGGGTCTACCAGGGACCCTCCGCCACCGTCCCGGTGCACCGCCACTTTCAGAAGATCCCAAGAGGTCGACGTCCCTTTGGATATTCTTGTTCGCTGTTCTGTCGGCCGGTAACTCGCTGTACCGGAGCCGCTACCCGCCACCGCCCGGAGCCCGCCGCCTTGTTGCCCGTCAACCTAATTTCAGTGCTCCCAGCATTTTTGTGTAGCCTTTTACCTCCCTGCGTGGAGTGGGCAAGAAAATCGCTTCTGTAATTAACTGTATTTACTGTACCGGGAGTCACAGAACTTGGCCGGGACGTCTTCCCTACACCCCGAGCGTGGAGGTACATTTGCCACTCTCTGTGTCGTATTTACTTATTTAGTATGCGTTCTAGATGCCGCTACATGTGAGTAGGTTATTTTCCTAGCTAGTTCGTACTTAATCACCGCTGTGAGTTGTGAGTGTGAGACCCATCCCGTGACTCGTTCCGAGCACGAGCGTGAGCCGACCACCCGAGACTCGAAGCCGGTTACCTAACCGTGCAGATCGTCATGTTTCCCTTGTCGGGGACGACCGTGAGTTTAGCGCTTCTTGATTGGGGCATGTTCACCTTATCTGGAGCTCTTTTAGGTGCCACGTTGTTGCGTTGTTGCTGGTCGCGTTGTCCTGTTAGTCACGTTGTCTAATGGAGTCCAAGGTTCGCGTCTAGTCCGAGTCGAGTCCCATTGTCATCTCGCATCATCTAATTTGACGTGGGATGGGACGCGACTCGACGCCAATTTGAATGCAAACGTTGGACTCTAGGAAAACTCGCGATCATCCCTAGCATGGGAAGCGTGCGGATGTGCGCGGTTGAGAAACCGACAATGAGCTAGGGTGGTCAACTCTCACTTTCGTGCCGGGATCGGGTCACGGGACGGTCTCGCTCTCTCTCGCAGCGGTGATTGAAATTTGAGCATGCTAAGTTTTCCTGACACTCTAGCAGCGGCATATAGAATTATATACGACATAAGCAAAAATGCCGAGTGAGGAGCAAAAATGATACCTCCACGCTACCGGGCGTGGGGAAGACGTTCCCGGCTAAGCTTCGTACTCCCGGTACAGTAATTAACCAAATATTACAGAAGTGAAAATTATTGCCCACTCCACGTAAGGAGGTAAAGGGCTACACAAAAATGCCGGGAGCACCGAATTTGGATTGACGGGCAGCAAGGCGGCGGGTTTCGGGCGACGGCGGGCAGCGGCTCCGGTTCTGCGAGTTGCTGGTCAGCAGGACAACTAACAATGGTCTCCAAAGGGACGACAACCTCCGGTAAGCTTCTGACAGCGGCGGTTCACCGGGATGAAGGAAGAGGGTCCCTGGTCGACCCCTGGGAGTTGTGGTCGCTGAAGCTACCCCGACAGATTTTTTCTGGAATTATCCGGTAACCCCCTTTTGCAGGCCTGCCTCGGAGCAGAAACGCGCGCTCCCACGAGAACGGCCGGTACACCCAGATCCAGTGTCGGATCGAGACGCGGTTGGCACCTTTGGAAAGAGGACTCAAACATATACGACATATGTTGATTTCAGGTCCATCCAGTAAAAGGATTGAAAATGAAAACGACTGTGGCATGTACTCTTTTCTTGCTCGGAATCCAGATTCAGCAGGACAAGAGGGGAGCTGTCTAAAGATGATTTTTGACTGAGGGGTTGGCGGTGGATTTAGGGTTTGTGGATTTTACGGGTGGAAGAGGACTATGTGGGGGACGTACACAATTATTTTGGGAATTTTTAGAGGTGTTTTGAGGGGCGGGAAAAAAAGAAGAACATGACTCTATCCTGCAGATCTACAACCAGGCAGATTGCGAGGGGTAGGAAGAAGGACCTGGGAGGAAGGGCAAACGGGATTGGAATGGAACAAAATTTATATTGGTGGAAAGCTAACACGAAGGGGAACAACCTTCAAAATCTCAACTCGATCAGAGCTGTGGACTGGGGGCACCAACCTATTCTTTAAGCTGCTATTCTCGATTTTGTGGTTCAGGACAGCCAGGTGGAGGGTGGCTTGTGGTGGCTCGTTGGCGGCTCCGATGGCTGCGGCGGCGGCAGTGGCGGACCTTCACACTCCAGGGAAGAGGTAGAAGTTAGATTCACTCCAATATTTAGGGCTTCACACCCTGGATCAAGAAGGAAGAAGATGAAGAACAAGAAGAGAGAGAGAGGGGGCGCCCAAGGCTTGGAGCAATTTTCTGATTTCTTCTTTCATTATTTCTATGAAATAGGGAAATACAAGCTTATATAGAAATAGATAAAAGACCTAAACTATCCCTAGATCTAGGGTTAGGAAGGGGCAAATGGGGGATAAGATATTAATCTCCCATGTGGTCAAATGACCATTAATAAAAAAATACAACATGAATTAAATACTATAAAAGGGGGCACCCCTTTGAAAAAAGGGGAGAGAAGTTTGAATTCTTCCCTCCTCTCCTTGGTCCAAGTCAAAGGTGGACCATGGACTAGCCCCACATGGGCCCTAGAGTCTAGGTGGACCAATGGGAAAGGAGGTGGGGGTCCCGTCGGGCCTACGTGGCGTTTTTGCAAAGAAACGCATTGACTTAGCCTAAGTAACCCATTGGCTTATACTTGCCATACATTTGCAACCCAATTAACCCAAGGATATAAATGCAAACAAAAGGATACAAATGCAAAAATAAAATGTTAGTGCCCGGTGTTGATTCCCATCAATTCTCCTCGGGTGGGAAGAACTCGACCCCGTCGAGTAAGGGGTGCGGCTGCTCGTGTGGCTCCTGCGGATATGTCACCGTACCAGGTAGCGTGGAGTACGCTCCACTCCAAGTGTTAGGTTGCAAACATTAAGAAAGGGAGTATATGTTCCCTTTAGGAATAGTCAATTTCTTCTCATCACCAAAATCTACTCCAACTTTTCGAAATATGGCAGTCAATGGAGCAGCATATGGGAGTGTCCTAGATTGTGTTAAGCAAGATCCCATAGTCTGAATGACTACATATGACAGAGAAATGTTTATCTTTTTCAGCATGTAATACAGTAAAAATCTCTGTATCTTAGTAACCCGTTCCCTACCACTGCTCTGAGGTGTTATCATTGATGTGCAAATATGGTGGAGCAGTCTATTGAATGGAGGGAATCTATTTGCTTTAAGACTAGATAAGAAGGTCTCCCTAACGTCTGTAGGATCACTGGGTTTGTCAGTCAGAAGAGCATAAGCTGCATGTTCATCAAGCTGAAAACTGTGTAACCGAACCCCATTCATTGGTATTTTCCAAGCTCTGGCAAACAGTTTGTTGGTCAATTCAAAAACAAAATTCCTGACAGTTGAAGAAATTTTGGGGATCTGAGGTTCATACTTCAAATTGTGGTAAAATTCCCTAACTAGGGTGGGGTAATAGATCTTATGATTTGTAACGAAAGACCACCAACTCTGATGATCCAAAATAGGGAATAGTTGCGGAAAAACCTCAAGCATCTCAACGTCGGTAGCAACAATATACCGTGGAATAAGGACTTTCAAGGGTTCTTCCACATTGATGATAAGAGAGGGATCAGAAGACCTTGCATGTGAACTGGCGACACCTTTCTTCCCCTTCGCAGCACCTAAAGATGTAACCTGCTCCTCTGTTCGTACGGTAGAGAGCTTTCTCTTTTTGGTTGGCGGGCTTGGATGAAGACGGCGTTTCCGAAGAGATAACTCTATCTCTTTGCCTTTCCGTTTCCTTGGAGCTGAAGGAGACGGTATCTCCTCTGAACGATCTGCCACGACTTTGTCTTTGCCCTTCTGCTTTGATACCCTTGTCTTTGCAGGTGAGCTTTTCTCTTTTCCTTTCCGTTGTGGTGGAGCTGACTGAGACGGCGTCTCCTCTTGGTATTTGGTTCGAGGCTCAATCCTGCCCGTAGAAAAGATGGGATCTCTTCTCTTTAGACCCTTTTTGTTCTTCCCCTTCTTCACTTGTTCCGGAGGCGCCATGGCAGCGAGAATCAAACGGGAACAAGATTGAGAGAAGGAGCTGAGGAGGAAAAAATTGAGAGATAGAGAGGAGGAAAAAGTCGAGAGGTAGAGACCTACTAGGTCTTGGAATGAGCTGAGTAGACGGCAGCGTTGACGCTGCGGGGTTTTAAAGAAGGTGACGACTCAAGTTCAATTCAAGGGATTGAACCGGTTTACTGTTCTGAACCGGACTGGGATGAAATGGGAGTTATTGAATGACTGCGTTTACACTGTGAGGCACTGCGTCGACGCCACCAAAGTGAGTCATGAATGTAGTTTGAAGTGGACAGGAAATAGTGAAGACCCATAGTGTTTAGGCATTCTAAAGACATTGAAATTATGAAGAGATGAGATTACATTCAGGGATTTTTAATCGATAAAAATCAAGTTCCCTTATGAGATATATGATGAGAAAATATGAGAGCCCCTAATTCATTTAATGATGTGGAGTAAAACAATCTTAAGACTTTGAGATAAATCCTTGAACAAGAAGAGCATGATTATGGAATAAGGATTGAACAATTTTCACACTTGGAACTTTCTCAAAACTTATCCTTAGAATGTTCAATTTCAAGAGACCCTTCTAGTAGTGAATTTAACTCGAATTGAGGATGAACTCTAAAGGATTTTATTTTTGAGCAACCGGTCAACCCCATATAAACATTGACATTTTTCATTTTTCATCAATTGCAGTCAAGTATAGCGAGCCTTTTGACATGGGTGCACATGTTTATCGGACACCAGAGTCCCCGATTACTTAGCATAGCTAACTATTCTGCACAACTGAAACAGAGTTGGCAACTCACATCATGACATGTCTTTTAGGACTTCATTGGTGCATGAAGGTAGTTTCTCAATGGAAAGTTACCATTGCTCTGCACTGAATTATCTTTCTTTTAAAACAGAGGTAACAGCCCACATCATGACATGCTCATTAGCACTTCTTTGGTGCATAGAGACAGTTTCTCAGTGAAAGCTTGCCATTGCTCTACAATTTATTATATGTATATTTGTATATATAGGGTATGTTTCTTCAGCTCTTATTACCCCTATGCTGAGTTTAAAGTCAATACATATATTAAATTCATTTCCACAAAGGTCTCTTTACTTTTGATCATCATAGTTCAAGAAATGATGAGTTCTCAGTTTTATTAAATGGTTCTGAAACAATTCCATATGCACAGCACTTTTGTGTTCATGAATTTTAGCATTCAAAGAACAGAAGATTCATAGATCTCCAATCATTAATACAACATAGAGACAGTCAGTAAAGATCACCACTTCTTATAAGGGAATTATCATTTTAGCTCCCCCTGAATCTATGACATCAATTCACATTTCAGATCTCAAGAAACTTCCCTCATACTCAAGATTGAGTGGTTCTTCACTATAGGTTGAAAAACTGAATGTAGAAGAAACAAGGTTGATGAGAGGTTGAGAAGACGACACCAAGTCTCAGACACATTGAGGTACTAGAAGATTTCAACAAGAAAAGGATATGTGAGATCCAAACTTCAGAGCTTCGGTAACCCTTCTGAAGTAATTCAATTTATTCCAGAACTTATTTGCATCAGGTTTATATCAGTGCGTCAACTCAACCAAGTGACTGCGTTAACTCATTCAACCAGTCAGTTCAACTTCCAGCCTGTTTCCAGAAGGTTTCTGTCAGTGCGTTGACTCAACCAGGTGACTGCGTTAACTCACTCAACCAGTCAGTTCCGTTTCTAGCCTGTTTCCAGAATGTTTCTTTCAGTGTTGACTCAGTCTCATAAACCACTCTTCAGATACCTAGATAACTGAATCTAACAGGACAGAATTGCACTTAGCAAGTAAAGTCTGATGCAAACTTTCCCTCCATTTATTCATGATTGAAAATATGAATGAAGATGCAATTGTTGACATGATGGCTTTTTATTTGTCATGAGTTATT
Organism: Amorphophallus konjac; assembly: GCA_022559845.1. NCBI lineage: Eukaryota > Viridiplantae > Streptophyta > Magnoliopsida > Alismatales > Araceae > Amorphophallus > Amorphophallus konjac. The sequence continues at coordinate 304,570,484 of CM040118.1, read as the reverse complement.
GAACAGATATGCTCAAAACTAAACTCCCCCTAAATCTATGACTTATTTAGAAATCAGGCATTGGCAATTCAAACAAGAAATGTAATCAATTTATATCTAGGCAAAGTTAATCAGACAAGTTTCAAGGAAGAAAACAAGCAATCAATTTAGGCAACAAGATGAGGATTGCACAATCCAAGCTCTCTCCTAAGACAAGAGAATCTTTTATTATTCAGTGGCTTGGTGAAGATGTCAGCTAGTTGATGTTCTGAGTCTACAAAAATCAATTTAAAGCTTCCTTTATTAACTTCATCTCGCAAGAAGTGATGCCTTATTTCTATATGTTTGGTCCTAGAGTGCTGGATGGGGTTCTTTGCCAGGTTAATGGCACTTGTGTTATCACACAATATTGGGACACATCCAAGATCAGTTTGATAATCTTGGAGTTGGTGTTTGATCCATAACACTTGAGTGCCACAACTCCCTGCAGTGACATATTCTGTCTCTGCAGTGGATAGTGCCACTGAGTGTTGTTTCATGGATGCCCAAGAGACCAAACACCCTCCCAAAAATTGGTAATAGCCACTTGTGCTTTTCCTGTCAAGTTTGCATCCAGCATAGTCTACATCTGAGTATGATACTAGATCAAAAGTGCAAGATGCAGGATACCAAATCCCTAAGTCTCGAGTTCCAGCAAGGTATCGAAAGATACGCTTGACAGAAATCAAGTGGGATTCTTTAGGATCAGACTGAAAATGAGCACACATACATACACAGAATTGGATGTCTGGCCTAGATGTAGTAAGATAGAGGAGTGATCCGATCATACCTCGATAAGTCTTTGCATCTACTGATTTACCTTTCAGATCTGCATCCAAACTTGTATTGGTGCTCATGGGAGTGCTGATTGCCTTAAGATCCATTTGATATTTTTTCAATAGTTCAGAGACGTAATTTGCCTGGTTGATGAAGCATTCATCCTTGCTTTGATTGATTTGTAGACCTAGAAAAAATTGAATCTCACTCATGAGAATCATCTCAAATTCTGTGGTCATCAAATTTGCAAATTCCTCACACATGCTTGGTTTAGTGGATCCAAAGACTATATCATCAACGTAGATTTGAACCAGAATAATGTCATTATTTCTCACCTTGGTGAATAGGGTTTGGCCCACTTTACCTCTTGAATACCCTTTCTCAGTGAGGTATGAGCTGAGTCTATCATACAATGCTCGAGGTGCCTGTTTGAGCCCATAGAGAGCTTTGTCTAATCTGTAAACATGGTCAGGGCAGTCTATAGATTCTAAACCAGGGGGTTGTTCAACATACACCTCTTCTTTTATTAAACCATTAAGAAATGCACTTTTTACATCCATTTGATGGAGTTTTATTCCATGACAACATGTATATGCAAGTAATAATCTAATAGCTTCTAATCGAGCTACTGGTGCAAGGGATTCTTTGAAATCAATGCCAAATTCTTGGTTATATCCTTGTGCTACCAGTCTTGCTTTATTTCTTATCACAATTCCATTTTCATTTTGTTTATTTATAAAGACCCACTTAGTTCCAATTACTGAGAGTTCATTGGGTCTTAGCACAAGGTGCCACACTTTATTTCTTTTGAATTGAATTAATTCCTCATGCATTGCATTTATCCAGCAATCATTTTCAGGGCTTCAGTTACATTTTTAGGTTCAATTTGAGAAATAAGAGCTAAATTGTCCATTTCTTCAATAGCTCTAAAATGAGATCTAGTTCTGGTAGGGTCATGCAGATTACCAATAATGCTTGATAGAGGGTGGTCTTTTAGCATTCTAACATTGGTCAAGGAGTTACCTTCATTAACATATGCATTACCTCTAGTACTTGATTCTGCTAGATTCTCATTTGACCTTGGCTCTTCCTCTTGAGTGTATTGTTCTTCCTTTTCTTCAAGAAACTCTCCATCATCTTTGTCCCAGCAAGATTGTTTATTTTCAGACCTGATATTCATTTCATCGAAGACAATATGTGGAGATTCTTCAACAGACTGAGTTTTGACATTTAGGACTCCATAGGCCCTAGAGTGATTTGAATATCCTAGAAATATGGCTGGTTCACTCTTAGGTTCAAATTTATCTAAGTCCCGTTTGGGATTATTTTGAACAAAATATTTATGTCCAAAAACTCTGAAATGTATAACAGAAGGCTTTTTACCTTTCAACAATTTATATGGAGTCTTTTTGGACAAAGGTCTTACCATTGCCCGGTTTACAATGTAGCAAGCTGTATTTACCGCCTCTTCTCAGAACTTCCTTGAGAGTTGTCCTTCGATCAACATTGTTCTAGCCATCTCGACAAGGGTTCTGTTTCTTCTTTCCACCACTCCATCCTGTTCAGGAGTTCTTGGAGATGAGAACTTGTGAGATATTCCCATTGCCCTGCAAAAACCATCAAATTCTGAATTTTCAAATTCTCCTCCATGATCTGACATGATAGATGAAATAGTATACTTACCATCCTGCTGAACTTTCCTGAAGAATGCCTGAAATTCTTCAAATACATCATTCTTATGAGTTAAAAAGAATACCCAAGTAAACCTAGAAAAGTCATCTACCAAAACAAATCCATATTTATTGGCACTCAAACTTGCTATTCTAGTGGGTCCGAACAGATCTATGTATACAAGTTCAAGAGGTCTAGAAGATTGATTTTCAATTCTGGATTTAAATGACTTCCTAGTATGCTTGCCTTGAGTGCATGCATTACAAATTTTGTCATTTTTCTTAAATGATACATCAGGCAGACCATTCACCATGTTGAATTTTGCTAACTTATGCATGACACTATAGCTAGCATGTCCTAGTCTGCGATGCCATAGCCAAGCTAGTTCACTTTTATTCACAGCTAGACAAAGATTGTTATGAGCAGGATCATCTAAATCTACCATGTACATGTTATTTATTCTTTTTCCAGAGAATTTAACACTTTCAGACTGCTTTTCAATAATGATGCATGCATGGGAATCAAACACAACTTTGTGCCCCCTATCACACAGTTGGCTTATACTAAGAAGATTGTATTCTAATCCTTCAACAAGTAACACATCATCAATAGAGTTCAGGGGAGTTTTGCCAACTTTACCTTTTCCAATTATTTTACCTTTATTGTTTCCCCTAAATGTGACATGTCCTCCTTCTTTCTCAACTAGGAGACAGAATTTTACCTTATCGCCCGTCATGTGCCTTGAGCAACTGCTGTCAAGGTACCATCTATTGTGTACAGTTGCAAGACACTCCTGCAAATCACATCAAACAAGGGATTTTGGAACCCAAATACACTTGGGTCCAATCAGACCATATGATTGTGTCAAGTAAGACATCATACTTTTGGGAATCCAAATCTGTTGTTTTGAGGGTTTTTGAAATGTGGGGGTCATAGATTTGAAATTTTTCTGATTGGGTTGAGGTACCCTTTGGAATTTCCTTTTTGAACCATTTCTGTTGTTGGAGAAGTATAAAGTTTTATTCTTATTCTCATTCCAATAGTTATTGTGACTCCAAGAAGCATTGGGGAACCTAGGATGAGAAATTCTAGAAGAATGTTGAGTTCTTGAAGGGATGAAGGTTCTCTACGTAGACCCTATCACATGATTACGATGACTCATCCACTTAACCTTTCGGTCATATGAGTTCTGGTACATAGGGTGCGTCGACGCCCTGTAGTGGCTGCGTCGACTCATTCTCATGTTTCTGAAGAAATACCCATTCGGAAAGGGTGTATGCGTTGACTCAGTGTGGACACTGCATTGACGCACCCAATGGTTTGTTCTAGCATTATTTCGGTAGAACCCCTGGGACATGGGTTGAGTGGACGCAGGATACCCAGTGCGTTGACGCGACTGTCGTGTACCAGTCCTATGATTCCTTGAATTTCTATATCCTTGATGCTGGGTTGATGAGCTAGGGTCTATAGGTTGACTTGAGGGTTTACTTCTGAACTTAGGCACATTCTTATGATGGTTCGCATTTAAGGTATCACACATTTTCTCCTTGCCCTTTTCTTTTCTGATTTCATCTGTCTATTTTCCTTCTTCCTGATTTTCCTCACAAGACTTCTTTTCAGCCATTTGGCTCTGCTCAGATGTACCTTGCTCAGAAACAAATGTTATAAATCTAGTTCCTATATCCTTTTTCTTGGTTGGATTATAACCAAGACCTTCTTTTCCAAAATTGCTTCTTATTCCCATGACAGCTTCAAGATTATTTTTACCTTGTGTTAATTTCTCAAGAGAGGTTTGTTTGCTTGAATTCTCATCTTCCAGTTTCTTCAAATTTTCTTGGAGTTCCTGATTTACTCCTTGAATTGCTTCATATTTTTCTTCAGTAATTTTTACATCACTCTCCAATTTTTGCATTCTGAGTTTCAGGTCATCCTGAATTTTTAGTAAATATTCGTTTTCTCTATTCATCTCTATTAATTGATCTCTATATTGGTCACTTTCATCAAGAGATTTTCTTAAACTGGTTATTTCAGCTTCTAGGCACTTGATTTTATCATTCAATGAATTTTCTTGACTAGTCAAATTTTTCTTTTTCTTGAGTGATTTATTTTCTTTCTTTACATGATCATACTTATCTAGCAATTCATTAAATGCTTCTTCCCAATCACTGTAAGAAAAGTTTTCAGAAGAGGAAGTTACCTCATCCTTATCATCTCCCTTAGCCATGAAACACATCTTAACATCACTCTCTTCTTCAGAAGTGCTTTCTTCTTCATCTTCATCTTTCTCCTCGTCACTCCACGTACTTATCATGGCATTGGGCTTCTTGTTCGTCCATTTCGGTTGGACTTTCTTCACATTCTCTGGACATTCAGATTTTATATGACCTTGTTTCATGCATTGGTAACAGACAACCTTTTCAGATTTCCTAGAGTTTTCTGATTTGAATTTCGAACTCTTTCTTACCTCTGGTCTTCTGTTGTTTCTAAATTTACCTTCCTTCCTTAGAAACTTCCTGAATTTCCTGGTGAGCATTGCTATCTCACCTGAGTCATCATCTGAGGTAAATGAATGACTGTCATATGAGCTCTCCTTGCTGCTTGGTCCTGCCTTCAATGCAAGAGGCTTTTTCTTTTTCACATCCTCATCTGTCCTTTTGAGGTTCAGCTCATAAGCCATCAAAGATCTGATAAGCTCATTAGGGGTAGTGGTAGGAAGATTCCTAGATTCCTCAACAATAGTGGCCTTGGTGTGCCAAACTGGAGTTAGGGATCTAAGAATTTTCCTGACCAGTTCGTAATCAGTGTAAACCATTCCCAGACCTCTAAGACCATTCACTAATAAGGTTAGTCTAGCATACATTTCAGATATATTTTCTTCTGGCTTCTTTCGAAAAGCTTCATATTCAGAAATTAACATATTGGCTTTTGTCTCTCTTACCTCTGACGTACCTTCATAGATGACTTGAAGTCTATCCCACATTTCCTTGGCACTGGCACATGAGGATACTTGTGAAAACTCCATAGGATGCAATGAGCATTGCATGATGTTCATAGCTTGCCAATTGACATTGGACTTCCGAATCTGCTCCTTCACCCACAGTTCTTCATCTCCTTCTAACTGATATGGTCCCTTGCTCACGACTCTCCAAATCTCATGGTCCTGAGCTCTCAGAAATACCTGCATCCGATTTTTCCAGTAAGCATAGTTAGTGCCATCAAAAAAGGGTAGCCTATTCACTGCATACCCTTCAGGCATGAGCCCCTTGTTTTACATTCCACTAAATCTCTCTGGGTTGTGAGACCCTTGACAAGAGATCCGAGCTCTGATACCACGTGTTGGATTAGGTGGAAGGTCAAACTAGAGGGGAGGGGTGAATAGGTTGACCCTTTGAAAATTTAATGCAAGATCACACTCGCTCTATAGATCAGAATGCTAATTAGAAGTTCAGTAAACAGAGTATATATGAAGATCGTGCCTAATCAAATAGCTAACGATAGATGGATAATGTGAGAATAGAAAACCACAGGAGGAACACAGATTTTTATGGTGGTTCGGTCTCCCTGTGGAGACCTACGTCCACCCCTCACTAAACCAATGAGGATCCCTGATGTGCTATACAACTTAGCTTCACCGAGGAACTACTTCCTCAAACAACGCTGAGCATTACAGCTTGGCTTAACCAGAGGAACAGATCCTCTTAACCGCTGACAAACAGCTTGCAGGGAACACGCCCAACTTCTATTGATCCAAGCACAGTCTACTGGATCAATCCCCTCCCTCTACTCAAACCAGTACGAGAGAGAAACAATATAACAGAGTTCAAATTGAAAAGACAATCAATAAACGAAATCACTCAGTAATGAAAGAATAATCTCAGATCTGTGAGGCAGTCGGATCTCAGGCTTGAATTCAAAAATATGGGAGAAAAAGCTTCAACGGTCAGCTAATCTTCTTCTTCTGAAATGTAGATGAACTTGCGATGGATCACTGCTCCTAGATCTCCTCAGGTCTTCAGCAGATCGCCATCAGGAAGAAGATGAACTCCCAGTTCCTCTTGTGAGCTTCTCTTACTCAGCCTTGTCCGCAACAGCTTCGAAATCTCCAAAACCTTCTTCGATCATCCAGTTCCCGCGCTCACTTCCAGATCCATGTAATATATACGTCTAGTGGGCCCCAACCAGATATTCTGGTTAGCCCAATGATTGCTCTACATAGAGCCTTCTGGAATAGCGAGGGAAAAACATATCGCAAGCGCTTTTGGCTGATGTGGCCTTTGACGTCACTTACGATTGGGGTCCACCCAACTAATCTCATGAGTAGTTCAGATGGCGTCAACCCATTTAGTTCACAAGGTTGACGCAGCCCTGAAATTTCTCACATGGCTTTGAATGTAATGCTGGATGCATTGACGCATACGGTCACTGCGTCGACCCACTGAACTTACCCAGAGCCAACTTCACCTCAGAGTGAACTACTACGTCGACGCTATCATGCTGTAGCATTGACGCACTGGGGTATTCCAGTGACCCATAGCTCTGCCTTTTTAACTGCTGCATCGACGCTGCTCTACTGTGGTGTTGACGCAGTGAAGTAGATCTGTGAATGCCTCTGCTTCTTGAGCTGATGAGTTGACGCTGCAATAGCGTGGAGTTGACGCACTGATATTATTTCAGTGACTTATGATTTTGCCTCTCCAACTGATGCGTGGACGCCTTGAACTCCCAGCGTCGACCCTGTTCCTTTCTTGCAACAAAAAGGAATCAAATAGAAGCGTTACTGAATCAAGATTTAATTCAACATTTTGAGTTGAATTCAACATTCACATCTCATGGTTGTCATCATCAAAACCAGGGGCACAACACTTATTTCCAGGTTGTAGATTTGATGAACACGTGCTTGACCAGCTGACAGATATAGCAAAGGAATAAGAAAAATGTTAGCAAAGACTACATTTGCCATCGTGCAGTTATGCACAAACCTTGCGTAACTTTTACAAGACAAGCACATATTATAAAGCTAAAGACTTAGACATATGCACAGAACGTATCCCAAACAATGCTCAGACCATGTGACGTGTATTGCAGGATATGCACAGATTTTATAGCAATGCACATACTTTGATTGTGACAAGCCAAGACATGCACAGGCCCTCCATGTGCCTGAGAAAAATATGCACCATCGTGCAGTGCGTTCAGTGAGATATGCAAAGACTTTGATGGCATGTAGAGTAAAGATGCACCGACTTCACTCTCGCTATGTAAAGGTATGCACCGATGATATTATGAACGAAACAACCATTGCACAGACTTCATGTGCAACATACAGTAGATTGCACCGATGTTGATCCTTTGAAACCAAATCTTGCACCGACCGTGCTACTATGAGACGCAAAATAAGACGCAGAGACACAGACGTAATATGAGACACACACTTGCACTAAGACACAAATGTGCATAAGATGCAACATAAGACGCAAGCACCACATCCTTGATATGCATAAGACGCAATATGAGACGCAAGCACCACATCCCTCATATGCATAAGACGCAAAGTAATACAGACACAGAGTGTGCACTGACTTTGAATATTTACACAAAATATGCACCGAGCTTAGCAATACATATAAACCAAGTATGCACCGAGGTTTATTAAGCAACAAACATATGCATAGAGTTGAACAGTGTGTGCACGGACTCTCTACATACGCAAAGTAAAATATGTGTGTGCCTATACCCTGTATGATGAAATGCCAGGCGTGCACTCTGATGAAGTTGTATGCAACATAACATGCAAAGACCAGATGCTCATTCAATCTTTCATGCAAACACAGTGTGACTTATAGTGTTTGCTATCATCAAAATCACAGGAGCACAACAATCTCTCCCTTTTTGATGATGGCAACACCACTATGAGTCACACTGGCTCAAGTCAAACTATTCTCCCCCTTTGACTTCATCAAAAAAAGGAACTAGTTTGAGACAAGAAATACAAACATACATGATATGATTGAATTAAAAATCTCCCCCTTTGACTAAATCATTAAGGCATAGAAAAGCTATTCTCCCCTGGGAGAAAGGAATGAAATCAGCAAACATAGGGGCAGTAAACAATTAAGCACCAATCAAGTCTATGTCACAGATGTATTCTCCCCTTATGTAGAATGAATGCAATTCATGGAGAAACTGATGCTTACATGATGCAGACGGGACAAGACCCAATCAAGCTATCCTCCCCCTTTGAGTAAGCAGAAGGAGTGGAATAGAAATGAGCAGCGTACCACAGGGACATTCAAAGTGAAGTAGACATTTAGACAATTCAGATTAAAAAAGTAAGGTGAAATAAGTCACATGTGCATTCAAGAATCAGTTCATGTCATGACCAAAGAGCATTAAGCACATAAATTTAGGATGGATTTTCAAAGAATAGAAGATTTTCAATAAGATACTTATTTCATAAATCTAAATAAACTGATGGTTCAGACTCTTCCATTATAGGGGCTTATGAATTTTTATTTGAACATCATGGTTTAAATATGATGTATACACAATTTGTCAATAAAGTTCTGTACTCATATCTGAACATCAATGTTTAATAAAAGTGAACCAAGCCCTCATATTTATATCTTGATTAACCTCCCTTCATCTTACTCAGCCAATTTCAATGACTTCTTTAGAAATTACAATCATTAGTATTGAGGTTAAACAACATGAAGGAATTCAAATTTGGTTCCTGAGGATCTGCCATACTTCTTCCAATAATTTCAAATTTTTCTTTTTGCATAGTACAAGTTTTCATAGCAAGTTTACCAGGTGCAATTAAGTTTAGTACACACTTTGTAACTAGTGGATACACGTTGTTTGGACGCCAGTATCCCTAAGCACTTAGTATGACTAACTGTCATGCTTCAGAGATAGTATTGGCACCTCATGACATACTTTACCTTATTTCATTGATAAGTGAGGTATATTTCTCAGTATTCAAGCCATTGCTCTGCCTGAATTTTCAATGAATTTTATTTAGCAGAGTTAATTATGGCACTTCATGACACACTCCTCTAGACATCATGGTCAATGGACATGGTTTCTCAGTGACCAAAGTAATTGCTCTGACAGAATTTATCCTTAGGAACATTTCAGATTCATCAGATGTTTAAAAATAATACTGATTTCATATAATTCAACCAAATAAAGCCATGATTTTAACATTTTCATATTTCAGAAGATTTTATAAGATTCAACATGAAATAGTTGGTTAAAGTTTATTAAAGTTGACTCAGATATTTTCAAGATATTCATAGCCAAGCTCAATGAATACATTAGACTTAAACCAATCTGATCTTTTAAACATTCATAAATGTGTATAATAGAAGATTCTTTAATGAATTGATCTTCAGATTTATGATCAAGGTATACGAATTGAAATCTTCTCAATTTTCTGAATTTTCAATGAGATTCAGCAGCAGTCAAGTTGTGAACTGCACAAGAGTTTCAAGCATGTAACCAAGATGAGCACAACAATGAAGGTGTCGACATGTGACAAAGCATTTCCAAGATGATGTAGACTCACTGTGTCGACAGTTCCAATCAGGACAATTAATAGGTGCAGCAGAGAATGTATCAAAGAGAATCAGAGATATCCAGAGGTCCATCAGACAGATCGATTTTGAAACAACCAGCTCCCTCTCAATAAAAACATGAGCAACAAGAAGCATATAGAGTGTATAAAAGAATCTTGTAGTCATTCAGTTTGAGCTGATAATCAAGGAATAGCAGATGAACAAGATTTTCAAAAATTGTTAAGCTCAAAGATATGACAAAGATAGTGAAGAGAACAAGGTCAAATGATTTTCCAAGAAGAATATGAACTCTAATAATTTCAGAATAGATATAGGCAGATGAGACCACCTAAGAGTGTAGACTCCTGAATGAGAACAGATAGCAGGATGTTCAGGGAAATGGCTATTTAGTGATGATTTCGGTTGACCGAAATAGGCAGTCATAGAATAAAACATAGCCATACAGATCAAAACTAGTTAAAAAAGCTCCCCTGACTAATAGACTCTATGACAAAATCTTCCTGAAAGGATTACCAAACACTTGAATGGATTTAGGTAAGACATGACAAAGAAGATATAGAGTAACACAGGTATATGAAATATGCTCCCTCTGATAGTATGCAATCAATCAATCTTTTTGGCATTTTCAATGTAATGAAATGCAATCTATTTGAAATCACCATATGCATGATAACAAATGCAGAAACTCCCCCTATCTGTATGCCATATGTGACAACTCTGAATGCAGCATATGCAATGACTGCTCTATATGCAGTTTGACCCATGGTGTTTGGCGAAGGACTTAGTCCAAAGGACCACCTCACACATAGTAAGAACTTCTAGATAGATGACATCTACCTTTTGGTAACTTACCATTTGATACACCATAATGGTCATGCAAAATAGTGCAATACACAATGCAGTCCTATGTGCATCGTGAATTGACAATATGCTAAACATATGCAAATCACATATATGCACAAAGTTGCAGATTATGCTTATGAGTTTATAGTCTTCTCTATGTACACAATCAAATGTCAAAACAAATGAAAGAACATGTATGCATGAAACCTTTGACTAATCAGATGTAACATGATATGCAGTTTCAACTGAACAACAAGAAAGATACAAATGTTACCTGAACAATGCAAGAATGGGGTTTTACCATTTTGGGTGCCTTAGTTTATTTACCCCTCTTTATTTTTCAGCTTCAAGACACTCCTGCAAACACATTACCTCATTTTGCAAGTTGAGGTACCCAAGAATTCTTGGGTCCTCCATGGTCAGTAGCACCTCTGAATGGTGCTCTCCACAGTTTTTGAGCGTAAGAGTCAATGAATTTCATCATGAAACAGTTAGACATAGAATGTCCAAACTGACCACAAATATTATAAGAATTCTGACTATTTTTCATGTTCACATGAGAATTGAATTTATGTGCATGAACATGATTGCTTCTGTTTTTCACATGCAAGTTTGATCTTTTTGGATTAACTAGCCAACAGTCAGTAGCCCTGTGGGCAGTGGCCTAATTTCCCACATTCAAAGCATGAAAGATTTTTTCTGTTATCAATCAAGTTATTTCTAGCAGCAGCATAGAGAAATTTTTTTTTTACAAATTTAGAGTTCAATCTATTTCCTTGAGCATGCCAGTAGTCCTTGACTGTATGGCCATGCTTTCCACATTCAAAGCACCTAATGTGCCTTCCCTTAGAACCAAAGTAATTTCTCTCAGGAGCATTTTTGTTAACAGGGAAATTAAAAAATCCAGACTGAAATTTCTTTCCCTGATTATGCCAACATTCAACAGCAATGTGGCCCAATTTGCCGCAAATAAAACATTGAATGTTCTTCTCATAGTTTGCATGATTTTTAACATGAACATTCCTATCATGCAATTTTCTAGTATTGAGGTCATCATGTTCCATTAATTTGCATTCATGCATGAGATGACCTACTCTATGATAGTAAAAGTATTTAATTCTCTTATTTTGAACATGAGAAGGTTTCTTCATATTAGGATTCCTAGCATGAATTCTATCAGATTTTAATTCATCCCTCTTCATGATAAAACAATCAACCATCTCATGGCCAAACTTTCCACAGTAAAAGCATTCGACATTCTTGACAATAGATTTGTTGGCCTGAACTTTCTTAGCATGCTGATTGTCATCATTCTTTTTCAATATTCTCTTTTTCTGTTTTGTTTTCTGATTCTCTTGAGTAGAAGCTTGTTTAGGGGATGAGGTAGAAGTGCTAGCTATGTCTGAGCTACGCACAGAAGTTCTATAAAATTTATTCCTCATTCCCTGCTTAACTTGAAAAGTACTGCCTTTCTTCATGCAGTTATCTGTGGATACAACATTCTGCTTCCCTTGATTAGCAGATTCAGACAGAGACTTGTTCAAATCCAAAATCTCATTTCTAAGAGAAGAGATAAGCAGTTCAGAAGTTGTCACTTTTTCATTAAGCATTGCATTGATGGTTTTGTGACTATTAATCTCTTCCATCAATGCACTCACTTTTTCAGATTCATTACCAATGAGCACTTTCCCTTTTCCAGGGTCAAAAGCCTTTCAGATATAGCAGAATTCAGTAGCTTCACTTCTTCATTTTCTTTCATTAGCTCTTCCTTCTGAACTAGTTCAATTTTTAAAATCTGATTTTCAAGAGATAGTTCTTCTTTCATTAGCTCTTCCTTCAGATTTTTCCAGGTTTCTATGTAGTTCCACATTAACATCTTTAATAGCATCAAGTTTCTCAAAGATTACTTCATTTTCTTATGGCAGTCTTTCAAGTTTTTTAATTTTATATCTAAGGATGCAATGTTTATCTCATAGCTAGCAATCTCTTGTTCACTACAATTAACACATTCACTCAAAACTTTATTTGCAGTTTTGTGCTTCTCAATCTCTTGTTCCAGTTTCTCATTTTCTTTTCTTAGAGAGTCAATTAATCCTTCTTGGATTTTCAGTTTAGATTGAAGGTCATCATTCAAATTCTTTATAGAAGTACATTTATCACAAGAATTTTCAATCTTCTTTATTTCAGCTTTCAATTGTTCATTTTCAGACCTCAATGACTTTATGTCTGATGTCATGACCTTTCTCATTTTCTTCTTTTCAGACTTGACATACTTATATTTATCTAACAGACCATTGCACAGAATCATTAAATCATCAAAAGTGAGTTCATCAGATTCAGTACTTACCTGTGATGATGTCTCCTCCTGTTGATCACTGCTGTGATCACTCTGGTTGACCATCAAGCATTGATCCTCTTGCTTCTTATGAGCGGATGTAACTCTGTCCATGATCTCTTTTCCAAATGTACATCCTACAGTATAGGGAAACTTTTCAATGTTAACTGAGTTTCCCAGAATGTTAAAGACAATAGCATTCTCACTGTCTTTTATCCTATCCTCTCTAGACCATATGGTCTTATTCTGAGGTACTTTATGTGGGACTTTTGATACAAGACTCCATAGATTTGGATCAATGGAGTTCAGGTGAACACATAGGCCGCCTAACCATTTGTTGAAGTTAGAACCATCAAAGACAACAGAAAATGCCATTGAAAAAACAACTAAATAAGTTCAGATCTAAAAACCTGAAAAATAATATGACAAATGCACCGAACTAAAAATAGAAAAGCACCACACAAACTAGCAGGATCCTCTATAGATCATTGGATCTAGAAGTCAGAGACCCGCTCTAATACCAATTGTTAGGGTGCAAGGCCCTGATTCAGAGGGGGGGTGAATGAATCTCCCCTATAAAATGCCTAAATAAAAACTTATAACTAGACACAATTGTGGAATAAAAACCAAATGAGCTCTTCAAAATAAGAAATTCAATGATGCGCTTGATCAAACAGTTGGACTGCTAGAATGCAGATTCCTAAGTAAGTCTAAGTCGTAGACAAAACCAAATCAATTATGCATGAGCCTGAAATCTATTCAATCAGAACCATAGATGGAATGATCCTAAGCATTCATCTAGCGCTGAAGACACAAGGATGCAAACCACACAATGCTCAAGGATTTTTAGGTGGTTCGGTCCTTCAGACCTACATCCACCCCACACTCAACCCGAGTGTGGATTCCTACTGATACATAGCTTAACTCGCTAGGCATCACAGCTTGCCTACAACCACTGAGCAACACAGCTTGCTGTCCGAGGCATCCACCTCGCCCTCTGAGCCTCACAGCTTGCTGTCTAGAGAAACAGATTCTCTGCAACCGCTGACACACAGCTTGAAAGAAAGGAGTGTAAAAGAAAATCAAGAAATGAGAAATCACAGCGACAGAAAGCTGTATACGATGGTAGCACAAATATGGCTCTCAGTGAGCTGACTGGCCTGGATTTGATCCAAGGTCCAGTGGAACTAATCTTTAGGAAAGTTTTCTATCTTCTTCTCCTCGAGCTCTTTCTTCACTCTCTCTCTCTCTCTCCTTCTCTCGATCTTACGAGCTTTCTCACATTTACTTCTGCTCTGCTCTGCTGCTCTCACTCTATCTCTTTTCCCTCAAAATCTCCTCTTCTATTGCTCTCTTATCTCGCTCTTTGATTCTTCTCTGAAGCTCTTCTCTATTTTCTGCTCCTTCGATGATTGCAAAAGAGGGGTTTTATATATCTTCAGACCTGGGACCCACAAGCTCACACATTGAGCGTGTGGAGGGAATACTCCTGCCAAGAGGGTTCTGGAATCCCTTAGCTACGTGTCAGAATCTCGATAGTGTAGCTATCCACGTGGCAGGTTCATCCATTCCGTTCCTTGCCTCGGATCACGAGCCTTAAACCTGGCACTCTTATTTCCTGGTTGTAGATTTGTTGAACACATGCTTGACCAGCTAGCAGATCTGGCAAAGGAATAAGAAAAATGTTAGCACAGACTACATTTGCCATCGTGCAGTTATGCACAGACCTTGCGTAACTTTTGCAAGACAAGCACATAGTTTAAAGCTAATGACTTAGACATATGCACAGAACGTATCCCAAACAATGCTCAGACCTTGTGACGTGTATTGTCGGATACGCACATATTTTATAGCAATGCACAGACTTTGATTGTGCACAAGCCAAGACATGCATAGGCCCTCCATGTGCCTGATAAAAATATGCACCGATCGTGAAGTGCGTTCAGTGAGATATGCAAAGACTTTGATGGCATGCAGAGTAAAGATGCATCGACTACACTCTCGCTATGTAAAGGTATGCACCGATGCTATTATGCACGGAACAACCATTACACAGACTTCATGTGCAACGTACGGTAGATTGCACCGACGTTGATCCTTTGAAACCAAATCTTGCATCGACCGTGCTACTATGAGACGCAGAGACACAGACGTAATATGAGACGCACACTTGCACTAAGACACAGATGTGCATAAGACACAACATAAGACACAAGCACCACAACCCTCATATGCATAAGACGCAATATGAGATGCAAGCACCACAGCCCTCATATGCATAAGACGCAAAGTAAGATGGACACAGAGTGTGCACTGACTTTGAATATTTACACAAAATATGCACCGAGCTTAGCGATATGTTGCTCCCAAGATTATGATGTGTGGCTTCAAGAGTTTTGATGATGTCAAATACAATGTGGCTAAATGGTTTGATGTTTTAAATTGATTGTTTCGATGTGTTCATGGTTGTTGTAATGGGAATGTTCTTGATTCATTGTCGGTTTGAGATTAAAAATCCTACATAACTTTGTGTTGAATGGTTGATATCTTTGTCATGTGGATTTGGTATAATCTCAGCACTTGGACTTGTCGATCCATGGCAAGCTTGGAGTAATGCAATACTCCTTGAAACTTTTGACGATTGCTTTTGGAAACCCATGGTCTGAGGAAAACAATGCTACTTTATATAAGTCGTTCACAAGGTCACATTTCAAGGTCACTCGGATCAATAAATATATGCACTCAGGTATATGTGTTGACTTGTGCATAAACTCCTCATGGATGGTCAATGGAGTTCATATATATATACCTTTCCATCCGACAGGTAAGATCATGGTAAAAGCCACAAGGGTGAGCTTCTTTCATCATTCATAGATTCATGACTTAATGAGAAATATATAAGTGATTTTGTACTATGAATGCACATACAAATTTGACTTTCGTGGGGCATTCTTGCAGGTAAGAAGGACTTCTAATACCCAACATAAAATGGCAAAACCCCGGTGAGGTTGTATGTTTAATTTCTAGTTTATTGGGCGTTTTTGGACTCACTACTGCCTGGTGTCAACACCACTTTCTCAATGTTCGGCATTTGTAAAATTCCTTCACTCAGGAAGTTGGTGTCGACACTTGGTGTCGACACCCACTTGTTTTTGTACTGGCCAATAGTTTTCTGCTACAGGCCATGTCCTGGTGTCGACACCGGGTGTCGACACCATCCTCTGGCCAGCACTTTTCTGCTATAGGCCATGTCCTAGTGTCGACACCTGGTGTCGACACCATCTGTGGGTTGCTTTGGCCGGCCACTTTCTGCTATGGCCCTGGCCTTGGTGTCGACACCTAGTGTCGACACCACTGTGCAACTGCTATTTTGGACTTTCACGTCCACGGCCATTTTGTCAAACCAGTCCGGTCCCTCAGCCACAAAACACTCCTAGATTCGTGGATATGGTCACTAGGGTGTCCCTTGACCGATCTGGAAGCATAAAACTGTCTCATTGGGTCACAAACCCTAATCAAGAAGTGAGATCTGAAATTGGTGTTTGCTTTCTAACCCTTGTGAGTGCAGGTCGCAGGCAGCAGCTCCAAGGCTTCTTTCACATCGTTCTGAGCGTGAATGCGAAGGGAAGAACGAAGTTTCAAGTCCCCAAAAGATCCTCTGCTACAAGCTGCATAGAAATCCAAGATACAACAAGTGTCCGTGCAAGAATCGATCATCCTCCTTCAAGAACGGTCTTCATCTTGCAAAAGAGTTCAAGTATCTTCGAAGAAGAGAAAGGGGGAGCTCTAATATCTGCAAATCTTCTCTATTCTAATCTTCTCAAATCTCTGCTGTTTGAGCTTGAATATCTGTTGTCATCTTTGAACTTAAAGAACCGCATTTTTATGTATGTGTGCCTGTGATCTTTGATACGAGCGTGTGTGTGTGTGGTGGCCAAGATAGGTTGCCGTGTGTGTGTTGGCTATTGTTACAGCATGTGTGTGGCTCACCTCATAGTGGAGCATTAATCCTCACGTGTGAGGGGTGGACGTAGGGGACACGTTTGTGTACCCGAACCACCTAAAAATCATGTGCCTCCTTTATGGTTTGTTCTTCGTGCTTTGTAACGAGTGGGCCTCAAGTGTAGCTGAGTGATCTCAATCTCCGTCATAGCATTCATACCTTTATTTACATGTACTCGCGAGAGAGATCTTGTTCCGGTAAGGTTGAGTGTTTGCTTAACTAGATCTCCTTCTATTTTGTGGTTTTCATTCCTACTAGCATTTTAGTTAGCAATTAATTTTTATTGGCCAATCAATTCACCCCTCTTGATTGCCACCCTCCGAGACACAAAAATTGGTATCAGAGCTCTGGTCTCTGATTGACTCGACCTCACGGTCGAAGAGCTAGATCCTAGATCATGGCAAACAGAGGGATGATGCCCGAAGGGCATTCGGTACACATGCCCACATTTTTCGATGGCACAAACTACACTTATTGGAAAAACAGAATGTACTTTTCCTGCGTGCTCAAGAGTATGATGTGTGGAATGTGATCAATAAAGGTCCTTACAAGTTGCCTGACAATGAAGATGATTGGGATGATGAACATATCAATAATTATGCAGCAAACTTTAAGGCCATGAATATAATTCAATGTGCTATTCATCCAAATGAATACTCACGAATCTCTCTGTGTTCCTCTGCACAGGAAATGTGGGACAGGCTACGCTTGATCTATGAAGGAACTTATGAAGTCAAGGAGACCAAGGTAAATCTATTGGTCCGAGATTATGAGTTATTTATGATGAAGCTAGAAGAATCCATTTCTAAAATGTTCGCAAGGCTGATGGAAATTACAAATGGTTTGAAGGCTCTTGGGAAGGATTATTCAAATCGAGATCTGGTAAGGAAGGTATTGAGATCTTTATCACCACAGTGGCACACAAAGGCCACTGTAATTGAATATTCAAAGGATCTCAGCACTTTAACTTTGGATGAATTAGTCGGCTCCTTGATGACATACGAGATTAACTTCAAAAGGAGCGAGGAGGATCACAAAAAGAAGAAGGTAGCCACAACATTGACATTGAAGGTAAACCCACAAGAATCTGATGACAGTGAGGAAGGCTCCACGGCCAACACTGAAGATGAGGAGCTCGTTGCTATGATCACCAAAAGAGCAAGAAAATCTATCAAGAATACTAGGAAGTTCGGTGGTCAATTTAGAAAAGGACCAAGAAGGCAAGGTCATAAGAAAAATGAAAGTAGCAAGAAGGATGAAGTAATTTGCTATGAATGCAAGAAACCTGGTCACATGCGGGGTGAGTGCCCAGATTTGATGAAGAGATTCAAGAAAGAAAAATTCAAAAAGCCCAAAGCCATGGTCGCCACATGGAGCGACGAGGATGAGGAAGGATCTGGGAATGAAGATGACTTAGATGAGCTTGTTCAGAATCTGTGCTTCATGGCAGACGAGGACAACTCAAATGAGGTAGACTCTGAATCCGAATCTCTTACTTGTGAACAATGGTAGATTGCTTATGAATCATTATATGAAAAATGCAAAAAATTGAAATCTGAAAATAAACTTCTGAAAAAGAAGATGGAGCAATTTATGCATGCTGAAAATTCTTGTGAAAGTTGCAATGCATTGAAATTTGAAATTGAGAATCTCAAATAGGAAAATAAAAATCTTATGTCCAAAACTGAATTGTTTGAAGAAGAGAGTTCATGCATGCGTGAAGATCAAACCAATTTTGTCAAAATGCATGAAGACTTGAAGAGGGAATTAGAACAAGAAAGGTCGGAAAGAATTGCATGTAATCAAACCAAGGAAACAGCTGAACACAAAATTGAAACCTTGATGCTAGAGATAAATGAGTTGAAAATGTTCTTGCTACATTGGAAAAAGGGAAACAAGTTATGAACACTTGGGTGGATCCTCATGAAGGAAGTTCTCTACACACCTTTGAAAAGAGAAAACCATCTCAATCCAAAACACACATGACTCCTTGGATTTCAAGAAGCTCATTTTCCTTATTGTCTAACACACATATGCATAACTCATTTATGAATGCAAACAGGAGGAGAAACCATGGTAACAAAGTCACTACATGCTTTTATTGTGGAAGATTTGGCCATGATATGTATGATTGCAGAACCATGAGACTTGATGATGAACATTTTGCACGAATGGTGAATTGGTCATATAGGCCTCCTTTGTCTAACCATCATGGACCCAAGCTTGCTTGGGTGCCAAAAACCTCATAAGTATTTGTTTTGAATTTGCAGGTCTGCTTTGGAGCTCAAAAGAACAAATGGTATCTGGATAGTGGATATTCAAGGCATATGACGGGAAACAAGGAAATGTTTACAGACCTGCAAGAAAAGGATGGTGGAGTGGTAGCTTTTGGGAGAAAAGACAAAGGAAAAATTGTCGGAGAAGGTAAGATAGGTAAGAACCAAACTCAAGTCATTGAAAATATTTTACTTGTAAAAGGCTTGCATCACAATATCTTGAGCATCAGTCAACTCTGTGACAAAGGTTGCAATGTGTCTTTTGATTCTACTCACTACACTGTGGTAGATAGAAACTCTCATGAAATTAAGTTCATAGGGTTTAGACACAATAATGTTTATATGATTGATCTAAATGATGTTTCACACAACAATCTGTGTTTGGTTGCTAAAAGATCTGATGATGCATCGCTTTGGCATCGCCGTCTTGGGCATGCCAGTTTTAATGTGATATTGAAGTTGTTCAGAAAAAATCTGGTTGTTGGTTTGCCCAAGTTGAAGCTAGTCGATGAAGGAATCTGTGGGGCATGCAGCAGGGGCAAACAAATAAGAACATCCTTCAAATGTAAGAGTGATGTAACCACTTCTAGGCCCCTTGAATTGATTCATATTGATCTGTTCGGACCAAGCAGAACACATAGCTTGGGTGGTAAGCTATATGCGTTTGTAATTGTGGATGACTTTTTAAGATATAGCTGGGTGTATTTTCTCTCTCACAAAAGTGATACCTTGATGGAGTTTGAAGCATTTTGCAGGATGGTTCAAAATGAAAAAGGATGCTGCATCAAGACCGTGCGAAGTGATCATGGTAAGGAATTTGATAATCATGAGTTAAGTAATTTCTGCAGGGATCAAGGCTATATGCACAACTTCTCCGCACCAAGGACCCTCGAGCAAAATGGGGTAGTTGAGAGGAAGAACAGAACACTAGTTGAAATGGCCAGGACTATGCTAAATGAGAACAATTTACCAAGGTATTTCTGGGCTGAAGCCGTGAACACTACGTGCGACATAATCAACCGAGCCATGGTAAGGCCTTTGTTAAAGAAAACACCTTATGAGCTATATCGAGGTAAGAAACCAAAAATTTCTTACTTCAAACCTTTTGGCTCCACTTGTTACATCCATAACAACAGCAAGGTGGACTTGGCTAAGTTTGACCCCAAGAGTGACAAGGGGATATTTCTTGGATACTCTCGTGGCTCAAGAGCCTATCGAGTGTATAACTTGAGAACTCTTGTAGTTGAGGAAAGTCCTCATGTCATAGTTGATAGGGGTGAGCATTATTCGGGTTCAACCCGAAAACCAAACCGAACCGAACGATTTGGTTCGGTTTGGTTTGGGTTGAAATTTTAAAAAAATTGGTTTGGGTTCAAACCGAACCGTATTAAAAAAATTGGTTTGGTTTGGTTTTGAAGTTCAAGAAACCGAACAAAACTAAACCGAACCGAATAACCCGAATTTAAGAATGTTTTTATCAAATTAATATAAATGTATATGTAACTATAAATCCGAATTTAAAAAGTCTAATTCCCACCATTCTAATGGGATTTCTGACTATATGAAATAGGTTTCAAATCACCTTCTATTTTACTGTAACCGAAATTCTTAATTTCTTATGTGAAAATATTATGGAGCTTGTTCTTACAAGTTACAACTTTGTATGTTATTTTTTTAATATTTACTTTATTTGGTAGAAATTCTTTTACCCTGCATTTCTCTAATGTTGGTTGAATCCAATCTAATTTATAAAATGGGAGATGAATATGGTTCAAACTGAACCAAACCGAACCAAACCGAATTAATTCGGTTTGGTTTGGTTTGGTTTGGTTTGGTTCGGGTTAAAGCCTTAATTCGGTTCGGTTTGGTTTGAGAAAAATTCTCTTCAAACCAAACTAAACCAAACCGTGCTCACCCCTAATAGTTGATGAATCATCATCCAAGAATACTAATGAAAAGTCTATCTTGCAGGAAGGAGAATCAGAAGATGGTGATACGGGAAAGTTGTTAGAGAAAGTTAATACATCAAGAAGTGAAGAACAACAAGATGCTGGTGAAAATCAGCAAAATCAGATTGAACTGCAACTACCAAGGCAATAGAATTTTGCTAAAGACCATCCATCGGAAGTTGTCATCGGCAATGTGGAAGAAGGAATAAGGACACATTCCTCATTCAAGGAAGTTGAAAATCTGGATTACATAGCTTTACTTTCGCAATCTGAACCTCACTCTGTAGAAGATGCCTTAAAAGATGATTCCTGGATCATGGCTATGCAAGAAGAACTACACCAGTTCCAAAGGAATAAAGTGTGGTTCCTTGTGCCTCATCCTAAAGACCACTCTGTGATCGGAACCAAATGGATCTTTCGAAACAAAACAAATGATCAAGGGGTGGTAACTTGGAACAAGGCGAGGCTTGTAGCCAAAGGTTATAGCCAGGAGCTAGGAATTGATTTTGATGAGTCATTTGTTCAAGTAGCAAGACTTGAGGCAGTGAGGATTCTTTTAGCATTTGCATGCTGCAATAACATTAAATTGTTTCGAATGGACGTTAAAAGTGCATTTTTAAATGGCTATATCCAGGAGGACGTGTTTGTGGAGCAACTACCGGGGTTCGAGGATATGGAGCATCCAGATCATGTATACAAGCTAGACAAAGCTCTTTATGGTCTGAAACAAGCACCCCGTGCGTGGTATGAACGGTTAAGTGAATTCCTCATTCAAAATGGATTCAAGCGAGGTAATGTCGATCAGACTCTTTTTACACAAATTAATGGTAAGGAAATTCTAATCGTTCAAGTGTATGTGGATGATATCATCTTTGGCTCCACAAAGGAATCTCTTAGTGAAAACTTTGCAAAACTAATGCAAAGTGAGTTTGAAATGAGTCTTATGGGAATGTTAACTTTCTTCTTGGGATTGCAGGTGACACAGACGACTGATGGTTTATTCATAAACCAAAAGAAATATGCTATGGAGCTGCTCAAGAAATTCAAACTATCTGAAACAAAGCCACAACCAACTCCCATGTCCACATCATTAAAGCTTGACCATGATGAGAAAGGTAAAGCCGTCAATCAAACACTTTTCAGAAGCATCATAGGATCTTTATTGTATCTGACTACCAGCAGGCCCGACATTCAATATGCAGTATGCTTATGTGCTATATTTCAATCAAATCCTAAAGAATCTCATATGTCGGCCGTGAAGCGCATCTTTAGATATATTACTGGCACTTGTGAACTTGGTTTATGGTTTCCGCATAGTTCATGTCTTGAATTGGTTGGTTATTCCGATGCCGATTACGTGGGTTGCAAAATAGACCGGAAGAGCACAAGTGGGTACTGTCAGTTAATTGGAGGTTGCTTGGTCTCATGGGCTTCCAAGAAACAAAACTCTGTGGCATTATCAACCGTCGAGGCCGAATACGTGGCCGTAGGTAGTTGTGTTGCCCAAGTGCTCTGGATACAACAATAGTTGATTGATTTTGGCATCACGCTTAAAAACACAGCCATCCTTTGTGATAACACCTCTGCTATAAATCTGTCAAAAAACCCCGTTCATCATTCTCGCACTAAGCATATTGAGGTTAGGCACCATTTCCTGCGTGATCATGTCAGCAAAGGTGATGTCGTAATTCAGTTTGTTGATACTATTAACCAAGTTGCAGACATTTTCACTAAACCTCTTAATGAAGATAAATTCACTTCTTTTAGGAGAGAATTGGGCATTTGTCGTTTGGAAGGTTAGTGTATGTCTTGCATTTTCTGGTCTCATCTCATGCATTTGCATTTTCTTCACTCATCTAGAAGATATTTACATTCGTAGTTTCCCTTGGTCATGCATATGCATCATGTTATTGTGTGTATTATGTGTAAATTGCTTGAATGCGGAATGTCAATGCATGGTGTGTGCTTCTTTGTATAAACCTATATAATGCACTCCTTGGCTTTCTATGTCCTCATATTCCTTGTTAAATAAAGCACAGCCACATGAAGGAATGGGTGACACAAGGTCCGGGAAGGTTGGAATTAGTCATTGGTGTATGTGACTGTTTATGTTTGTGAACTTCCCCAAAATGACAAACCCAAATATTTTATCACATGAATTGCTCATATTCATTCCTAAGTCATTTGGGTATCAAGCCTTGTTCCTTGGAATTCAAATCTTTTCTTGTATCACACTGCTGAACACCATTATATAGCAGTCAGGGTGGTGTCGACACCCCTCCCTGCTCTCTTATTTTTTTTGGCGGGCAGAACTTGGCGAAACCGGTGTCGACACCTGGTGTTGACAGCGTCTGGTCGCGACCCGTTCGCGAACCGGTCCTTGGGGTTCGAACCCCATTCAAACCTGTTCGAACCCCCTCCCACACTTGCCTTAATGCCTCTCCTCAACCCGTGCCGCCCTCCTTTCATCCCCATGCCCTCTTTCTTGCAAGCCCACAGCCCCTTCAAGCCCTAGAATGTGCGGACATCCCCGCGGCACCCGCGAACTCCCCTTGCCGAGCATCCGTGGCCACCCCCTTTCAGCCATCGTCCCCTGGAATGTGGGTGTTTCGTGGAGAATCCGTCCAGCCGAGGTAAGGGATCCTTCGTTGAACAGAGAGATCTATTCCTTGCTCCCTTCATCTCCCTTCGAAGTTGGTTTTTAATGGCTCCGAAGAGGCATGCATCCGTCAAGGAAAAGGTTGAAGAATCCCGTAGAAGGAAGGAGGTAAGGGCTAAATCAGATGAACAAAATGCCCTCCAGTAGAAGCCCACGCCCGCTCAGTTTAAGATGATGGATCGAAAGGTTCTTCGACCTCGAGCTGTTGATGTTACCGTTAATAGAAGCTCAGCCAAATTTGGGTACGTTCATGTCTGCTCATCGGATGATCTATCATTCACTTGTTCTCCAATTTTATGGTAACATGGTTGTTAGAAAGAGCAAGTATACCACTATCGTCAATGGCCAAATTATCACTCTTTCCAGAAAGTTTCTTGCACGTGCTTTTGATTTACTTGATAATGGTGACACATATGAGAATGCAATGCATGCCGAACATGAGGTTTATCAGATCATGACAGGGGAAGAAATGGGAGACAGGTCTGTAAGCGGCTTAAATGCTAACCATTTTCCCCCTCTTCAGCGCATTCTCCATCACATGCTTACTACAATTTTACTTCCCAAGGCTGGAGGCAGAGAAAAGGTCACCGATCAGCAAAAGTTTCTGTTATATGGTTTGCTGCAAGAAGAGCCAATTAATTTTCCGTTAGTTATTCTTGATC
This sequence comes from Amorphophallus konjac, assembly GCA_022559845.1. Classification (NCBI taxonomy): domain Eukaryota; kingdom Viridiplantae; phylum Streptophyta; class Magnoliopsida; order Alismatales; family Araceae; genus Amorphophallus; species Amorphophallus konjac. The sequence goes on along the minus strand of CM040118.1, from coordinate 304,545,714 downwards.
ACATCACTAGTTGTACCCAAAATCGCACTATAACACTCCCTTATGTCGCCGCCTTAACCGCTGTCCTTCATACGGCTAACATTTCACTCAAAGATGAGCCGTGTCAAACACTGCGGGAAGCTGACATTTATACGGTTAACTCGGTCTGCAAGAACATGGGTTATGTACGGAATGCTCAAGGCCGCCTAGTCCGGACACTCAAAGCCATGCCAGAAAAGGATCCCGATGATGCTTCTGATGATGAAGAGGCTGAAGCGCAACATGACGATGGTGGCACTTCTGGAACTCATGCAGCCTCCACGGACTTATCTGGTTTTCAACTCTCGATGGAGACTATGGGTAGTGAGGTGGGTAGCCTCAGGGAGACGGTGGATGTTCTTACTCAGGATGTGGCGGAATTGAAGCTTCATCACACCACGTATCTTCAGGAATTTCAGTCTATCAATACCTCCCTTGATGCTTTAAAGACTGCCATGGATGCTCAAACCGCTCAGTTCACTACCATAGTTGATTACATTCACCGTTCACCTACTCCACCTTCCTCCGGATCGGAATGAATCCTGTTATGACCTGTTGGCAATGCTACTTGTTCCCGGTTCCCCCTTATTTTTGTTGATGTCAAAGGGGGAGACATATGTATTTCTATGTTGCTACTAATAGGTTGCTTATTATACTTATTATGTGTGTTTTTCATGCTTGCTTGTTCACATGCATTTAGCTTGCTTTCGAGTCATTGCATCTAGTTTAAGAGTCTTGCTTAGATATTTCATAGCATGGCATGCTTAGCTGTGGTGTCCAGATATTTTCTGGTTTCCTTATCTTCTTTGAAACTGCTACTTATGGCTGTGAAATTATTTTGATGTTGTTGCCATCTTGCTCAACAAATATGAAAGCTTGTGGTTCAATGCTTGAATGCTCAATCATTTTCCTAACAAGGTCATCTTGGTAACTTGTTGATCCTTTATCACTTTCAGGCTGTTCTATCTCATTCTTTTGAACAGTAGCACATAGCATTTTTGTCATCATCAAAAAGGGGGAGATTGTTGCTCCCAAGATTATGATGTGTGGCTTCAAGAGTTTTGATGATGTCAAATACAATGTGGCTAAATGGTTTGATGTTTTAACTTGATTGTTTCGATGTGTTCATGGTTGTTGTAATGGGAATGTTCTTGATTCATTGTCGGTTTGAGATTAAAAATCCTACATAACTTTGTGTTGAATGGTTGATATCTTTGTCATGTGGATTTGGTATAATCTCAGCACTTGGACTTGTCGATCCATGGCAAACTTGGAGTAATGCAATACTCCTTGAAACTTTTGACAATGGCTTTTGGAAATCCATGGTTTGAGGAAAACAATTCTACTTTATATAAGTCGTTCACAAGGTCACATTTCAAAGTCACTCGGATCAATAAATATATGCACTCAGGTATATGTGCTGACTTGTGCATAAACTCCTCATGGATGGTAATTGGAGTTCATATATATATACCTTTCCATCCGATATATAAGATCATGGTAAAACCCACAAGGGTGAGCTTCTTTCATCATTCACAGATTCATGACTTAATGAGAAATGTATAAGTGAATTTGTACTATGAATGCGCATACACATTTGACTTTCTTGGGGCATTCTTGCAGGTAAGAAGGACTTCTAATACCCAACATAAAATGGAAAAACCCCGATGAGGTTGTATGTTTAATTTCTAGTTTATTGGGTGTTTTTGGACTCACTACTGCATGGTGTCGACACCTGGTGTCAACACCACTTTCTCAATGTTCTGCCGTTTGTAAAATTCCTTCACTCAGGAAGTTGGTGTCGACACCCACTTGTTTTTGTACTGGCCAGCAGTTTTCTGCTACAGGCCATGTCCTGGTGTCGACACCTGGTGTCGACACCATCTTCTAGCCTGCAATTTTCTGCTATAGGCCATGTCCTGGTGTCGACACCATGTGTCGACACCATTTGTGGGTTGCTTTGGCCGGCCGCTTTCTGCTATGGCCCTGGCCTTGGTGTTGACACCTGGTGTCGACACCACTGTGCAGCCGCTATTTTGGACTTTCACGTCCATGGCCATTTTGTCAAACCAGTCCGGTCCCTCAGCCACAAATCACTCCTAGATTCATGGATCTGGTCCCTAGGGTGTCCCTTGACCGATCTGGAAGCAAAAAACCATCTCATTGGGTCACAAACCCTAATCAAGAAGTGATATCTGAAATTGGTGTTTGCTTTCTAACCCTTGTGAGTGCAGGTCGTAGGCAGTAGCTCCAAGGCTTCTTCCACATCGTTCTGAGCGTGAATGCGAAGGGAAGAACGAAGTTTCAAGTCCCCAAAAGTTCCTCTACTGCAAGCTGCATAGAAATCCAAGATACAACAAGTGTCCGTGCAAGAATCGATCATCCTCCTTCAAGAACGGTCTTCATCCTACAAAAGAGTTCAAGTACCTTCGAAGAAGTGAAAGGGGGAGCTCTAAACACTGCAAATCTTCTCTATTCTAATCTTCTCAAATCTCTGATGTTTGAGCTTGAATATCTGTTGTAATCTTTGAACTTAAAGAACCGCATTTTTGTGTATGTGTGCTTGTGATCTTTGATACGAGCGTGTGTGTGTGTGTGTGGTGGCCAAGATAGGCTACCGTGTGTGTGTTGGCTGTTGTTACAGCATGTGTGTGGCTCACCTCATAGTGGAGCATTAATCCTCACGTGTGAGGGGTGGATGTAGGGGACACGTTTGTGTACCCGAACCACCTAAAAGTCTTGTGCCTCCTTTGTGGTTTGTTCTTCGTGCTTTGTAACGAGTGGGCCTCACGTGTAGCTGAGTGATCTCAATCTCCGTCATAGCATTCATACCTTTATTTACGTGTACTCGCGAGAGAGATCTTGTTCCGGTAAGGTTGAGTGTTTGCTTAACTAGATCTCCTTCTATTTTGTGGTTTTCGTTCCTACTCGCATTTCAGTTAGCAATTAATTTTTATTGGCCAATCAATTCACCCCTCCCCTCTTGATTGCCACCCTCCGGGACACAACACAATACATATAAACCAAGTATGCACCGAGGTTTATTAAGCAACAAACATATGCATCGAGTTGAACAGTGAGTGCACGGACTCTCTACATACACAAAGGAAAATATGTGTGTGCCTGTACCCTGTATGATGAAATGCCAGGCGTGCACTCTGATGAAGTCGTATGCAACATAACATGCAAAGACCAGATGCTCATTCAATCTTTCATGCAAACACAGTGTGACTTATAGTGTTTGCTATCATCAAAACCACAGGGGCATAACACCAAGTAATCGTCACCTGCTCATACCGTATATATTCGATATGCGCATGCTACTGTGGAACTGAGGCTAGTGGTGGACACTCCGGGGTAGGGTCACTCTCAACGGAAGGAGACGACTTAATGACTCACTAGGAATCACTGCGGAGTCCTGATATCTGACTAGATCCGAGATATTGAGGTTAAGCCGATCCCAAATTCTAGCAAGTCTACAACGTACGCAGTAGACCCGACTTGCCTCACACTTGAAAGGGACTAACATCGCGAGCTTGCATTAGATCGACTATGCAACTCCTAATATGCTTGACACATGCGGACTCACTATGCACTCGACAATCTTGACAAACTGGCCAAAAAAACACAGACTCACACATGACCCTAGGCCAACTTAGACACTCATAGTAATACTATGTAGTACCCCAGAATTTATATATATAATTTTTGAATTATAAAATAGTTTTCTCAAAATTATAAAGTCCTAAATAAATTAATGAAGGATTATTGAATTAATAAGTCATTATAAGGCTCAATTAGGCTAATTAGTTAACCTAGCCTATCTAATTATTATCCAGAAGGTTAATGGACTAAGCCCATTAAGTTTGGCCCATATTCTAGAAGGGTAATTGGCTTATTCACATATTTTAAAGATAAATACTAATTATATAGGTAAACGAATAAAAGAGTTTTATCAAACTGAAACTCTATATACGTCACATGTAACGGTCTATCGGGCGACCGCCACAGCCCTGTAACGCACCTAGACACGACCGTTACATCCTGCAGATTCCGTAAGGTGAGAAAATTGTAAAAAGATTGGAACTTTGAAATCCTATCTACAAGAGATCGACTTAGGGAAGCTTATAACATTACTAAGGACTCTTAGGGATTAGGTTCCGGTAGATTAAGGACTCTAGAATCGATCTAATCTCCAAACCCTAGTCAAAACCCTATAAATAGGACCTAGTTCTGAAATGGGTGACCCTTACTTTTGGCTCGTGAAGAATCAAGGTAAGGAGTCATAAATTCGGGTAAGTTCTTTAGAAGCTTTTGTTTAGTATACTTTAGACTAATGATTTTCCAAATTTCGTGCTAGGAGATCAAGCAACCAAGGAGATAGAAGCTTCCGAAGTTGCTGATTCAACCTTAGCAACCCAGGAATCTGAACACAAGTCCCTTGAAGATCAGGACATTAGGATGACTAAACGAGGTAATTAGAATATGATCCTTTAGAACTTTTTGTTCCCAATAGTTTCATCTTCTTACCCTCAAAATTTCACATCCTTAGGTCAAGAGGCTGAGGAAATAGAGCAGATTGAAGTTGCTGATTTATCACAAGAAGTACAAGGGACTAAGGGTAGCACCTGGCATCAAATTCGAAGTTTTAAGGTTCTAGAAGAGGTAGGTTATCTCATGATTGGTAAAAATAACTTGTTAGGAATAAAAGCCCTCTGATTGTGTTTGATTTTATGTATTATAGACTAAGAATTTCATGATTTCATAGTTTTATACATTCATGCATTTTTTAGCCCTAAATGGAAATAAAAAGGTATTATCTGGTCTATTCACTAAACCCTTGCATATAGTTGGCCTATGCATCGATTCATGATTAGGACAGTGGTAATATGTTGATTTCCAGGCATGTAATGTTTTCATGAACCTTTACTTTAGTTTACTGCCAGCAGGTTCTCTGACGCACCAACGTGAGACCGTCACATACATGTAACGGCCTTACGATAGACCGTCACAACCTGTTATGCTTTTATTTGTTCTATTGTCTCTGACGCACCCTAGCAGGAGCGTTACACCACTGTAACGGCCCCTCGATAAACTGTCACACACTGTAACACACCTATCCTAGACCGTCAGACACCTGTGTTCTGTCAGCCCAAGGCAGAATAATAACCAGTTATGTTTACTTATAAATAAATTTAGATAGCTAAGTTTGGACCTATTATCATGATTTTGAGTTTAGTTTCTGATTCATAATAAAATTGTATGATTAATGTGTCTTAGGTTATTTTAAGTTATGCTAATTTCATTGGCTAAAACTCTATAGTTTTGTATTCTAAATCATGATTTTCCAAAGTTATATTGACGGAGTTTTATCTTGGTTTCATAAATGTTACACATTCTTTTCTATCTATAGAGTCATTTCTTTAAGCATATGGCACATATTCCGGTATGTTGTCCATTAGTTCACTTTGCACTATAAGAACATTATTCTTGGACATGAGGACCTCTCTATTGGATATTCCTTCCAATGGATTAGGAAATCTTGTTTCAAGGCCTCCGTAATTCTCCGTGAGCCTGGGATTCCCACTAGGACGCCGAGTTGGTTGTACCATTAAAGCCCATTGATTAGATTACACTATCGATGATTTTGGTTATCAATAATCTAACAGCTCTATGTTGGACCGTCAGACACAAGTAACGGCCAATATACGACCGTCACATTCCACTGAGTCCGATTTCTTTGTTCTGGATTCAGACTAATGTAATGGCCCAATACTAGAGCGTCACATCATGTAACGGCCCAGTACACGACCGTCACACTACTTGAGTATTTTAACCCAAGGATTGACCAAGGGTCGATATTCCAAGGTTCTAGATAGACTCTTGATGATCTAGAACTTATCATATCGATCAAGAAACCTAATATAAGGAATGGAAGATAAAGAACGTATCGTTATGCTGCCGATTTATTTCCATAAGCATAACCTTGTTTAAGTCATTCTTGATTTCTCATGATTCTTATTGAAGCATTCATTCGTTGAATTATTGTTATCATGAGCTTATTGAACTTATTATATTCTTGGCCATATTTTATTGTTAACATGCGTAGAAGTAACTTGATTTATACTTGAAGATGTGATCGAGCACTGATTGTGTTCAAGGGCTCTATGCTACTCCCCTCGGCTGATTGTCGGAAACATACTATTTTATAAACCATGGGGTATGATGCTACTGGCATCCCATTACGTTGGGAGTACTTTCTCTATAAATAAGTGAAAAGCCACGGCATGACATGACATTCTTGTACATAACTTTCTTGCTTGATATTCCACAGAAACTCATGAAGTACTTGCTCATAAGCAAAAGATACTGGACTGATGATTATGTGGCTTGCTAGTACATTCTCGATACATTCTTGTTCATAAAAGGCCAATTTCATGTTCTTGTTACATTCTTGCTAGTTCGTACTTGCTCTCATTCTAACTTACATGATCATCTTGTTACTTTGGTTTAATCGCGTGATTGATCGCATTCGCATGATTTTTACCTCATTTTTTAGAGCTAAATTGTTAATTACTTTAATAGTGCCTTCATGTTGATGCGAAGATACCTACTGGGCAAGTGTGCTCATTACCTATTTCCAATCTTTTCAAGAGATGGAAGTGATTCGAATTCGGATTCGGGTTATACAAGTAGCGGGTCCGAGAGCGAATGAAAGTATTGTCAAGATGAGAGTGAAGACTTAGGAAAGTCTATATTGTTTAGATTGAGTCTATGTAATTTTTCTATTTCTTGAGTCTAATACATAATGGAAGTTGAATTAGTGATTGTAATTGAGGGTTCAATTTGATTATCAATGAAATAAAGTTAAAGTTTGAATATATATTGTGCAATTGCATCTTTATGTGTTATTGTCTTGCGCTCTGATCGTTCTTGCTTGCAAGAGGCTTACCATGCCGGCTGTTCGCGCTCCCAGAGTTAGTCTTCCGCTGTAATAAAGGCTCGGGGCATGACATACTATGACTGACGCCAAACACACGGGACATACTAAAGAAGACTCATGGATCCTTGGGACACGGACAAACGGAGTGACAAAACCTAACGAATTCCTAGGGCTGACGATAAGCACACCAGACGTTCTAAGGAAGCCCAGGTAAACATGTTGGACACCGTCTGCATACACTAGGTGTAAAGATAGACTGACCCACAACTTAATGTCGTGAGTTTCAACTCTCGTCAACCGTCTCCGATTGGAGAAGACTCATCCTCGGGTACAGAAATGTGTGAGGACAAGGAGGTGGGGAATGGGAAGGTAATCCGGACATTTGGTGTGGAGCATGGAAAGTGGGAAGTCCAGACGTTGTCTCTCGAACGCGTGGAAGAAATCAGACCATACCGTGTCAACATAGGGTGTCGATAGTTGTACGATAGTGACTAGTGGTTGCGCCACTATAGGAGAGACAGGTAAAAGCGGGACGGCTGACTATCTAGGGTCGGCGGATGACACATCCACCGAGGACAAAGTGGGTGGGACAAACATCTCCGAGACGACCAGTGGGGTTGGGGTGACCAACAAGATGGAGTCGTGGGGTGGCACCTCACCCTAGCCCACTCGTCACTCTATGGGATCGCTCTCTAACCCTACAATCTCAACGAGGTACTCCTCGGCCAACTCTTGGTCAGCCTCATAACTCACTAGAGTAAGCCCGGGTGGGGCATCCTCTGAATGTGTGTCCTCTAAGATAGGTGAACGTGAAGGACACTGGTCGAGGAAGTGGTTACTCTCACTATGGGTGGCCAGAGGGGCGGGCTTGGCAGCCGGCACCTGAGGGACCAGAACAGCTCTGGGGAGCTCCTGGCGGGGGATTTTTCCCACACTCTCTAACATTTCAACCAGACCTTGGACAGATCGTTCGAAAGCCTCGGCACGGTCCTCCATGGCCTTGAAATGGCACACACCAAGCGATCGGTATGCTCCCTACGAGTTTGGTCGGACCTCTCCATATGCTCCCTAAGAGCTTGGTCGGACCTGTCCATGCGCTCCATGAGTAGAGCAACCAAGTCATCCAGGGATCGGCCTCCTTGGGTGGCACCTTGGGGTTCACCCATAGTGTCAGGGTGAAGGTACTGGGTACCCATGGGGAATTGGGAGAAGTTTCGGTGGTTTGGACATGCAGACACTCGGGACAAGACAACTGACTCCCTAATATGAAAATACAAGCTTATTGTTGAACCCCCTCCTTGAGTGAATGTTTACATGTGATGGCTTTTGATGATGACCAAACACTATATGTATATAAATTGTCTTTGAAGTGCTCTAGCATAAAAAGTCTTGCAAAGCTCATATTGAAGTCTTGGAGCTTAGAAGGTTAAAGAACAACCTTAACTGCTAAGCATTTTTGAACTCAAATTGCAAGGCTAAATCTGATTTAGAATTTATGCCTTTACAGGACAAGGAACGTGCCTAAGTGCATAAGGAACTCAAGGACAGTCGGTGAGATCAATTTCCATTTATTAGTCCTTGATCTTGAAGGTTGAAGTTCTTTAAATTGATCTCAAGGGATTATTTGGTTTTGTCTTATCTAAGCTTACATGTATTGGGTTTTCTTATTCATATCTTAGAAACACTCCATTTGATGGTTTGAAACCCATCTTGAAACCCCTTGGCTTGATTCTTGGACTTAGTGTGGTTTTTATTCATATATTGGAAATTCAGGGACAATAGTTAATTCCTCAACCCGCACGGGGTTCTACAATCCAGGCCGCGAGGGTCGACCCCTGTGGGTCTTTTTCTCAAAACTGCACGGGTCTTCATTTCCAGCCACGAGGATCGACCCTTGGGGTCGACCCCTGTGGGTCATTTTTTTAAACCCGCACGGGGGGTCACGAGGGTCGACCCCAAGGGTCGACCCATTGCTTAGGTACCCATTATACCTCTCACGAGGGTCGACCCCAAGGGTCGACCCTTTCCGGTCCGGGGCGGCGCCGTCAAAAATGACCTTTGTGTAGGTGCACCAAAAGTGTTCTAACTTCTGTCCAAATGCCCCAAATAACTCCAGAAAATGTGGATCTGGTCCCTAGGCTGTCTCTTGATCATCCTAAACATATAAAACATCTTGTTGGGGTGTAAACCCTAAGTGATTTCGGAGAGAGATCTGAAGTGTGTTTTGCTCTAACATTTGTGAGTGCAGGGTCGCAGCAGCAGCTCAAGGGGCTTCTTCCATCTTGATCTGAACGTGAATGTGAAGAGAAGATGTTGGAATCCTAGTTTTAATGATGACAATCTATGAGTCATGTGTAGACTGGATTGCATAAGTTTATTTGCATTTGATCATTTCATATAAAATGTATGTCTGTGCACAGTTTAGTCATTCAACATACAAGGTCTATGTACCTTGCGTTTGTTGCATACAGTCCATGCATAGGTTGAAGAAGTCAGTGAAAAGTCAGGTATGTACAAGTCTTCTCACATGCTAACTGAGGTCCGTGTAGATCTGTGAATGTCAGTTCTATGTGTATGACATTTTGTCAAATATCTGGTCAATGCATATCTTACGTTCTGCTTACAGAAGTCAGTGCAGCTTTCACCTTTTATATACACAGTCCGTGCTATTCCCTATCACTCCGATCGGTGCAATGGTTGATCCGTGCATACTTAGTTCACAGAAGGTTAGCCCAGAGTTGGTATTAGCTTCGTTAGCGTCAGTACATATTTGGTGTTAGCTTGAGTCGGTGCAGCTTTTGCTGCGAGCACGAGTCGGTGCTTTGTTTGTCTTGCATATCCATCCTCGGTGCAGTTCCTATTTACGCATTCACCAAAGTTAGTGCATTCAATAGTCGATGCAATCTTTGGCCTAAGGCATATCTAGGTCGGTGTACATAGAAGATCGGTGCAAGTTTTTGCTTGGTCTGCATACCAACATCGGTGCATTTCATTACTGAAGTTAGTGCACGTTCTCATTTGTACATATCGAAAGGTCTATGCATCTTAGGGTTTGGCACATAGTGCACTCTTTCAGGATGCACCCACACGTACTTTGAGCATTTCCTTGCCCTATAACCATAGTGAGTCTGTGCATACCTCATTATGTACATCGATGGTCTGTGTGTGTGACTTGCCCAATATATGTATCAAGTCAGTGCATGTTGACTTATTCATATACGAGTTCGTGCATGCATAACTTGGCCTATAAGATGTTTGACCTAATGACTACTATTCTCCTGACAGAGATTTTCTCTGCAGAGAACTGAGGCCAAGTGATCGTAACTTCTAAAGTGGCACGTGATCCAAGTGTGGAGGAGGTGCCAGGATCGAGACACGTGGAAAGCATTGAGCTAGGATGCTGCCACGTGGGCCAAGGCTTTTAGGCGGGAATCGTGGAAAGCACACGCCCTTCATCTGATGCTCATGAAAAAGGAAAGAAGAAGAAGAAGAAGAGAGAGAGAGAGCACGATATAGAAGAAGAATCAGAGAGGAAAAGGAGTTCGAGCACCTGAAAAGAAAAGAGATAGAAAGAGGGAGAGAGAGAGAGAGAGAGAGAGAGAGAGAGAGAGAGATTGAAGGGAAGCAAGAGCAGCACATTGAAGATCAGGTTTTCTGTAGTGCTCTATGGATCAGATCTGAGATACTTGGCTCCTGCATGAGCATTTTTAGTTTAAATTTATTGACAGCCCTCTGTTGCTGTGTTTGGTTCTTTTTGTTCTCTCTTCTTTGACGGTCGTTCAAGCTATTCGTCAGTGGTTGCAGAGGAGGTTTCCTCTGGTCGGCTAACCTGTAAAGCCCAGCAGGTCAAGCTATTCGTCAGCGGTTACAGATGCGGTTTCCTCTGGTCGCTAAGCTGTAAGGCTCAGCGGGTCAAGCTGTTTGTCAGCGTTGCAGAGGATTGGTTTCTCTGGACAGCAAGCTGTGTTGCTCAGCGGTTGTAGGCAAGCTGTGAGGCCTAGCGGTCTTTCAAGCCATGAGTAAGCAGGAAGCCATACTCTAGTTGGAGTATGGGGTAGATATAGGTCAGCTGACCAAGCCACCTAAAATATCTTGTGCAGTATGGTTGAATGCTTTCTCGTGTGAGATTGATTGTTCCTAATCGCCTAGATAGCTTCCGTTTGTATGTCTTCAAATAGTTGATTAGGCGTGCATCTCTAGTGTTTGAGAAAGTGTCCACTGAATAAGCCATCATAATTCTATTCAACTTTAAATTGGGAGAAATGTTTTAAGAAGATCCATTCACCCCCCTCTGGATCTACGTTTCTTTCTATTTCCGCACCTAACAAGTGGTATCAGAGCGGATTTCTACACAGAGGGTCCAATGACCTGCAGATCCGTTCCTTGATTTGGTTTAGGTGTAATCTGGTTTGATCCGACTCTTAGCATAGCTCCTGATCTGATTTGTAGTGAATTCATGGCTGAAATTCCAGTATACATCGGTTCAAATTTTTATGGCTGGTATGGCTGCTTTAGAGACTATGTGATGCATGTGGACTCAGATCTTTGGATACTTATAGCTCTTAGTCCGTATGAAGTTCCAGAGGACAAATCCCAATGGAAATCTTCAGACAGACTGAAATTTGATGAAAATAAAAGGGCCCTAGATCTAACCAAGAGGGAAATAGACTCTAACCATGTTCCATATGTCAATGAATGCAGGAGTGCAGTAGCTATCATCAACAGAATGTTGGGAAGATCTTTTGGAGATGAGGAAATGTGCCTGATGGTCAGAGATCAGTCCGAGGACTCATCCTCCCTGGTAAATTCTGAAGCTGAGAATTTTAGCTATGATGATTTAGTCTCCATGAATGAGCATTTATTGAATAAATATGATAGAGTCAAATTTGAAAAGAATAAGTTGAGAAAAGAAATGATTCATGAAGTTACACGCTTAAGGGCTGAAAAGGAAAATTTGAAATCTGAAAATGAGAATTTAAGAAACAAACTTACTAGAGATGAAAATTCATGTAATGAATGTGCATTCTTAAAGCAACTAATTGAAGACATTGAGTCGGATGACAATATGTAGAAGAATCTAATTAGATCCTTGAAAGAAGAAAATGAGTCATTGGTTAAATAGAAAAAGGAAACTTATGAATATCATGACAAATTGATTGAAGAAAACAATAATTTGAAGGAACAGAAAAAAATCTGATTGTTCTTAATACCGTCTTATCTGAAAGATGGCTGACAATTGAAAAAGAAAAATCTGTTTTGGAGAAAAAGGAAACAAACAATGAAATAAAGCTTCAACAAGAAAATGAATCTTTGAAAAATATCAATGATTGTCTGCATCAATAAGTTATCTCCTGTAAAAATGATGCTGCCACTTTGCAAGCTGAAATTGAAGATCTAAAAAATTCTCTTTCAATGTTTGTTAAGGAAAAAGATAACTTGAATAAACTACTTGGGTCAAATGTGAACTTTCAGAAAGAAGGCTTGTGTTTTAATCCTGTTAATAAGAAGACTGATATGAAAAGGAACTTCACTGTTTTTGTAAAAAGTTCTGAACAAGAAAAGTCATCCAGCTCATCTGTCTTCCAATTCACTGCCCAGAAAATAGAAAATCCAACAAAAAATCTGAAAAAGATTCAAAAACAGAAAAAGAAGGTTATTTCAAATAAATCTAAATCTATTTTTAATTATTCTATGCAAGTTGTCAATGATGTTCACACACACTCACATGCACATGTAAATAATAAATCTATCACAATAATGCATGGTCACAATAAAAGAAACGTTTCATGTCACTACTGTGGTAGGAAAGGACATGTTATGAATGATTGCATAGTTTTAAAAAATGATGAGTTAAATGCATGCAAGCATACCAGTACAGTTCAAAACAAATTTATGAAAATGCTTGATAGAGATATCTCCAATGCATGTTTTTATTGTGGCAAAAAGGGTCATTACATGCATAACTGTTATTTAAAGAAACAAGAAGATCAAAATTATAGAAACAGTTATGCAAAGAAGCATGGGAAGAAATCTCAAAATCAGAGAGTTAATTGTTTCAACTGTGGACGATTTGGGCATGTTATATCTGAATGCTAGTTTTTAAGAGACAGTAAAATCTATCCTGCTCACATGAACCATTTTGCATCTAGGATAGTTCATAATCATGTATTCATGCATAAACGTCCCATTTGCAATAAGTGTGGTAGATTAGGTCACATTGCTTTTAATTGTTCCTGGAATAACTGGAGAGCATCAATGTGGGGTGCTACTCATCCTGTTGGACCCAAGAATCCTTGGGGTCCAAGACGGTTCAAATAACTCTTTGGCTGCAGGTGTGCTCCTGAAGATAAAATAAAAATGGGGCTCAATAAATTCAGGGCACTAAGGTCAGTCAAATTCCACTTTTCAATTTTGTTAATTTTTGTTTGAATAATAATCTCTGTGGAATGCTGCATGATTGATTGGAACAAATCTGATGATAGATGATATTCTCTTAAGAGTAATACATATTGAGAATGTAATTTATGCAAATTCCATGTGAGACTTCAAGTTAGTCATTCATATTAATGAGTAGATGCACACATCTGCATGACCTCCTGATATATCAACTAGATACAATTGCACAATGCATTACCAAGTCCGTGCAAAGTGAGACGTGTTCGCATATAACATCTGTGCATGTCTAACTAGAGTGTTATAACATCTATTAAAGTTTTGTTGCTTCATGCATGCAAGTCGGTGCACTTATTAGCTGCATGCATATAAACTCGGTGCATCCCTTACCTCGAGCCAGATGAGGTCGGTGTAATTTTTTTTTGTGTGTCATGACAAAAATAGGTATGTGCATGTTTCGGTAGAATGCATATAATATTGATACTTATCTGTGTACTTTAAGAAAATCAGATAGTGGTTGTTTGACATCTCTACACACGTTGAGGGGGAGCTGAGCTAATCAGAGATCGAATACATGTTTTGGTCAGTGATTTATTGCTGCTTGGACAGTTAGCTTTCTGTGTCTGATGTATTGCAAGGTTCTGCTGTTGTGATATTGACCTTGGAGTCAGCTTGAGTCTGATCTAAGATGAGAGGTCAAATGGTTGTGTTTTGGGATTTTGGATACACTGATTTCCTAGAAGACTGAATGTTTGCTGGTTTATAGAGATGGGTTGTCATATGATGATGGTCCTTCAGGTTATGTTCTTGGATTTCTGCTATCTAGCCTTCAGTCTTAACCCTGCTCATGAATGGTCTTCACCTACATCATTTTGCTCTTTGTCTCTTTTCCGTATTCACATCTGTCTTCAAAGAAAGTCATAAAATGTGCTAGTCAGGGGGGGTAATATCTGAATATTATCACCTTTACTTATTTTCAATAAATAACTACTAAGATCACTCTGAACTAAGAACAAATTGCTGATCTTAACTGAGGTGTGATTTTTAGTGTATGAACATTAAATCTTATCCTAAAATCTCTTAATTAACCCTGAAAGTTACCTCAATTATCTTAAAATAGTCCAAATTGGAAATTGCTCAGTAAAACATCAAAAATCTGAAAGTCCTTAGTAATAAACCAATCTGATAGAAAATCCAAGTTTTATATGGTCCTTAAGTAATGTCTAAAGAAAATTCTGACAAAAGACCTGGGAATACGCCATTAAATAAAAATTTGAGTGTGGCAGAGCAATGGCATATTATTTGAGAAACTGATCATCTGTCTCAAAGAAATTCAGAGGTCAAGTCATGATAATGAATGCCATCTCTGTTCAACAAAAATAATATGAAACATAAAGGTAAACTGCTCTGAGTAACCAGGGACTCTGGTGTTTGATCAACATGTTTGCTTGAGTAAAAAAGGGAAGTTATACTGAAATGTTCAACAAAAATCTCTCTTTGCAAAAGATCAGTTAAAACATGGTTGATCCTATGGTTTCTTCAGAAAAATTTAGACTGGTTTAATGTCAATATAAAATTTTGGGGTTTTTAATCAATAATTGGCTAATAAAAGGGAGCTAGTATGATTAATGATCTTCTTGACTGGGTTATTTCCTTGATTAAGCTATCTCATTTCCATTGATTATCAGGGATAACTTGTGGAGAATAGCGCTTTAAGATATAATCTCATATGTCGGAAATCGCATTTCTGCGTAGAAAGGCATTTTATTTTAAGTCAGGGGTAGTTTGGGTATTAATTGTTGAATATTGGTAAAGTTGGTAGTGTCTCTTATATTTACGTAACCCTACTTTTCTTTTCCATCATACCTTCTCTTTTGAAGCCGAAGCGACCTCCCGCTCTCTTGTTCTCCTCTCTCGAGTTCTGCTAGCAAGCCCGCCTCTCCAGCCTTCCCTCTTCTCATCACATCCATTCCTTCTCTACGTCTCGTCCTTCTCTTCTTATTGCTTCCATCACGTCCTCTCTGTCCGCCACGAGTGAGGGGAAGAAGAAGGTCACGGAAGAGCGGCAACCCTAGTCTCCTCAAGTCTTGGAGACCGATGTGACCAAATGCTATAAGCGGAGATCAAAGGAGTTACATGCAGAAGGAGTAACATCTGAATCGGTTCAGAAGAAATCTATCAAGGGGAAGAGAAAGGAAATAGAGGTACAGTCGCTAGAAGATTGTGAGTCAACAAAGGCTGTTGTGCCACTACCAAAAGTAAAGAAGCTGAAGACAGCACAGGGTCGAGGTAAGAGAAAGGTACTCGAAGAAGAAGCAGAAGATATCACAGCTGAAGCATCAAGACATGCAGAAATAACACTAGAAGCTGGAAAGATAGTCTTCCCACGGTATGTAGATTTTCATGATCAGAAAATGATTGAGAAATTTCCTGAATTGATTGAAATTTTTAAAGTTCAGAAATGGATAAAATTTTTGGGTAAGCACAGAGTATACTATCCGAGACTCGTAGCTGAGTTCTTTCAGAATCTGAAGTATGATTTGGATCAGGCAAAACTGGTTTCTAAAGTCAAGGGGTCTAGGATTGAAGTCTCTAAGCATCTCCTACATATAGTATTTAGAATACCAGAAGAAGGAGAAACTGAAAGAAAGTTTGCATGTGATCTTCATGATGTATACTCTCTCATCACAGATGAGCCTAAGAATCCTCAAGACAAAAATCAGTTAAAATTGGGTCAGTTTAATGCAAGCAATTTCTCTCCTCTCATAAGATTGCTGCTTCACATTCTCACTGCTATGATCACTCCACAAGTTGGAGGGAGAGGAAGACTGACCAACACTCAGAGATTTATTTTATACTGTCTGCTGAAGAGAATCATAGTTTGCTTGCATGAAACAATTATTCAGATAATGAGAACTTGCAAAGAGTCTAGAAGACATTTGCCCTATGCAGCTCACCTAACTGCTATTTTTAAGAAGGCAAACATAGCTTTAGAAGATGAGCCTTCAAAAGAAATTCCAAAGTTTAATGTGTACAACATGGAATTTATTTAAACTTACTTGAGGCTGAAAGAGACTGACTCAGAGAGTCCTTCTGGTGAAATTCAAAGAAAGGATAAATCATAAAAGCATGCTCCTTTAAAGAAAAAGAGGAAAGTTCAAGTGGAAACAGTGTCAGAACATCCTCCTCAGATTCCTCAAGAAGAAATTCTTCCTATATTAGCTGAAAAAGACCAAGAATCTGCTGATAAACCTGTTGAGAAGAATCTCAAGGATCTTCAACTAGAACAAGAAATCCATGAATTGGACTTAACTGATGCCCAAATTGTACAACAGCTGGATCAAAATATTAGTGAGCTATTTAATCAATTTGGAGTGCTATCTGAGCAGGAACAACAATTTGTTCAGCAAGAACAAGAGGGTGAACAGCCAAGACAAGTAGAAGCTCCACAAGAAGCTTCACAAGAAGCTCCACAAAAAGCTCCACAAGAAGCTCCAGAGTCTGCTGAAGAGGATACACAGGAGTATGTCATGGGACCAGCTCCTCAATTTCAGTTGTATCCAAGAATGTCTCTTGCTCCTGCTCCCTCATATGGACCTTATCTTGGGGAAATGATTAGTCTTGGAATACCACCCACTTCATCTCATGAACCACAGCATGAATACTATACTGAATTTCCAGAGTCAAGTGCATCTACATTTAGTTCACCTAGACCTAGTACTGAGCCTGATATTGCCCAGATGCTGTCAAATTTGACTGAGATAGTGATGAACCAAAATGAATTAATGAATAAATAGTTTCTATTCAATACCATTCAACTGGACAGAGTAGATGCCCGATTGTAGCATTTGGAAAGAGTTATGAAGACCCAAGGGATTGAGTTTTTGACTGCCAAACAAAAAATTGATGCAGCAGTCCGAGAGATCTTGGAGTCACTTATGGGAATTAGTACTAGAGTTGGTGACATGGTGAGCAAGATTCAAGATACACAACTCTCTACTTTCACCAAGCTTGCTCAAATTCTGAGCCACACTTTTGATCTGAAGATTGAATTTGAGTTGATAAAGAATATATTGAACAATATTGCAGCCAGTCAGCTTGAAGTCATCCACAAATTTCAAGATGTTCTATCTCAATTGGAAACCCTCTCAAAGACCATTAAACAAAATCTCACAAAGCAAAATTCTACCACCTCTCGACAGACTTGGGGATACAGTATATCGAAAGCTAGATGACCTCTTAGACTCCTTGAGAAACCTTCGGCATAGATCATTAACCCCTGGTTCTAGTAGTGCACATCCTCCTAGAGACAGGGGGAGCTTCAGAGGTCAATGATTCCCAAGGATTCCCCATTTTTGTTGATAATGACAAAGGGGGAGAATATATTGTGCTGGTAGGTGGTCATGTATGAAAGCTTACAGTTTACTGATGGACAGTTTTTCTTGTCATGTATGAAAGCGTACAGTTTACTGATGGACAATTTTTCTTTCAGGTTTCTGATGTAAAAAATACTGATGGATAATTTTTTTCAGGCTTCTGATGTAAAAAATGCTGAACGAGATAGTTCACTCAGACACTTGTCTATATTCTCTTACTGTACACAGAAATGTAACTCCTGCATAGTGCATATTTATGTTGGATGCATGTTTTATGTTGAATGTTATCTTTGCCATGCATGTCAACAAATAAATTCTCTGCTAGTCTCAATCATACATGAATTATAGTTGTCATCATCAAAAAGGGGGAGATTGTTAGAACCCTAGTTTTAATGATAATAATCTATGAGTCATGTGTAGACTGGATTGCATAAGTTTGTTTGCATTTGATCATTTCATATAAAATGTATGTCTGTGCACAGTTGAGTCATTCAGCATACAAGGTCTGTGTACCTTGCGTTTGTTGCATATAGTCCATGCATAGGTTGAAGAAGTCAGTGAAAAGTCAGATACGTGCAAGTCTTCGCACACGCTAACTGAGGTCCGTGTAGATCTGTGCATGTCAGTTCTATGTGTATGACATTTTGTCAAACATCTGGTCAGTGCATATCTTACATTCTGCTTACAGAAGTCAGTGCAGCTTTTGCCTTGTATATACACTTCCGTGCTATTCCCTATAGCTCCGGTCGGTGCAATGGTTGATCCGTGCATACTTAGTTCATAGAAGGTTGGCACAGAGTTGGTATTAGCTTCGTTAGCGTCAGTACATATTTGGTGTTAGCTTGAGTCGGTGCAATTTTTGCTGCGAGCACAAGTCGGTGCTTTGTTTGTCTTGCATATCCATCCTCGGTGTAGTTCCTATTTACGCATTCACCAAAGTCAGTGCATTCAATAGTCGGTGCAATCTTTGGCCTAAGGGATATCTAGGTCGGCATACATAGAAGATCGGTGCAAGTTTTTGCTTGGTCTGCATACCAACGTCGGTGCATTTCATTACTGAAGTTAGTGTACGTTCTCATTTGTACATGTCGAAAGGTCTATGCATCTTGGGGTTTGGCACATAGTGCACTCTTGCAGGATGCACCCACACGTAGTCTGAGCATTTCCTTGCCCTATAACCATAGTGAGTCTGTGCATATCTCATTATGTACATCGATGGTCTGTGTGTGTGACTTTCCCAATATATGTATAAAGTCAGTGCATGTTGACTTATTCATATACGAGTTCGTGCATGTATAACTCTGCCTATAAAATGTTTGACCTAATGACTAATGTTCTCCTGACAGAGATTTTCTCTACAGAGAATTGAGGCCAAGTGATCGTAACTTCTAAAGTGGCACGTGATCCAAGAGTGGAGGAGGTGCTAGGATCGAGACACGTGGATAGCATTGAGCTAGGATGCTCCCACGTGGGCCAAGGCTTTTGGGCGGGAATCGTGGAAAGCATACGCCCCTCATCTGATGTTCATGAAAAAGGAAAGAAGAAGAAGAAGAAGAGTGAGAGAGCACGATATAGAAGAAGAAATCGAGAGAAAAAGGAGTTCGAGCACCTGAAAAGAAAAGAGGTAGAAAGAGAGAGAGATAGCTTGAAGGGAAGCAAGAGCAGCACATTGAAGATTAGGTTTTATGTAGTGCTCTCTGGATCAGATCCGAGACACTTGGCTCCTGCGTGAGCATTTTTAGTTTGGATTTATTGATAGCCCTCTGTTGCTGTGTTTGGTTCTTTTTGTTCTCTCTTATTTGATGGTCGTTCAAGTTGTTCGTCAGCAGTTGCAGAGGAGGTTTCCTATGGTCGGCTAAGCTATAAAGCCCAACGGGTCAAGCTATTCGTCAGCGGTTGCAGAGGAGGTTTCCTCTGGTCGGCTAAGCTGTAAAGCCCTGTGGGTTAAGCTGTTTGTCAGCATTGCAGAGGATTGGTTCCTCTGGACAGCAAGCTGTGTTGCTCAGCGGTTGTAGGCAAGTTGTAAGGCCCAGCGATCTTTCAAGCTATGAGTCAGCAGGAAGCCATACTCTGGTTGGAGTATGGGGTGGATGTAGGTCAGCTGACTGAACCACCTAAAATATCTTATGCAGTGTGGTTGAATGCTTTCTCGTGTAAGATTGATTGTTCCAAATCACCTAGATAGCTTCTGTTTGTATGTCTTCAAATAGTTGATTAGGCGTGCATCTCTAGTGTTTGAGAAAGTGTCCACTGAATAAGCCATCATAATTCTATTCAACTTTAAATTGGGAGAAATATTTTAAGAAGATCCATTCACCCCCCTCTGGATCTGCGTTTCTTTTTATTTCCGCACCCAACAGAAGAAGCTTGAACCAAGTCTCCAAACCATCTCCAAGAAGAAGCTGCATGGGAAATCAAGGCTACAACCTCATTCGTGCGCCATTGTTCCATTCTTCATTCAAGATCGATCTTCCTCCTGCAGAAGTGCTCAACTACATTCGGAGAAGCAAAAAGGGGAGCTCCAACCACGATAAACCATTCTTCACCCTTTACTCTCAGAATCATTTTTGATTGAACTTGAGTATCTGTTGTAAAACTTGAATCAGATTTCTATGTGTGTGTTGTTCGTGTTTGGAAACACGAACGTGTATGTGTGTGTGTGGCAACCCAAATCGGGTGCCGTGTGTGTGTGGTTGCTGTTTTACACAGGTTGTGTGTCTGGCTCACTTCATAGTGAAGCATTAATCCTCATGTGTGAGGGGTGGACGTAGGGGACACGGCAGTGTACCCGAACCACCTAAAAATCTCGTGTTTCACTTGTGGTTTGATATTTCGCATATTTTGTCGAGTGGGTTTCATGGTGAGCCGAGTGTACACCATTTCTATCATCAACCACCTACTCTTATTCACACACATTCACGAGTGTGGCCTTGATTGAGTGAGGCCAAGTGCTTGTGTGTTTATCAAACAAGGTTGTCATGTGAGAAGAAATTTTAATTCGCCAATCAATTCACCCCTCCCCTCTTGATTGCCACCATTCGGGACTCAACAATTGGTATCAGAGCTTTGGTCTCTGTTTAACTCGACCACAAGGTCGAAGAGCTAGATCTCTTTAGATGGCAAACAAGGGGATGATGCCCGAAGGGCATTCGATTCAAAGGCCTCCATTCTTTGATGGATCTAACTACCCATATTGAAAAAATAGGATGTATGTTTTCCTGCGAGCCCAGGATTATGATGTGTGGCGTGTCATAAGTAAGGGTCCGTATGTCTTATCTGAGAAAGAGGATGAGTGGGATGAAGAAGACATAAAGAAGTGTTCAGCAAATTTTAAAGCTATGAATATAATTCAGTGTGCCATTCATCCTAACGAATACTCACGTATTTCTATGTGTTCCTCTGCGCAGGAGATGTGGGACAAGCTGTGGCTGATCTATGAAGGTACATCGGAAGTAAAAGAAACAAAGGCCAACTTGTTAGTCCGAGACTATGAGTTATTCATGATGAAGCCTAAAGAATCTATCTCAGATATGTTTGCAAGACTAACTGAGATCACCAACGGATTAAAGGGCCTTGGAAAAGAGTACTACAACAAAGATCTCGTCAGAAAAGTCCTAAGATCCCTGTCACCACAGTGGCATACAAAGGCCACTGTAATCGAGGATTCAAAGGATCTTAACACTTTGACTCTAGATGAGTTGATAGGTTCTTTGATGACATATGAAATAAACATCAAAAGGGGCGAGGAGGATCACAAGAAAAAGAAGGCAATCACACCATTGGCCCTGAAGGTGAACCCACAAGAATCAGAGGGCAGTGACAATGATTCCACCGGCAACACCGAAGATGAGGAGCTGGTTGCCATGATCACAAGAAGGGCAAGAAGATTCGTCAAAGGAACAAGAAAGTTCGGTGGCCAATTCAGAAAAGGACCAAGGAAGCAAGGTCCTAACAGAGGTGAAAGTAGCAAGAAGGAAGAAGTTATTTGCTACGAATGCAAGAAACTCGGTCATATGCGGGGTGAGTGCCCCGATCTGATGAAAAAGTTCAAGAAAAGAAAGTTCAAGAAGCCAAAGGCCATGGTGGCCACATGGAGTGATGAAGACGACGAAGAGTCCGTGAATGAAGATGAACTGGATGAGCTGGTTCAGAATTTATGTTTCATGGCAAATGAAGATGACGCCAATGAGGTAAATTCTGAAACTGAATCTCTTACATGTGAACAATGGTAGATTGCTTATGAATCCTTGTATGAAAAATGCAAAAAATTCAAATCTAAAAATAGAAATCTGAAAAAGAAAATTCATCATTTTGTGCATGCTGCAAAGTCTTGTGAGAATTGTCATGCTTTAAAATCTGAAACTGAAAAGTTAAAACATGAAAATGAAATTCTTGTGTCTAAAATTGAGTTGTTTGAAGATGAGAGTTCATGCATGCGTGAGGACCAAGCCACTTTTAGAGATTTAGAACAAGAAAAGTTGAAAAGAAGTGCATGCATCCAAGCCAAAGAAATGGTTGAAAATAAGATTCATTCATTAAAGCATGAAGTCAATGAGTTGAGAGATGCTATTACTATCCTTGAAAAAGGAAAAACATCACAATCAGGAACACATTCAACTCATTTGGCTCCCAGAAGTTCATCTCCATCCTCGTCAAAAACACATGTGCATAATCCATTTTTGAATGTAGGTAGGAGGAGAAACAAGGATAGAGCCATTAGATGTTTTTATTGTGGAAGGTTGGGCCATGACATGTATGATTGCAGAATTCGAAAATTTGATGATGAAAGTTTTGCTAGAATGAGAAATAAATCATACATATCTCATGTCTCTAACCATCGTGGACCCAAGCTTGCTTGGGTACCAAAATCTAGATAAGTACTCTTATTGTGTTTGCAGGTCTGCTTGAGAGCACAAAGGAATAAATGGTACTTGGACAACATATGCTCTCGGCACATGACGGGAAACAAAGAGATGTTCACAGACCTGCATGAAAAGGATGGTGGGATAGTAGCATTCGGTGAAAAGATAAAGGAAAAATTATCGGAGAAGGTAAAATAGGTAAGAATCAAACTCAAACTATTGAAAATGTTTTGCTTGTGAAAGGGCTGCATCATAGTCTCTTAAGCATAATTCAATTGTGTGATAAGGGATGCAACGTGATTTTTGATTCTACCCACTGCACCGTTGTAAATAGAAACACTCATGAAATAAAATTCATAAGTTTCTGGCATAACAATGTATACATGATAGATTTGGATGATGTTTCTGATGATAATTTGTGTTTGGTTGCAAGCAATAATGATGATGCCTGGCTTTGGCATCGCTATCTTGGGCATGCCAGTTTTAATATTTTGCTAAAATTGTCTAGAAGTGATTTAGTGGTTGGTTTGCCTAAGTTGAAGGCCGTTGATGAAGGAGTTTGTGGAGCGTGCAGCAGGGGTAAGCAAACAAGAACATCATTCAAGTGTAAGAATGATGTAGCCACATCGAGGCCCCTTGAATTAATCCACATTGATCTTTTTGGACCAAACAGAACACATAGCTTGGGTGGTAAACTCTATGGTTTTGTAATTGTGGATGATTTCTCAAGATTCTGTTGGGTATATTTCCTTTCTCATAAAAGTGATGCCCTAATGAAATTTGAAGGATTTTGTAGCCAAGTTCAGAATGAAAAGGGGTGCTGCATCAAGACCGTGCAGAGCGATCATGGTAAGGAATTTGATAATCATGAGTTCAGTAATTTTTACAGGGCTCAAGGTTATATGTACGACTTCTCCGCACCAAGAACCCCTGAACAGAATGGAGTTGTTGAAAGAAAGAACATGACATTAATTGAAATGGCCAGAACCATGCTGAATGAGAACAACCTACCGAGGTACTTCTGGGCTAAAGCAGTAAACACTGCCTGCTACATAATCAATCGTGCCATGGTAAAACCATTGTTGAAGAAAACACCCTATGAGCTGTATCGAGGTAAGAGGCCAAATATTTCTTACTTCAGACCTTTTGGCTCCATTTGCTACATTCATAACAATGGTAAGGTGGACTTGGCAAAATTTGATCCCAAAAGTGACAAAGGAATATTTCTTGGGTACTCTCTTAGCTCAAGAGCCTATCGAGTTTATAACTTGAGAACTCTTATAGTTGAGGAAAGCCCCCATGTCATTATTGTGAATCATCTTCCCAAAGAACTAATGAAAAATCTATTTTGCAAGATGAAGAGTTGGATGATGGTGATACCGGGAAGATGGGAGAAAAACTAAGAAACAAGAAGTAAAAGAACCCCAAGAAGATGATGCAAATCAGGAAGATTAAGTTGAACAGGAGCTTCCAAGGCAATGGACATTTGCAAAGGACCATCCGCCAGAGAATGCGATGGGCAATGTAGATGAAGGAATAAGAACACGAGCCTCTTTCAGGGAAGTTGAAAATACAGATTACATAGCCCTACTTTCCCAGTTTGAACCTCAGTCCATAGAAGAGGCCTTGAAAGATGAGTCATGGATCATGGCTATGCAAGAAGAACTACACAAATTCTAAAGGAACAAAGTGTGGTTCCTTGTGCCGTGTCCTAGAAACCACTCAGTGATCGGAACAAAGTGGATTTTTCGCAACAAAACAAATGATCAAGGAGTGGTAACTAGAAACAAGGCCAGGTTAGTAGCTAAAGGCTATAGCCAAGAGCTTGGAATTGATTTTGATGAGTCTTTTGCTCCTGTAGCAAGACTCGAAGTAGTGAGAGTTTTATTAGCATTTGCATATTGAAACAATATTAAATTATTTCAAATGGATGTTAAGAGTGCATTTTTGAATGGCTATATCCAGGAGGACGTGTATGTGGAGCAACCACAGGGATTTGAAGACACTAAGCATCCAGACCACGTGTACAAGCTAGACAAAGCACTCTAAGGTCTGAAACAAGCATCCCGAGCGTGGTATGAACGGTTAAGTGATTTCCTTATTCAAAATGGATTCAAACGAGGTAATGTTGATCAAACTCTTTTTACAAAACTGAATGGTAAGGAAATCCTAATTGTTCAAGTGTATGTAGATGATATCATTTTTGGCTCCACTAAAGATGATTTAAGCAAAGACTTTGCAAAATTGATGCAAAGTGAATTTGAAATGAGTCTTATGAGAGAGGTAACATTCTTCTTGGGATTGCAGGTCACACAAACGGTTGAAGGTTTATTCATAGACCAAAAGAAGTATGCTATGGAGTTGCTGAAGAAATTTAATTTGACATCAACCAAACCACAACCAACTCCTATGTCCACCTCAATAAAAACTGATCAAGATGAAACAGGTAAATACGTGGACCAAAAGCTTTTCAGAAGCATGATAGGTTCATTGTTGTATTTAACTGCTGGCCGGCCCGACATACAATTTACTGTATGCCTGTGTGCGAGATTTCAGTCCAATCTGAAAGAATCACACATGTCGGCCGTGAATCGGATTTTTAGATATATTGCTGGTTAAGTTAATTTGGGATTGTGGTTTCCACGTAATTCAAACTTTGATTTAGTTGCTTATTCTGACGTCGATTATGAGGGATGTAAAGTGGATCGAAAAAGCACCAGCGGGTATTTCCAGTTTCTTGGGGGATGCATGGTCTCTTGGGCCTCCAATAAATAAAACTCAGTGGCATTATCAACGACCGAAGCCGAGTATGTGGCTGTAGGTAGTTGTGTTGCCCAGGTGTTATGGATCCAACAACAAATGATTGACTATGGCATTTCTTTCAAAAACACCTCAATCCTTTGTGATAACACATCAGCCATAAATCTGTCTAAGAACACTGTTCATCACACTCGCACAAAGCATATTGAAATTAGACATCATTTTCTTAGGGATCATGTGAGCAAGGGTGATGTAGAAATCAGGTTCATTGAAACAGACCAACAAATTGCCGACATTTTCACCAAACCTCTAAGTGAAGAGAAATTCACAACATTCAAGAGAGAATTAGGGGTTTGTAGGATAGACGAGTCTGAATCATGATCATCTACACAGTTATGTGTATACGTCATTGCATTGCATGCATTTGCATTAGTAAGGTGCATAATTGAATTTTCATTTATCATGCATGTGCATTATGTTGCCTGAAAAACAAAAAGAAAAATCAAACTTGTGTGAACAATCATGTTGTATGTATTGCATTACTTCTATTTATAATGTACACACACATTTATTATTAGTTCTATGGTCGATACTACCTTGAATACACTCAAATGCCAACAAATGAGCCAAAACCGTTCAAAATCTGAAATCCGGAGCATTGGATAAGAAACGTCAAGTATGATCTTCAATTTTCTTAAACAACTCCCTAATTGATTTCAACCCTTATAAACATTCAATTACCCTTGATTCAAACATGTTTTTATCATTGGGGACTCGAGCCGTACCCTTTTTGGCCTTCCCTCTGCATTCTTCTCATTTTTTGCTGAAAACCAGGGGAAGGGTCGACCCCTGGGGTCGACCCTCGGGTCACCCAGTTGTGTCCGGGGCTGAGAGGAATAGGGGTCAACCCAGCGGGTCGACCCATTCCGGTTGGGCCGCTCAGCCGCGTTCGGACCGTCCGCACAAGGGGTTAAAACCCTAGGTTTGCCCCTTCCCATCCTTATAAAACCTCTCAGGCCCTCTTCTAAGCCTAGCCACCACATCTTGCAAGCCCTAAACATCCATTCTTGCCACCCAAAACGCTCCAGCCCTAGCCGTGGGTTCCTCCGGTGGCATCTCATGGATTCCTCCTTGTTGCGGTTCCAGGCATCATTCTTGCTTCCCAATCCGTCTGAGGTATGCTCTTGGTGTGTGGAGGATCATTTATCCAATGTATTAGCCTTCCATTCTTGTTGAACCATCTAGATCTACAACCTCATCAAGCAGTACCTTCGGTTTATGTTCTAGATGGCCCCAAGGAGACATCGTTCTCAAAGAGGAGAAGCATCGAGCTCGACAAGAGAGCGTCGTTCTAAACGGGCCACGCAAAGCACTGCTCTTAGAGGAAACCCATCGTCAAGCAAGGTTTGGGACAGAAAAGTGCTCCGTCCGCGGGCGGTCGACTTCGGTAACCTTAACCGCCATATCCCAAGTCTTGTGGATCTTATTTGCAGTCAACCAAATCTAGAAATCCTCATGTCTACACATCGCCGCAGTTATCCGAACTTGGTGCATCATTTTTACAGTAGTTTGTCCATGTCGGGTGACACACCGATTACTGTAGTGAATGGAGTACAGATTATCCTCTCACCGCAGCTTTTAGGTGCAACACTTAATTTATCTCATGAAGGTTATGCATTTGGCGATATTGTGGCTTCAGACGAAACAATGTATCTATTCATGACATCCAAAGTAAAAGGAGATAGATCGCTCGCTGGATTGAATGCCAACCATTTTCCTCCCATACAGCATATATTGCATCGAATGATCACCACTATTTTGCTACCGAGAGGAGGAGGCCATGATAAGGTCACTGAAATTCACATGTTTCTATTCTATTGCTTCTTGGGTGGCATTCCTATAAGTTTTCCCACACTTATTTTGGACCACATTTGTTCAAGCATAAAGCACAAAAATAGGACGTTACCATATGCCGCAGCCTTATATGTTGCTTTTGAGTACATGGAGATTGATCTTTCAAAAGAGCCCTCCCAAACAATACGAGCTGCTAACATTTACTCAATTCACACCATTTGTCACAACATGGGTTATGAAATAAAAGATGGGGAATTGGTTCGCCAACTGAAACGTCCTTCCCATGTGGTCAGTTTTGAAGAGGATGAAGATGATGATGATGGAGAGCCGGCTAGAGAGCAACACCCACATGTTCCTGATAAAGGGATGCCTTCCGAGGAGGTTCAACTGCTCATGGATCAATTGGATACCATTGATGATCGTTTAGATAGGTATGGGGAGACAATGGAAGCTATTGAAAAAGAATTATCTGATCTGAAGCTATCCCACCAAGAGTCCACTCGGTCCTTCACTGACACCTTGGCCCATCAAGCCCACCTGTTTGAGGAGATTTTAGATTATGTTTGATGTCCACCACATCCACCCACTCCGGATGATGAGTAAATGGTTGCACTCCCGCAGAATGGCACACTTCTTATCCCATATTCCCCTCTCCTTTTTGATGATGCCAAAGGGGGAGAAATTTTGTACTATATGTGTGCCTGGCAATCGGCTACTTATACTTTATGTGTAGTGTGTGCTTGCATGCATGTATATTTTTCATTCATCATCCTAGTTAGCAAAGCTGCATATCATGGCATTGCATAAGTATTGTAGTCTTTCTTATGCATTCAGACTTTGTTGTCCTTTTTTTTAACTATGATGTCGACAAGAACCTTGGAATATGCCTTTTGTGGTCAATCTTACATGTTTGGATCGGTTTGTTTCCAGATATGATACTTCTTGAATGGTTCATAGTGATGTATGAAGGTTTGAGCACTGTTAAGAAAGTCTTATTCTTGATGTGGACGTTGAATTCAATGTGAATGCTAAATCATTTTGAAGTCATATACTTATGCAAGGCATATAGTATTTTGTCATCATCAAAAAGGGGGAGATTGTTGAACCCCCTCCTTGAGTGAATGTTTACATGTGATGGCTTTTGATGATGACCAAAAACTATATGTATATAAATTGTCTTTGAAGTGTTCTAGCATAAAAAGTCTTGCAAAGCTCATATTGAAGTCTTAAAGCTTAGAAGGTTAAAGAACAACCTTAACTGGTAAGCATTTTTGAACTCAAATTGCAAGGCTAAATCTGATTCAGAATTTATGCCTTTACAGGACAAGGAATGTGCCTAAGTGCTTAAGGAACTCAAGGACGGTCGGTGAGATCAATTTCAATTTATTAGTCCTTGATCTTGAAGGTTGAGGTTCTTTAAATTGATCTCAAGGGATAATTTGGTTTTGTCTTATCAAAGCTTACATGTATTGGGTCTTCTTATTCATATCTTAGAAACACTCCATTTGATGGTTTGAAACCCAACTTGAAACCCCTTGGCTTGATTCTTGGACTTAGTGTGATTTTTATTCATATCTTGGAAATTCAGGGACAAGGGTCGACCCCAAGGGTCGACCCCTGATAGTTAATTCCTCAACCCACACGGGGTTCTACAATCCCAGCCGCGAGGGTCGACCCCAAGGGTCGACCCCTGTGTGACTTTTTCTCAAAACTGCACGGGTCTTCATTTCCAGCCGCGAGGGTCGACCCTTGGGGTCGACCCCTGTGGGTCGGTTTTCTAAACCCGCACGGGGGGTCACGAGGGTCGACCCCAAGGGACGACCCATTGCTTCGATACCCATTATACCTCTCACGACGGTCGACCCCAAGGGTCGACCCTTTCCGGTCCGAGGCGGTGCCGTCAAAAATGACCTTTGTGTAGGTGCAACAAAAGTCTTCTAACTCCGGTCCAAATGCCCCAAATCACTCCAAGAAATGTGGATCTGGTCCCTAGGTTGTCTCTTGACCGTCCTAAACCTATAAAACATCTCGTTGGGTTGTAAACCCTGAGTGATTTCGGAGAGAGATCTGAAGTGCGTTTTGCTCTAACACTTATGAGTGCAGGGTCACAGTAGCAGCTCTAGGGGCTTCTTCCATCTTGATCTGAACATGAATGTGAAGAGAAGAAGCTTGAACCAAGTCTCCAAACCATCTCCAAGTAGAAGCTGCGTGGGAAATCAAGGCTGCAACCTCATTCGTGCGCCATTGTTCCATTCTTCATTCAAGATCGATCTTCCTCCTACAGAAGTGCTCAACTAAATTCGGAGAAGCAAAAGGGGGAGCTCCAACCACGATAAGCCATTCTTCACCTTTACTCTCAGAATCATTTTTGATTAAACTTGAGTATCTGTTGTAAAACTTGAATCAGATTTCTGTGTGTGTGTTGTTCGTGTTTGGAAACACGAACGTGTGTGTGTGTGTGTGTGTGTGGCAACCCAAATCGGGTGCCGTGTGTGTGTGGTTGCTGTTCTACATAGGTTGTGTGTGTTGCTCACATCATAGTGAAGCATTAATCCTCATGTGTGAGGGGTGGACATAGGGGACACGGCAGTGTACCCGAACTACCTAAAAATCTCGTGTTTCACTTGTGGTTTGATATTTCGCATATATTGTCGAGTGGGCTTCACGGTGAGCTGAGTGTACACCATTTCTATCATCAACCACCTACTCTTATTCACACGCATTCACGAGTGTGGTCCTGATCGAGTGAGGCCAAGTGCTTGTGTGTTTATCAAACAAGGTTGTCATGTGAGAAGAAATTTTAATTGGCCAATCAATTCACTCCTCCCCTCTTGATTGCCACCATTCGGGACTCAACACTTATATATATAAGGTCATCCAATTTTTATTGCCCACTCCACGCAGGGATGTAAATGGCTACAGTGGGACCGAGGAGTAGCGGTCTCGGGTTGATAGGCAGCAAGCCAGAAGGGCTCTCGGACTGGAGGTGGACTACTGGTCCGACTCGGTATTGTTCTGACTTGCTAGATAGCAACCGAACTCGACTTGTGGGACGGTAGATTCCGATCACCTTCTGATCACGGCGGCTGGCTGGGACGTCGGTGGAAGACTCCTCTTCGATCTCTGAACTCGGCGGCGGCTGAATCAACGCCGAAGTAATTTTGCAAGAATTAACTTGCTACTGCCTTTGATGGCATGTTCACGGAACATGTTTGCACAACCCGGCGAAAAGAATTGTTGTGCGCAGATCCGGAGGCAGATCGAGACGAGATTGGTGCCGTTGGATAGAGGACTCAAAGGGCTACCACATAAATTAATTTCACGTCCATCCAGTAAACAGATTGGAAATGAAAATGACTGTTCCCTTGGTATTCGTACTGACTCGGATTACAGATAGTCAGGCAGAACAGAATCTGCCTGAAAATGAATTTTGATCAAAATAAAAACGATGGATCTAGACTCTAGAAAAATTATGAGTCGAAAGGGGGGGATGTGAGGATCACGTATGAATTTTTTGGGATTTTTTGGAGATGGCTAAGGGGGCGGGAAAAATACAACAACAGACTACTATCCCGCAGATCTACAAACTGGCAGATTGCTGGGGGAAAACTTAATTACTGGGAAAAATAGTAAATGAAGGCAGAATGTCACAAAATTTAAACTGGAGATGGGGGATGACAAGGAGAACAAACCCTCAAAATTTGGGGTCGAATAGACCTATGGACTGGGAGATAGAATTCCAGCCTCAACTTGTTGTCCAGAGATGGATAGAACTCCGACGAGGTGGCGGTGGTGGTGCGATGGCGGCTCGATTGCGGCGGCGGCGGCGGTGCTGAGCTTCTCACTCAGAGAGGGGTTGATAGGGAGGCTTCACACCTCTAAAGATCTGAGCTTTCACAGCTCCAAAGGGGGAGAGAGGAGAGAGAGGGGCTACGGCCTTGGCTTCTTCACAAAGAAAAACTGACTTTTCTTCATTAATTCCATGAAATGTGGAAATACAAGGTTTATATAGAAATGTATAAACGACCTAAACAATCCCTAGTCTAGGGTTAGAGAGGGGCAAATGAGGGATAGGAAATAGTCCTCCCATGTGGTCAAAAAAATAAAAATAAAAAAAACATATTTGGGGAGGTGCGCCCCCCTTTTGGAGAAGGCAATTTGGAATTGGCTTCTCAAAGGTCCAAGTCCACCTTGGACCATGGACCAACCCCCATGGACCCTAGAAGCCAAGTGGCCTAATGAGAGAGTGGGTGGGGGCCCCTACTGGGCCTACGTGGCCCTTTTACACATAAACCCAAATAAAACCCAAAACACACACATTACACACCAAGTACAATATTACAAAAATACATTCCAAACTTTTAATGGAATAGCCCCGATGCCCCATCACAATGACCGACCTATGGCCCCGTGGTTGTCCCGGGCACCCTATAGGTACCGTGACCATGTTTTTGGGTGTCCGAAGGTACCGTTTTAACTCGATTAGCATGCTCATGGATTGTAGGAGTCCGGGTGTCCATTTCGTATTCCGGGCTTCTGTGTTACGCTTGATCGAGTCGGTGTATATCGGCATGAGAGCGGAGGGCTATTCCCGTACATCGCGAGCTTCTCCAGAAAGTGGTTTCCGTGTGGGCAATGCGCATGGCCTGTGGACTGTGAGTCCAATTTCCCAGCCTGGGGTTAGAGGGTTTCTTAGCTTCCCTTTGGAAGGGATTAAGCTCCGTGGTCGTGGGCCACCTTGAGGATTAATTTCCCGAGGCTTCTGACCTAGGTGTAGGCCAGATTGACGGCCTAGGGATGTCCTGTGCAACGGCCTTGACCCGAGTCTTGTGACTCGAGGTCCGTTGGATTTAATAGGTTTAGTGGACTGCCTAGAGTCCGGTGGCAACGTGCCACCTATTTTTTGAGCTAATTTATGACGGGCTCGTGCGTAGCCTGTCCGTATTTCGTAGGGTTCTTCCGAGAGTCGTTTGCTACACAATGAGCCCCCACTAGTCGTAGCTTGCCTTCGCACGGGTGTGCATACCCACCTGGGAGTAGGTGGAGAGCGACTCCTGAGAGAGAGACAGTTTCTAGGCTTGTTGCCTTTAGGCCTCCCCTGTAGCGGCTCAAGTCTGGGCTGAGAGGAAAACTAGGTAGAGGGCCTGACACGTGCAGTCAGTCAATGTGTGCACACATGGTCAGGGGATTCAGACGCGTGCTAACGAGCATGACCCCGACTAGACCCTTGTTTCGTTGTTACTAGTACGGCTGTTGTATCCCTGTGGTTTTGATGATGTCAAACACCATAAGTTATTTGTCAAACACCACACCAAAAGTCATATGACCATAAGTCAGAAGTCAAACATAATTTCTCAAAAGCCTTCATGAGTCTGTGCATTGGAGACAGTGTGCCTGCATGAAGTCACGGTCTGCTTCTTTCAAGTCTACATACATTACCGGCACAAGGTCTGTGCAGGTTTTGATTTCAAAAGCACAAGGTCGGTGCATCACTTGCTTCAGGCCATATGAAATCGGTGCATATATCAGCTCAATGCACATAAGGTCGGTGCATCTTCTGCTGCTCGCATATAAAGCACAAGCGCATTTGCTTGCCAGGTCGGTGCACAATTGCATGCTCACTTATAAGGTCAGTGCAACATTTCTCTATACTACATTGGCAAGGTCGTTGCATACTTTGTTAGACACATATAAGGTCTATGCACACTCTACCTTAGCATATATGACGTCGATGCTAGTTCAGACCACTTGCTACTGTGGTCAGTGCATGTCTGTGTCACCAGCATATAGGTCGGTGCATGCTTGTGTTAACTGCCTAAGGTCGATGCATGTTTTCCAGACTGCATATGAGGTCGGTGCACTTTACTGTTTCTTCGTTAGAAGGTCGGTGAATATTTTGTTGTTCAACATAGAACGTCAGTGCACATCCACCTTAGTCTTAGTAGGGTCGATGCACATTATGCCTGCGCATATAGATGGTCGGTGCAAGTTTCACCATACGCATGCTAAGGTCGGTGCATATTTTTCCTGAGCATATAGAAGGTCAGTGCAATGTTTGCATCACGCATGTATATATAGGTTTGTGCATATTTTGCCATACGCACGCATGGGTCAGTGTACTTTTTGGCTCTATGCAGATAAGGTCCGTACACTCCACTATTTAGAGTCTGTGCACATCCCAATCTTTGAAAGGTAAGGTCAGTGCACATCATCAAATGGCTAACACTCACGACTGTTTCATTGTTAGGTCAGTCATATGGTTGAGCATCTACTGAGCAACCTGCGAACTTACCTTACGTGGAATTTAAAGTACCAGGTTAATGGCATGTGATCCAAGGCAAGGAGCAGACCAGATGATCCTGCCACATGGACTACTATAGTACCACGATTTTTGACATGTGGAACCTCGAAGGATCAGATCTGCATGAAAGTTTGGGCGGGAAACGTGGTATCCACGCGCCCATCATCTGCTTATAAAATAGGATTGAAAGGCTGGGAGAAAGGTGAGAGAGCATAGCTGAATAAAAGAGAAGAGAGAATATTTGAAGCCACTACTAGTGCTGAAGTTCCCCCCATTCGAGACGAGAGAAAAGTCTTGGAGAATATCAAGAGAGAGAGAACCAGTTCAGAAAAAGGAGAGCCTGATTGATCATCCATCTTTGAGTATGAAAGTCTGCTTCTACGGAAGCTACATTGTCATTATTTCTGGGCGTGTTTTTCTTCTTCATTTTATTTTCCACCTTCGAGATTTTTGCCTTTTCAATTCTACCTTGTTACCCTCTAAGTTTGCTTGGAGGAAGGGAGAGGTACTCCGGTTTCCCTTCATCGTATTTGGAGGAAGATAGGAATGATCCTCTGGTTCGTGAGTTACTGGGAGTAATTCATGGGCTTCCCATTGTTGATTGCAAAGGAAGGGAGGTTGGACCTCCAGTGATTCTTCTGATCTTCAGAAGAGCGAGGAGAGTGTTCCTCGGGGCAAGCTGTCAACGGGTGTTAGCAGACTGAGTCTGTGGTTCTTAATTGCTTAGTGCAAGGAAGCCTTACTCTAGTAGAGTAAGGGCTGGACGTAGATTGCGGATCACAATCAAACCACCTTAAAAACTCTCTATTCCATCGGTGTCGATTGCTTGGCTGTTCTCTCGATTTGGCTCTAGAACGTCAGCTGTTCGATTATTGTTTCATCTTAACTCTCTCTCCCGATAAGCTTCCGTCCATCTGTCTGCTCCGTGGCCAGACTAGGAAAGTTTCCTTACCGCGATTCAGATTATATAATTTGTTATTCAAATTACTCTAAATTAGACGTGATCTATTCACGCCCCCCCCCCTTCTAGCTCATGTTCTGTGTGTTTTATCAGTTGGTATCAGAGCAGGTTACCCAACATGTGGTCCAACGACAAGGGTAAATCTGGATCTAGCACTCGTCGCAGTTTCATGGCTGAGGGACAGTCCATTTGTCACCCTCCTTTTTTTGATGGTAATAATTACTTTTACTGAAAAAATAAGATGGAAGTATTCCTGAGAGCGTAGAGCCACGAACTCTGGAGAGTGATCACCACAGGACCATACGACCTCCCACCAAATGAAGATGCGTGGACAAAGGATCACATCAGGCTTTCAACAGTTAAATAGTCGGCTCTAAACATAATTCAATGCGTAGTACATCCAGAAGAGTACGCCAGGATCTCAGCCTGTCAGACAGCCAAGAAAATATGGGATGAACTAGAGCTCATCTACGAAGATACATCCCAAGTCAAGGCCACCAAGGTAAATATGCTCACCTATGAGTATGAATTGTTTAAGATGAAATCCGAGGAGACTATTACAGAAATGTATGCTAGGCTGTCGCTGATCACTAACAATCTTAAAGGGCTTGGGAAATAGGTTTCAGAAGGGGATCTAGTCAGGAAAATCCTTAGGTCGTTAACCCCCACATGGCACACAAAGGCCATTGTGATAGAGGAGTCTAGGGATCTGTCAAAAATGACAGTCACTGAGCTGATAGGATCCTTAATGACTTATGAAATGAATTTTAAAAGAAATGGTGAAGGAAGTGACAAGAAGGGCAAGAACATTGCTATCAAGGTGTCCCGTAGTAGCAGTGGGAGTAGCAATAGTAGAAGTGGTGGGGAATCTGACGGGTTCTTAGATCTTGATCAAGAGGAGCAAGCTATGCTGACTCGACAATTTTAGAAGTTCTTAAGAACTAAAGGAAAAACATTTAGAAGAAAAAGGTCACATACTTAGGGTAAGCATTTTGATTCTAACAGTGATAAAAATAAGAATGCTAAGAAGATCACATGTTTTCATTGCAGGAGGGCTGGACACATGAAGGGGGATTGCCCCGATCTCTAGAAGAAAAGCTCCAAGGTGCAAAAGAAGAAACCTCGGGCCATGGTCTACACGTGGAGTGACGAGGAGGAAGACCCTGAGGCCAACTCTTCAGAAGAAGACCACCAAGGAATATACCTTATGGCCAACAGTGACGAAGAGGTAACCAACATTTTTGAGAATTTCTCAATTGATGACTGGGAAGATGCCTATGCTGAACTGTTAGATAAGTTTAATGCTTTGAGTAGAGAGCATAGAATGTTAAAGAGAAAATTGAATGCTGCTACTGAAGAACAAATTCAAACTAACAAAGAAAATCAGAAGGTCAAGGAAGAATTAGAAGAGATGAATTCTCTCAGAAAAGAAAATGAAGACCTTAAGTCTGAAAACTAGGAAGTTCAAAAATAACTTGATGAATTGAAGTTAAAACTTCAAGAAAGCCAAAGTGAAAATAGATTAATCACTGAAAAGAATGAAGCTGTTTGGAAGGTGAATTCTGAACTTCAGAAAAATTGTGAAACATTGCAAAAAGAACTGGAAGATAAATAAAGAACTCTAGAAAAATTTGTTCAAGGAAGAATGAACTTGGATACCAAGCTAGGTGCTTGGGTTAACTTCAACAGAGAGGGTTTAAGCTATAACCCAACACACAAGAAACCCTTTGAATTCACAATGGTGACATTCTGTCCAGAAAAAGTAAAGGAAAATCTAGACACACCATCTAGCTCCAACAGTGTTCAGAATGTCCAACATCCAAGGAATAATTTGTCAAACCATGTTGGGCAACAATCTAAAACTGGAAAGAACACAACTAGGCAAGCTCCTGTGCGCACCCCCCATAACAAGAACTTTCACAGGTCAAGACACATGACCCAGAACAGAAATTCATCTTTCTATAAAAACATGGGTCGATATAAGAAAAACTGGGGAAATCTCGTTCCTCCACAGAAACTCTTGAATGAATATGTCTATCCTAGATAGAATGGGTACAAAAGATACCCCGAAAATGAACAGTCTAACAACGGGAAAAGATTCCACTTCATTAGGACAGGTGGACATAATTCTAGTCACAATTTCAACAAAACTGTCAACAACATGTAAAAGAAAAATACTTTGAAACAATTTTGGATTCCGAAGTTTCTGCTTTGAGATTTGAACAATGTCTTTAGATCCAATCTATTTTGTGTTCCAAACTACTCTCTTTGATATGTCTCTCTACAGGTTAGGCTAGCAGCTGAGCACAACATGTGGTATCTAGATAGCGGCTGCTCTAGGCACATGACATGCGATCGATCCAAATTTAGTAAACTGGAAATGAAGGTAGAAGGTCTGGTCAAATTTGGAGGAAAGAATAGAGGTAACATCGTTGGAATAGGAACAGTTGGTAAGTTTTCCACAAACTCTATTGAGAAAGTTCTACTTGTAGAGGGTCTTCAACACAACTTGCTTAGTATTAGTCAGTTATGTGACAAGGGTCACAGAGTTGTGTTCGATAACAATGCATGCAAAATTCTTGAAATAAATTCTGACAAGGTCAGTTTTGAAGCACATAGAGTTTATAATGTATACATTGTAGATTTAAATGAAAATCCTAAATCAAATCTTTGCTTGTCTGCTGATCTTGAGAATAATGCATTTAATTGGCATATACATTTAGGACATGCTAGCTTCTCTACATTGAATAAATTGGTCAAACATGATTTAGTTAGAGCCATGTCCAAGATTAAATTAAATTCCATCTCAAAAATTTGTGATGCCTGTGCTCTAGGCAAACAAACCCGTAAATCATTTAAGCTCAGATCTAAGTCTTTGTCCTCCAAGCCAATGGAGCTTTTGCATATGGATCTTTTCGGCCCTACCAAGACTCAGAGTCTAAATGGGAAGAGATTTGGGTTGGTGATTGTAGATGATTTTACAAGATTTCTATGGTTAATTTTCTTAGCAAATATAAGTGATGCTTTTTAGGAACTTGAACACTTTTTCAATAAAGTTAAACAAGAAGGAATTCACAGAATTTCCATGATTCAATCTGACCATAGAGGAGAGTTTGAAAACTCCAGATTTTCTAAATTTTGTAACAAGGAAGGATTAACTCACAGATTTTCCTCTCCCAAGACTCTAGAGCATAATGGCATTATGGAGAGAAGAAACCATACAATCATTGAAATGGCCAGAACTATGTCTGTGGAGAGTCAGCTACCCAGAAGATTTTGGGCAGAGGTAGCTAACACCGCTTTCTACACCATCAACAGAGCCTTGGTAAGACCCGTCCCTAAGAAAACCCCCTATGAACTCTTGAAAGGTAAGATGCCAAATGTTTCATATTTTAAGATTTTTGGTTGAAAATGCTTCATTCATAACAATAATAAAAAGGACCTAGATAAATTTGATGCAAGGAGTATCCCAAGAATTTTTCTAGGATACTCTGAAATAACTAGGGCATATAGGGTTTTAAATGTTTCAGACCAAACAGTAGAAGAATCACCTCATGTTATATTCGATGAAACAAACACTGTTACTGACTTGGATGATGATGACAGGAGCTCAAGGCATGATGGAAACTTTCTAGAGGAAATGGTGGAGGAAGAATCTGAATCACCTGAAGCATCAAATGCTCCAAATCAAGTAAGCTCAGCCGAAACAGGTGAGTTCTTAACTAATGTTAGATTCTTGAAAGATCACCTTGTGACTAACATCATAGGCAACTTAGGAGATCCCCCTAGGACAAGGTCTTATCTCAGAAATGTAACTCATCAAGACCTAGTTCCTTTAGTATCACAGATAGAACCCAAATCTGTTGATGAGGCTTTGAATGATGAATCCTGGGTTAATGCAATGAGTGAGGAGCTAGGTCAATTTGTAAGAAATAATGTCTGGGAACTAGTTCCGAGACCTGAAAATACAAATGTTATAGGGACTAAATGGGTTTTCAAAAATAAAATGAATGAGGATGGAATAATTTCAAGAAATAAAGCCAGACTAGTAGCCAAGGGTTATTGTCAGGAATTTAGGGTTGATATTGATGAATCCTATGCACATGTTGCTAGGATGGAAGCAATAAGAATTTTATTGGCTTTTGCATGTTCCAAAACATAAAACTTCATCAAATAGATGTCAAAAGTGCATTTTTAAACCTTTTTATTAAAAAAGAAGTCTTTGTAGAACAACCCCCCAGATTTCAATTGTCTTCACATCCTAGCAAAGTTTTCATGTTAAATAAAGCTCTGTACGGTCTAAAGCAGGCTCCTTGGGCCTCGTATGAAAGGCTGACAGAATTTCTGATCATCAAGGGCTACAGTAGAGGTAAAGTGGATCAAACCTTATTTACTAAAAGTTTGAGTAAAGATCTCATCATAGTTCAGGTATACCTCAATGACATAGTCTTTGGTTCAACATGCACTGAACTATGCAATGAATTTACTCAATTGATGTCTGCTAAGTTTGAGATGTGTTTGGTCGATGAATTAAAATACTTTCTTGACTTGCTGGTACAGAAGCTAGAGGATGGATGCTTCATTAACCAGACCAAGTACACCTTGGACATCCTCAAAAGGTTTGGCATGAATAATTTGAAGCACATTACAACTCCAATGGGTACCAATACATCATTAGATGCAGACAAATCAGGTAAAGAAGTTCATGCAAAGTTATACCGAGGTATGATTGGATCGCTACTCTATTTGACTGTCTCGAGACCTGATATACAATTCAATGTAGGTATGTGTGCTAGGTACCAATTTAGGCCTACTGAATTGCATCTAGCTACTGTGAAAAGAATTTTCAGAAACTTATCTGCTACACACACTCTAGGATTATGGTTTCCTACATCACACACTTTAGATCTGATTGCATGTATGGATACAGACTATGCCGAGTGTAAGCTAGATAAGAAAAGCACTACTAGACACTGTCAATTTCTAGGTGGGTGTTTAGTTTCTTGGGCTTCCAAGAAACAACACTCTGTGGCCCTCTCCACTACAGAAGCTGAGTATGTAGCTGCAGGGAGCTGTGGTACACAGGTGATCTGGATTAAACACCAGCTTCAGGACTACCTAGTAGACCTGGGCTGCACACCCATATACTGTGATAATACTAGTGCCATAAATCTTGCAAAAAACCCTATCTTACATTCTCGCACCAAACATATTGAAATCAGACATCATTTTATCAAAGATGAGGTCTCTAAAAACACTTTTGAATTGATCCATGTAGACACTACACATCAGATAGCTGACATCTTTACTAAGTCTCTGGACAATGAAAAATTCACAACCTTGAGGAGAGAACTAAGGATTTTTAAAACCCCCTAAATTCTAGAATCTTGGAATAAAATGCATCAATGTGTCTGTGTCCATGTTGAGATGCATACATTCCTCATTTGCAAAAATTTTCATCCAGTGTTTGTCATATTTTAGTAAATAAAATTGGCATGCATAACCTGTTGGTATATCAAATGATAAGCTGGGAGAAGGTAAGATTTCTTCTGACTGGAAACCCACATCATGTGTGAGGAGGTCTTCTGACCTACGTTCTCCACCTAGTATCACATGCTCATTTACATATAGATCAGGTTCAATGTCCATAAATTTACTTCTCTGCATTTCAATACATTGTGCATTCCAGATGTCTGCATACCTGATTTATATTGTGAGGGGGAGGTGTTCTAGGTATGTCTTGTATAGGAGGCATTTGCATGTGTTAAGCTGATTGGTGTGAGTTCATTAGTCAGTCAAGGTGTCAGGGGGAGCTTCTTGTCTGTTAGTTTGTGATCTTAGGTGACTGATTCAAAGGATTTTGAGAGATCTTGTCATTGCACAAAGCTCATTGAGAACCTTAAGCAGTTTTTTTCACAAAAGCTATAAGCTCTAAACTCTCTTAAATTTTCAAATTTTATTAACTAAAATTTGGATAAAAAGCTTCTTTCTAATAATCCTGCAAAGACCTAGATAGAGAACCTGAAGACTGTCTTCGTACATCATTAATGAACATGGATCACTGTTGACATCTTTATGTCATGAAATCTCCTAAATGTTTGAAACTTAAATTTTTGGAAGCAAACTCTCTAAGGATCAGTTCATTTGGTATTGTCTTCAAACATCATATGCCAAATAAAATAAATTTGTTTAGGGGAATATCAACATTTCAGAGCAATGTTCTGGTTACCGAGAAACTAGATACTTCATCAAAGAAATGAAACATACTCTATGTCATGAAGTACCAGAATATCTCTGTTTAAAAAGTTTCTGAAAATTTAAAATTCATGGCAGAGCAATAGCATTAACGTGTTGAGTAACTGGGGATTCAGGCCTCTGATCAAGGTGTCTCCTCACGTAAAAAGACACTTCTATTGCTAACTTTGTTCTCTAAAGAGAAGTAATATAGTTATGACACTGAGGAACTGGGAATTTCAGACTCTGATCAAGGTGTCTTCTCATATACCACTGTGTGATTTACCAAAATTACTTAATGGCAGCTTCGCTACTCAAAAAAGAAAAAATCTTCCACCCCTCTGAAATAATTTGTTGATCATTTGTCCTCAATACCTTTGGACCATTCAACAGTAGATGAGCCTCCAGTTACTTGATTAGTACAACATTTAGACAGCTTTCTCTTGGCATAAGTGTTTCACCTTGGTCCTTATTCTTTCTTCTATACGATGATAATCTTCAATCTTATTCTTTGTCTTTCCTGCTTATTAGCCATGAGGTCTTTCAGCTCAATCCAATTACCTTACTTGGATCTTTAAGGGTTGCATCTGAGATTCTTCTACCACGTGAATTCATTGTCTCTGGTCTCACCAGCTTAGTAGTACCTTGGTTCTCCTTACTCTCTTTTTGATGATGTCAAAGGGGGAGAATGGATTTGAGAGCATGACTTATGTTCTTGTTGGAGGTCAATATGTCAGGGAAAGCTAGTGTGTCATGAGTAAAGTCAGCGTGTCAGGGGGAGTTAGTATGTGACATTGCATGTATGTCTGTTCAGACTCATGTTTTATTGACTGCATTAATTGTGATTGGCTCATAGTGTTGTCATCATCAAAAAGGGAGAGATTGTTGTATCCCTGTGGTTTTGATGATGTCAAATATCATAAGTCATATGTCAAACATCACACCATAAGTCATATGACCATAAGTCATTAGTCAAACATAATTTGTCAGAAGCCTTCATGAGTCTGTGCATTGGAGATAGTGTGCCTGCATGAAGTCACGGTCTGCTACTTTCAAGTCTACATACATTATCGGCACAAGGTCGGTGCAGGTTTTGATTTCAAAATCACAAGGTCTGTGCATTGCTTGCTTTAGGCCATATAAAGTCGGTGCATATATCAGCTCAACGCACATAAGGTTGGTGCATCTTCTGCTGCTCGCATATAAAGCCCAAGCACATTTGCTTGCTAGGTCAGTGCACAATTGCATGCTCACTTATAAACTCAGTGCAACATTTCTCTATACTACATTGCCAAGGTCGTTGCATACTTTGTTAGACACATATAACGTCTATGCACACTCTGCCTTAGCATATATGACGTCGATGCTAGTTCAGACCACTTGCTACTATGGTCGGTGCATGTCTGTGTCACCAGCAAATAGGTCGGTGCATGCCTGTGTTAACTGTCTAAGGTCGATGCATGTTTTCTAGACTACATATGAGGTCGGTGCACTTTACTATTTCTTCGCATTTTGCAGTTCAGCATAGAACGTCGGTGCACATTTTGCTGTTCAGCATAGAACATCGGTGCACATCCACCTTAGTCTTACTAGGGTCGATGCACATTATGCCTGCGCATATAGATGGTCGGTGCAAGTTTCGACATACGCATGCTAAGGTCGGTGCATATTTTGCTTGCACATATAGAAGGTCAGTGCAATGTTTGCATCGTGCATATATATATAGGTCTGTGCATATTTTGCCATACGCACGCATGGGTCAGTGTACTTTTTGGCTCTATGCAGATAAGGTCCGTGCACTCCACTGTTTAGAGTTTGTGCACATGTCACTCTTTGAACGGTAAGGTCAGTGCACATCATCAAACGACTAACACTCACAACTGTTTCATTGCTAGGTCAGTCATATGGTCGAGCATCTACTGAGCAACTTGCGAACTTACCTCACGTGGCATTTAAAGTACCAGGTTAACTGCATGTGATCCAAGGCAAGGAGCGGAACAGATGATCCTGCCACATGGACTACTATAGTACCACAATTTTGACACGTGGAACCTAGAAGGATCAGATCTGCGTGAAATTTTGGGCAGGAAACGTGGTATCCACGCGCCCATCGTCTGCTAATAAAAGAGGATGGAAAGACTGGGAGAAAGGTGAGAGAGTAGAGCTGAATAGAAGAGAAGAGAGAATATCTGAAGCCACTACCAGTGCTAAAGTTCCCCTCATTCGAGATGAGAGAAAAGTCTAGGAGAAAATCAAGAGTGAGAGAACCAGTTCAGAAAGAGGAGAGCCTGATTGATCATCCGTCTTTGAGTATGAAAGTCTGCTTCTACGGAAGCTACATTGTCATTATTTCTGGGCGTGTTTTTCTTCTTCATTTTATTTTCCACCTTCGAGCTTTTCACCTTTTCAATTCTACCTTATTACCCTCTAAGTTCGCTTGGAGGAAGGGAGAGGTACTCTGTTGTGTCTCTGTGTTTTGATGATAGCAAACACCATGAGTCAATATGCGTTTGCCATTTGTTGCATGATTCAATATGTGTTTTACTGCATTCTTCTTGTGTATTTGGTCTTGCCTTTACTCATTGCATATAGGTCAGTGCATGCATTGTTACATGCATTAGTCGTCTAGAGCCAAAGTCCGTGCACACTTGCTTGGACTTAGAATGTGCATGCTAGGCTTAAGGGATATTGGCTCGATGCATTCCTTGCATCTTGCACATTCTGTTCACTCATAGAAGGTCGGTGCATATTGACTGCTCTGCTTACTTACCTCGGTGCATGTTGCTTCTAAGGTTTGAGCATGCACGTTTGAGGTCGGTACAGCTATCGCTCATGCATAAAACACGGTTGGTGCAGTTTTTCATCTTATGCACAATCCCAGTAGGTGCAATCTTTGCACCAAGCTTGTAAAGGTCAATGCACTTCACTGAAGCATGTATATCCCATGTCGGTGCATACGTTGCCCGGGTTCATAACGTCAGTGCGGATTTTATTCTGCACACACCAAGTCGGTTCATTCTTTGCCCGCACACACATAAGGTCGGTGCAATCTTTATATCAGGCTGCATGAGGTCGGTGCAATCCTTGTTTATGCACTATGTAACTCTGTGCATGATCTGCATTTTGCACAGCAAACTCTGTGCACCTCACTGTAGCAATGCTGCTAAGGTCCGTGCAACATATCTTCCTCTATGTGATACATGGTCTGTGCATATATGGTCTCACGTTGCATTTGTTCTTTACATAGTCCGTGCATGTCATTGCTGTTTGATCTATGCATATGTGCATATAGACTTATATGGTCTGTGTTTAGATTCATATACGCACTATGAAGTCAGTGCATCCTTCATACTTAACTGAAACTCATTTATGCAAAATGACTCTCATATCAGTAGGTCAATACACAGTGGCTATTAATTCATGACTACGATATGTTTGACAAAATGCCTCTATGGTGTCTGACAGGGACTTAAGTGTATCTCATCTCATGCTCGTGATAAGTAAGTGAGGTACGTGGTCCAAGGTTCCACTGAGCTCGTGTGTGACATCAGAACCAATTATTGGGGGACGTGATCCAAGGCAGACCG
The DNA here is from genome assembly GCA_022559845.1 of Amorphophallus konjac. Taxonomy (NCBI): domain Eukaryota; kingdom Viridiplantae; phylum Streptophyta; class Magnoliopsida; order Alismatales; family Araceae; genus Amorphophallus; species Amorphophallus konjac. The sequence goes on along the minus strand of CM040118.1, from coordinate 304,501,425 downwards.
GTCCAAAAAGAAGCTGACACGTGGTTCATCTCTCCATCTGCACCTGACTCATGGCTTCTCTGGGAATGGCGGGAACAAGCTCTCCACACGCCTGAAGCGAGAGCTTGTCGGACCCAAGTCTAAAGCTCCATAAGAAGGCCCCTCCTGCAATCAAAGAAAAAGGAGATAGAGATGATGAGAAACTAAAAAAAGGCATCAGAAGAATTTTGAGAGAAAGAAAGAAAGAGAGAACAGAGCTAAGAGATGTGAGTTTGTGAGAAAGAGAAAGAAGAGGGAAAAGATGGCAAAATCTGGGCAGCTGAGAAAAAGAAGAGTGAGCCGAAGTCTGATAAGAAGAAGAAGAAGAAGAAGAAAGATAGTTAGTGAGTGAAGAAGAAGCTGAGAGCCAGAGTGAGAGGGAAGAAAATTGTGAGAAGGAGAAAGTGTGTGCAGCCAGTGCATCCTGAAGATTTGATCATGAATTGACTCGTTGATCAAATCCACAGTCATTGTGCTCCTCGGAGCTATATATGTTTTTATTTCTCTTGTTTTGTTTTTCGTTTGTTCTTTTCACATTCTCAGTGTTTTTCTGTTTCCCTTGTTTGGGATCGGGGTTCCTCCTATGGTCTCAGGAGAAGGGAGATTAGTTCTCCGATTTGCTAGTGACTGTGTGTCACTAGTGGTTCCCTCTGGGTTTCAGAGGAAGCGAGATTTGTTCTTCGGTTTGCTAGTGACTGTGTGTCACTAGTGGTTACCCTCTGGGGTGGAGGAAGAGAGGAGAGTGCTCCTTTGTTCAAGCTGTTAGGCAGCGTTTGTAGGCAAGCTGTGAGGCCCAGTAGTTTCAAGCTGTTTGGCAGTGGAATCCACACTCAGGTTTGAGTGTGGGGTGGATGTAGGTCTTAAGGATCGAACCACCTAAAAATCTACCGTGTAGTGGTTTGATTGTGGTGTGCTCCTCCATATCTTCTACCCCCCTTCTCAGGTCTCTTGTGCATTCATAACTGGAAGCCTCCTTGTGTGTTTTCAGCTTGGAGTTGTTGATGAGGTTAAGTGTTTGTCAGAGTGCTTACTAGAATCTTGTGCTTCTTACTACTTCTCATGGGAAGAGTTCTCTATGCAAATTTATGTGATTTGTGTCTTGCGATGATCTCTTTGTTGACTAATATGATTTCTTATGTAGACTCACTGAGTTCTTCTTGAGTCTATTATGGTGATTGCTGCTTCTTTATGTTCATGTGCATGTCTAGCTAGATTGATCTATCTGATCTTATCACCGCTAGAGTCCTGATTCGAGGGAAAAGTTTTATTCCACAAAAGTTTTTATTCGGAGATTCATTCACCCCCCTCTGAATCCGTGCCTTGCACCTCAACAATTGGTATCAGAGCGGGTTGCTATCTTATCGGATCCAACGATCCACAGTAGATCTTGCAACCTCTTTGGTGCATTTATAAACATATCTATTTCAGTACACTGAATTGTTCGCCGATTTGTGTTAATGGCTCATCCACCGATTTTCAATGGGTCATATTTTTATTCGTGGCTTAACAGTCTGCGTAGCTTTGTTATATCTGTTGATACTGATCTATGGAAATTAATTTCACACGGTCCTCACAGATTACCAAAGGAAGAGTCCAAATAGACTAACAGTCACAGATCAAAGCTTGAAGAAAATCAGAAAGTTTTTAATCAAATGAAATCAGCTATTGAAAAGGCCCTACATTCTTGCTTTCATGACTACAGGTCCGCTAAGGACATTCTGGATAAGCTGAAGGTAGTTAACGGGAGAAATGAGGACAGCTGCATGATGGCTAACGGTAGTAATCAAAATGGCAGCCAAGATGAAGAAGAGGACGATGATGATGTAAACCGTTTTGAGAACTATAATATAGATGACTGGGAGAATGCATATGTTGACTTATTAGAGTCTCATGACAAGTTGAGAAAATAATATAAAAAATTAAAAAAAGGTACTGGATTGAATAGCTCAAATTTGTCTTCTTGTGAAAAATGTATGGAATCGAAACAATCTCATGATGCTTGTTTGTCTGATAATCAAAAGCTTAAAAAACAAATTGGATTGCTAAAAACTGAAAATAAAGAACTAGCGAATGAGATATCTGAACTTGAAGAAAAACTCAGCTCAACTAATGATGATCAGATTCTCGTTAGCAATCATGTGCAGTATGGGAAATTGCTGGAAGATCTTGAACGTGTCAATTCAGATCTAAACAAACTGAAATCTGAAAACGAATCTCTAAGGAAAACTGTTAAAGAAAATGAAGAAAATTTTGAGAAACTTAAACATGAGAAAAACTTGTTTGCTGAAAATTTGAAGCCATCAAATTTGTAAACATAGAGCTGTAGAAAAATGTTGAAAAACAGCAAAAAGATTTGCAGGAGTTTGAAGCTGGAAGAAAACATGAAGTTAATCCTAAGGATTAGATTCTTCTTGATGAGTTAATTCAAAATGACACTCTGGTTAAGGAAAATGAAAACTTAAAACAGCTGAACTCTGTTATGTCTGAAAGACTTCTAGCCTTAGAAAGAGGAAAAACTGTCTGTATTGAAGATTCTGAAAAACTGAGCAATCTGGAATAAGAAATTGAGAAATACAAAACTGCTAACAAAGTACTGAATGAAGCTGTTAATTGCAGTGAACAAGAGATTGCTAGCTATGAAATAAACACTGCATCACTAAAAATTGAGATTCAAGATTTGAAAGCTTCCCTGTCTAAATTTGTTAGTGGGCAAGATTATCTGAACAAGTTATTGGGAACAAAGGTCAACTTTCAGAAGGAAGGGTTAGGCTATAACCCTATAAATAAAAAGAATTTTGAAAATAAAATTCAAACATTTTTTGTTTCTAGCTCTACTTCTCACATTTCTCAGAACCCACGTGTTTTTCAGTTTTCGGCTCAAAAATCTATACAACTAACTGATCCACTTAAGAATAAAAAGGTTCCTGCCACTTCACTGCATGATGTTCAAAAATCATCCACGCACACACATACACATGCACACAGAAAGAAAATGTCATGCCATTATTGTCATATAATTGGTCACTTAATGCATGAGTGTAAATTGAAAGATAAAGATGATCTGAATGCTAAAAAAAATGCATGCTAGGGGTTCCTCTGTCAAGAAATTTCCTGCCACTAATAAAAAGAATATCACTTGCTTTAATTGTGGTAAGGTAGGACATGTAGGTGCACAATGCTGGTTTACAAATGGTAAGAAAAGCTCACGTTCATATCATACAAAATTTACTGCAAACCAACATGGTTTTAATAAGAACAAATCTGTTTCTGTAAACCAGCACATCACTTGCTATAACTATAACAAACCTAGTCACAAGGCCACCGAATGCTGGTCAAGCACTTTCAGAAGAAATCCAATTAGCTGCTCTCAATGTGGAAAGCATGGCCATACAGTCAAGGACTGTTGGCATGTCTAGGGTAGAAATGAGAATTTCAAATATGCTAGATACCCTGCTAGGGAGAATGTGCATGGTAGAAATAAAAAGAAAAATTTTCATGATAATGCTAATATGCAGAAAAGAAATCCAAAACCTGTTGTTTCATGTTATTACTGCGGGCAATTTGGGCACTCCATGAATGACTGTCATTTAATGATATTTGATGACTCAAAAGCCCAAGGACTGTGGAAAGCACCCATCAAAGGTGCTATTAACCATGCAGGACCCAAGACTGTTTGGGTACCTGCCCATGCCAAATAGTGTGCTAACTTGCAGGTGCGCCTTGGAGCGGAGAAATAAAAGGGGTAATAAACCAAGGCACCGAACTAGGTAAAATCCCGTGTCTGCAAAATTCAGGTAACATCCTTGTACTCGTCAGGTTGATTACTTGAGTTCTCCTGTTAGATGCATATCATGTTTGATCTGTATTCTAAATTTCATGCATACATTCTCATATCTGAAATTGACTTTAACACATCAAATGCATATAAATACTATTTGAAATTTGTCTGTATTACATTATATATCTTACACAAACATTTGTTGCATAGTTCATTGAAAAACTAATGCATATAGTTCATTGTCATGTATGATCATTATGGTATATCAAATGGTAAGCAACTAAAGGGCAGATGAAATCTATCTGGAGGTTCTTACTATGTGTGAGGTGGTCCTTAAGACCAAGTCCTCTGCCTAGTACCATGGGTCATGCTGTACATAGATCAGTCCAAGTGTCCATGAGCATAAATCATCAAACTCTCTACATATCTGTCAATTGCATATGCTGCATTTAGAACGTCATATATGGCATTCTGTTAAAAGGAGTCAGTGCATTTGCATACATGTGTTGATTTCATTTGATTCATTTTGAAAACTCCAAAAAGAAGTGATTTTATGCATATAGACAGGGGGAGCATTGAAATTCTTAAGTTCTGTCACTGGTTGAATTCTCACTATCTATTCACTTGATTCATCTTGCCATATCCTCATGTCAGTGACTCACATCATCAAATAATTCTTGTTGGATGACTAATTCTCATCTAATTTTTGATTTTTGAAACTCTGTCTGATACTTCTTACTTTGCTAAATGAGAGCTTCATTTGGTCAGATTGAATTCAATTCCAGACTTTCCTACTGGCTTCTGAATTTTTGATCTGACTCATCTTCAGATTTCCTGCTCTTCATGAAATATAAGTCAACTCATTTGAATAACTGTGCATAGCAAGCATGAGTTTTGAACTCATCATAATCTACACATGCTTGTTTACATTTCTAATTTTCTCTGCTGCTCCTATATTTGCTGAAGGGAAGAGTGCTCTAATTTGAGATCTAGTTGCTATCTGAATAAACTGCCATCTCTGTACTCCTTGAATTCCTATCTGTCTAAAACACCTCTGGCCATCTCTAGTGCACTTATGAAAAACTTCACTTACTCCTGGTGATTGTTCTTGTTGCTGACTTCCTTGATAATTCTAGTTGTTTTTGAAAATATTCTCTTGATCTACCTAATTTGAGAAGATTTCAATCTACATATCATGATCATAAATCTAAAAATTTTCTCAATAAGGAATCTTCCATTATACATGATTATGAATGTCTAAAAGACTGTGTTGGTTTAAGCTTAATGTATTCCATGAGTTTGGATTTGAATAACTTGAAAATATCTGAGTCAACTTTAATAAACCTTAACTAACACTTTCACATTGTGTCATTTTGACTTTTCTGAAATCTGAAATCTTTTCACGACTTTCCTTGGATGAGTTGCATGGAATAAGTATTGTTTGTAAACATATGAGAGTCTGAAAAATATCTAAGGGCCAATTCAGTTAGAGCAATGATTGTGGCCACCGAGAAACCATGTCTATTGACCATGAAGTCTAAGAGGACTATGTCATGAAGTTAATTAACTCTGCTTAAAATTCCTTTTTTTTAAAATTTGGCAGAGCAATAGCTTGCACACTGAGAAACACACTTCACTCATCAAAAAAATGAGTTGAGGTATGTCATGAGGTGTCAATGATTAACTCTGTTCATGGTGAAGCATGACTGTCAGTCATTCCAAGTGCTTAGGGATATTGACGTATAAACAACATATATCCTCTAGCTACAAGGTATGTACTGAACTAGATTACTCTTAAAACTCTTGCATGAAGTTTCTTGTTGATCAAAAGATATATCTGAAAATTTTTTGCAAATGAAATTCTAAAAGTACCATTGATGAAAATCAAATGTTTTCTTGTCTGTCTACTCTCAATACTATTGATTGTAACTCCGAAAGGAATTCTTGAGGTAAAGTGAGTAAGATGAAGGAAGGTTAGACTAGATGTTTAAGTGAGGGCTTGGTTCATTTTTATTAAAACCTTATTTCAGATATGAGTATAGAATTTTATTGAAAAACTGTGTATACATCATATTTAAACCAGGTTGGTCTCTAAAGATTCATTCATAAGCCCTTATAATGGAAGACTCTTAAACTTTCTCATCTCCAGATTTATGAGATTCATATCCCATTGAAAACCCTTCTTAATCCATTGGAAATCCTGTTAGAATTCCTGTGCTCAGTTTCCACTCACTGCTAAATTCAAAATGAATTGTACTCACTGATGACTTCTTTCCACCCAAATTCCTCTACTTTTGTCAAATGAGGAAGCTTGAATCATCAGCATCTTTCTGGTATTAAGGGGAGATTAATCTGATTTCCCCTTACTTAGTTTGAAATTTCATCTAGGCTGCCTTCTGTCAGTCCCCCATCATCACATCTAAAGGGGGAGAACAATTCATCTCATGTGTGTGTATTTCTCTACTGACTATCTCAGTTTCCACATTGTCTTCAATGTAGGACCCTCCATTCTGAAATGAGCTTTGGGAGAGAATTTGTGAAATTCATTCCACACATCGCTTACATTTGATCCCTTCTTTTTGATGTTGTCAAAGGGGGAGAAAATTTGTGAGTCATTGTTTCCTGTCATGTTCATTATTAGTGTTGCCTGCTCACTTATGTTGTTTAGTATAGCATATGACCCATAGTGTTGTCATCATCAAAAAGGGGGAGATTGTTGTGTCTCTGTGTTTTGATGATAGCAAACACCATGAGTCATTATGCGTTTGCCATTTGTTGCATGATTCAATATGTGTTTTACTGCATTCTTCTTGTGTATTTGGTCATGCCTTTACTCATTGCATATAGGTCAGTGCATGCATTGTTACATGCATTAGTCGTCTAGAGCCAAAGTCCGTGCACACTTGCTTGGACTTAGAATGTGCATGCTAGGCTTAAGGGATATTGGCTCGGTGCATTCCTTGCATCTTGCACATTCTGTTCGCTCGTAGAAGGTCGGTGCATATTGACTGCTCTGCTTACATAGCTCGGTGCATGTTGCTTCTAAGGTTTGAGCATGCACGTTTGAGGTCGGTACAGCTATCGCTCATGCATAAAACACGGTCCGTGTAGTTTTTCATCTTATGCACATTCCTGGTAGGTGCAATCTTTGCACCTAGCTTGTAAAGGTCGATGCACTTCACTGAAGCATGTATATCCCATGTCGGTGCATACGTTGCCCGGGTACATAAGGTCGGTGCGGATTATATTCTGCACGCACCAAGTCGGTGCATTCTTTGCTCTCACATACATAAGGTCGGTGCAATCTTTATATCAAGCTGCATGAGGTCGGTGCAATCCTTGTTTATGCACTATGTAAGTATGTGCATGATCTGCATTTTGCACGGCAAACTCTGTGCACCTCACTGTAGCAATGCTGCTAAGGTCCGTGCAACATATCTTCCTCTATGTGATACATGGTCTGTGCATATATGGTCTCACGTTGCATTTGTTCTTTACATAGTCTGTGCATGTCTTTGCTGTTTGATCTGTGCATATGTGCATATAGACTTATATGGTCTATGCTTAGATTCATATACGCACTATGAAGTCAGTGCATCCTTCATACTTAACTGAAATTCATTTATGCAAAATGACTCTCATATCAATAGGTCAATACACAGTGGCTATTAATTCATTACTACGATATGTTTAACAAAATGCCTCTATTCTGTCTAACAGGGACTTAAGCGTATCTCATCTCCTGTTCGTGATAAGTAAGTGAGGTACGTGGTCCAAGGTTCCACTGAGCTCGTGTGTGACATCAGAACCAATTATTGGGGGACGTGATCCAAGGCAGACCGGTCCAAAAAGAAGCTGACATGTGGTTCATCTCTCCATCTGCACTTGACTCATGGCTTCTCTGGGAATGGCGGGAATAAGCTCTCCACATGCCTGAAGCGATAGCTTGTGGGACCCAAGTCTAAAGCTCCATAAGAAGGCCCCTCCTACGATCAAAGAAAGAGATAGAGATGATGAGAAAATAAAAAAAGGCATCAGAAGAATTCTGAGAGAAAGAAAGAAAGAGAGAGCAGAGCTAAGAGATGTGAGTTTGTGAGAAAGAGAAATAAAAGGAAAAAGACGGTAGAATCTAAGCAGCTGAGAAAAAGAAGAGTGAGCCGAAGTCTGATAAGAAGAAGAAGAAGAAGAAGAAGAAATATAGTTAGTAAGTGAAGAAGAAGCTGAGAGCCAGAGTGAGAGAGAAGGAGAAAGAGTGTGCAGCCAATGCATCCTGAAGATTTGATAATGAATTGACTCATGGATCAAATCCACAGTCATTGTGCTCCTCGGAGCTATATTTTTTTTTGTTTCTCTTGTTTTGTTTTTCGTTTGTTCTTTTCATATTCTTAGTGTTTTTTTGTTTCCCTTGTTTGGGATCGGGGTTCCTCCTATGGTCTCAGGAGAAAGGAGATTAGTTCTCCGGTTTGCTAGTGACTGTGCGCCACTAGTGGTTCCCTCTGCGTTTTAGAGGAAGATAGATTTGTTCTCCAGTTTGCTAGTGACTGTGTGTCACTAGTGGTTACCCTCCGGGGTGGAGGAAGAGAGAAGAGTGCTCCTCTATTCAAGATGTTAGGCAGCGTTTGTAGGCAAGCTGTGAGGCCCAGCGGTTTCAAGCTGTTTGGCAGCGGAAGCCACACTCAGGTTTGAGTGTGGGGTGGATGTAGGTCTTAAGGACCGAACCACCTAAAAATCTACTGTGTAGTGGTTTGATTGTGGTGTGCTCCACCATATCTTCTACCCCCCTTCTCAGGTCTCTTGTGTGTTCATAACTGGAAGCCTCCTTGTGTGTTTTCCGCTTGGAGTTGTTGATGAGGTTAAGTGTTTGTCAGAGTGCTTACTAGAATCTTGTGCTTCTTACTGCTTCTCATGGGAAGAGTTCTCTGAGCAAATTTATGTGATTTGTGTCTTGCAATGATCTCTTTGTTGACTAATAGGATTTCTTATATAGACTCACGGTGTTCCTCTTGAGTCTATTATGGTGATTGCTGCTTCTTTATGTTCATGTGCATGTCTAGCTAGATTTATCTATCTGATTTATCACCGCTAGAGTCCTGATTCGAGGGAAAAGTTTTATTCCACAAAAGTTTTTAATCGGATATTCATTCACCCCCCCTCTAAATCCGTGCCTTGCACCTCAACATACTCCGGTTTTCCTCCATCGTATTTGGAGGAAGAGAGGAATGATCCTCTGGTTCGAGAGTTGCTGGGAGCAATTCATGGGGTTCCCTTTGCTGATTGCAAAGGAAGGGAGGCTGGACCTCCAATGATTCTTCTGATCTTCAGAAGAGCGAGGAGAGTGTTCCTCGGGGCAAGCTGTCAGGAAGGGGGTGTTAGCAGACTAAGTCTGTGATTCTTAATTGCTTAGTGCAAGGAAGCCTTACTCTGGTAGAGTAAGCGGTGGACGTAGAATGCGGATCACAATCGAACCACCTTAAAAACTCTTTCTTCCATCTGTGTGGATTGCTTGGCTGTTCTCTCGATTTGGCTCTAGCACGTCAACTGTTCGATTATTATTTCATCTTAACTCTCTCTCTTGATAAGCTTCCATCCATCTGTCTGCTCCGTGGCCAGACTAGGAAAGTTTTCTTACCGTGATTCAGATTATATAATTTGTTATTCAAATTACTCTCAATTGGACGTGATCTATTCATCCCCCCCATTCTAGCTCATGTTCTGTGTGTTTTATAAATTGGTATCAGAGCAGGTTACTCAACATGTGGTGCAACAACAAGGATAAATCAGGATCTAGCACTCCTCACAGTTTCATGGCTGAGGGACAATCCATTAGTCGCCCTCCTTTTTTTGATGGTAATAATTACTTTTACTGGAAAAATAGGATGGAAGTATTCTTGAGAGCGCAGAGCCACGAACTCTGGAGAGTGATCACCACAGAACCATACGACCTCCCACCAAATGAAGATGCGTGGACAAAGGATCACATCAGGCTTTCAACAGTTAACTGGTCGGCTCTAAACATAATTCAATGCGCAGTACATCCAGAAGATTACGCCAGAATCTCAGCCTGCTAGACAGCCAAAAAAATGTGGGATGAACTAGAGCTCATCTACGAAGGTACATCCCAAGTCAAGGCCACCAAGGTAAATATGCTCACCTATGAGTATGAATTGTTTAAGATGAAATCTGAGGAGACTATTACAGAAATGTATGCTAGGCTGTCGTTGATCACTAACAATTTTAAAGGGCTTGAGAAATAGGTTTCAGAAGGGGATCTAGTCAGGAAAATCCTTTGGTCATTAACCCCCGCATGGCACACTAAGGCCATTGTGATAGAGGAGTCTAGGGATCTGTCAAAAATGATAGTCACTGAGTTGATAGGATCCCTAATGACTTATGAAATGAATTTTAAAAGAAATGGTGAAGGAAGTGACAAGAAGGGCAAGAACATTACTCTCAAGGTGTCCCGTAGTAGCAGTGGGAGTAACAATAGCAGTAGTGGTAGGGAATCTGATGGGTTCTTAGATCTTGATCAAGAGGAGCAAGCTATGCTGACTCGACAATTTCGGAAGTTCTTAAGAACTAAAGGAAAAACATTTAGAAGAAAAATGTCACATACTTCTAGTAAGCATTTCGATTCTAACAGTGATAAAAATAAGAATGCTAAGAAGATCACATATTTTCATTGCAGGAGGACTGGACAAATGAAGGGGGATTGCCCCGATCTCCAGAAGAAAAGCTTCAAGGTTCAAAAGAAGAAACCTCTGGCCATGGTCTACACGTGGAGTGACGAGGAGGAAGACCCTGAGGCCAACTCTTCAGAAGAAGACGACCAAGGAATATGCCTTATGGCCAACAGTGACAAAGAGGTAACCAACATTTTTGAGAATTTCTCAATTGATGACTGGGAAGATGCCTATGCTGAACTGTTAGATAAGTTTAATGCTTTGAGTAGAGAGCATAGGGTGTTAAAGAGAAAATTGAATGCTACTACTAGAGAACAAATTCAAACTAACAAAGAAAATCAAAAGGTTAAGGAAAAATTAGAAGAGATGAATTCTCTCAGAAAAGAAAATGAAGACCTTAAGTCTGAAAACCAGGAAGTTCAAAAACAACTTGATGAATTCAAGTTAAAACTTCAAGAAAGTCAAAGTGAAAACAGATTAATCACTGAAAATACTGAAGCTGTTAGGAAGGTAAATTCTGAACTTCAGAAAAATTGGGAAACATTGCAAAAAGACAAAGAACTCTAGAAAAATTTGTTCAAGGAAAAATGAACTTGGATAGCATGCTAGGTGCTAGGGTTAACTTCAATAGAGAGTGTTTAGGATATAGCCCAACACACAAGAAACCCTTTGAATTTACAACGGCGACATTCTGTCCAGAAAAAGGAAAGGAAAATCTAGACACACCATCTAGCTCCAACAGTGTTCAGAATGTCCAACATCCAAGGAATAATTCGTCAAACCATCCTGGGCAACAATCTAAAGCTGGAAAGAACACAACTAGGCAAGCTCCTGTGCGCACCCCCCAGAACAAGAACTTTCACAGGTCAAGAAATATGACCCAGAACAGAAATTCATCTTTCTATAAAAACATGGGTCAATATAAGAAATACTGGGGAAATCCCGTTCCTCCACAGAAACTCTTGAATGAATATGTCTATCCTAGATAGAATGGGTACAAAAGATACCCTGGAAATGAACAATCTAACAACAGGAACAGATTCCACTTCATTAGGCCAGGTGGACATAATTATAGTCACAATTTCAACAAAACTGTCAACCACATGCAAAAGAAAAATACTTTGAAACAGTTTTAGATTCTGAAGTTTGTGCTTAGAGATTTGAACAATGTCTTTGGACCCAATCTATTTTGGGTTCCAAACTACTCTCCTTGATATATCTCTTTGCAGGTTAGGCTAGCAGCCGAGCATAACAGGTGGTATCTAGATAGCGGCTGCTCTAGGCACATGACAGGCGATCGATCCAAATTCAGTAAATTAGAAATGAAGGTAGGGGGTCTGGTCAAATTTGGAGGAAAGAATATAGGTAAGATCATTGGAATAGGTACAGTTGGTAAGTCTTCCATAAACTCTGTTGAGAAAGTTCTGCTTGTAGAGGGTTTTCAACACAACTTGCTTAGTATTAGTTAGCTATGTGACAAGGGTCACAGAGTTGTGTTCGATAACAATGCATGCAAAATTCTTGAAATAAATTCTGACAAGGTCATGTTTGAAGCACATAGAGTCAATAATGTATACATTGTAGATTTAAATGAAAATCCTGAATCAAATCTTTGCTTGTCTGCTGATCTTGAGAATGATGCATTTCATTGGCATAGACATTTAGGACATGCTAGCTTCTCTACATTGAATAAATTGGTCAAACATGATTTAGTTAGAGACATGCCTAAGATTAAATTCAATTCCATCCCAAAAATTTGTGATGCCTGTGCTCTAGGCAAAAAAACCCGTAAATCATTTAAGCTCAGATCTGAGTCTTTGTCCTCCAAGCCAATGGAGCTTTTGCATATGGATCTTTTCGGCCCTGCCAAGACTCAGAGTCTAAATGGGAAGAGATTTGGGTTTGTGATTGTAGATGATTTTATCAGATTTCCATGGTTATTTTTCTTAGCAAATAAAAGTGATGCTTTTCAGAAACTTGAACACTTTTTCAATAAAGTTAAACAAGAAGGAATTCACAGAATTTCCATGATTCAATCTGACCATGGAGGAGGGTTTAAAAACTCCGTATTTTATGAATTTTGTAACAAGGAAGGATTATCTCACAGATTTTCCTCTCCCAAGACTCTAGAGCATAATGGCATTGTGGAGAGAAAAAACCATACAATCATTGAAATGGCCAGAACTATGCTGGTGGAGAGTCAGCTACCCAGAAGATTTTGGGCAGAGGTAGCTAACACCGCTTGCTACACCATCAACAGAGCCTTGGTAAGACCCGTCCATAAGAAAACCCCCTACGAACTCTTGAAAGGTAAGAAGCCAAATGTTTCATATTTTAAGATTTTTGGTTGAAAATGCTTCATTCATAACAATAATAAAAAGGACCTAGATAAATTTGATGCACGGAGTATCCCAAGAATTTTTCTAGGATACTCTGAAATAACTAGGGCATATAGGGTTTTAAATGTTTCAGACCAAACAGTAGAAGAATCTCCTCATGTTATATTCGAGAAAACAAACATAATTACTAACTTAGATGATGATGACAGGAGCTCAAGACATGATGGAAACTTTCTAGAGGAAATGGTGGAGGAAGAATCTGAATCACCTGAAGCATCAAATGCTCCAAATCAAGTAAGCTCAGCCGAAACAGGTGAGTCCTCAACTAATGTTAGATTCTTGAAAGATCACCCTGTGAATAACATCATAGGCAACTTAGGAGATCCCGCTAGGACAAGGTCTTATCTCAGAAATGTAACTCATCAAGACCTAGTTGCTTTAGTATCACAGATTGAACCCAAATCTATTGATGAGGCTTTGAATGATGAATCATGGGTTAATGCAATGAGTGAGGAGCTAGGTTAATTTGAAAGAAATAATGTCTGGGAACTAGTTCCAAGACCTAAACATACAAATGTTATAGGGACTAAATGAGTTTTCAAAAATAAAATGAATGAGGATGGAATAATTTCAAGAAATAAAGTCAGACTAGTAGCCAAGGGTTACTGTCAGGAATTTGGGGTTGATTTTGATGAATCCTATGCACCTGTTGCTAGGATGGAAGCAATAAGAATTTTATTGACTTTTGCATGTTCCAAAAATATAAAACTTCATCAAATGGATGTCAAAAGTGCATTTTTATACGGATTTATTAAAGAAGAAGTCTTTGTAGAACAACCCCCCGGATTTCAATTGTCTTCACATCCTAACAAAGTTTTCAGGTTAAATAAAGCTCTGTACGGTCTAAAGCAGGCTCCTCGGGCCTGGTATGAAAGGCTGACAGAATTTCTGATCAGCAAGGGCTACAACAGAGTCTGAAAGTCTGCTTCTACGGAAGCTACATTGTCATTGTTTCGGAGCATGTTTTTCTTCTTTGTTTTATTTTTCACCTTCGAGCTTTTCACCTTTTCAATTCTACCTTGTTACCCTCTAAGTTCGCTGGGAGGAAGGGAGAGGTACTCCGGTTTCCCTCCATCATATTTGGAGGAAGAGAGGAATGATCCTCTGGTTCATGAGTTGACGGGAGCAATTCATGGGGTTCCCTTTGCTGATTGCAAAGGAAGGGAGGTTGGACCTCCAGTGATTCTTCTGATCTTCAGAAGAGCGAGGAGAGTGTTCCTCGGGGCAAGCTGTCAAGAAGCGGGTGTTAGCAGAATAAGTCTGCGGTTCTTAATTGCTTAGTGCAAGGAAGCCTTACTCTGGTAGAGTAAGGGGTGGACGTAGATTACGGATCACAATCGAACCACCTTAAAAACTCTTTGTTCTATCTGTGTTGATTGCTTGGCTGTTCTCTCGATTTGGCTCTAGCACGTCAGCTGTTCGATTATTGTTTCATCTTAACTCTCTCTTTCGATAAGCTTCCGTCCATCTGTCTACTCCATGGCCAGACTAGGAAAGTTTCCTTACCATGATTCAGATTATATAATTTGTTATTAAAATTACTCTGAATTGGATGTGATCTATTCATCCCCCCCTTCTAGCTCACGTTCTGTGTGTTTTATCAACGGTGTCCCAAGTTTCCGCCTGGGGCGAGGGAGACACCTAAGGCATGGACTAAGACGTTAGTGGACGCATCCGGCCTTACTTCTAGTGGATAGTACTCTTGTCATATGAGACAGGTTTTCCCATGTTTTCTCGGTGGTTTCTGAGTGTCCTTCCGACACCGAGGTCTAGGTTTTTCGGTAGCATTACTGAGGGTTTGTCTGGGCTACTTCGGAGCCGGGATAGAACCCCCTTTTTGCTTCTAAAACGACGCGGCCTCTCCTTAGGCTAAACCGGCACGGCCTGCCCCTTTCCTGCTAAATCGACGCGCGCCCCTGGCTGCTAAATCGACGCGCCCCCTTGGTTGCCTAAATCGACGCGCCCCTGGCCTAGACCAGTGTGCCCCCCTGGCTGCTGAACCGACACGGCCTGCCCCTTTCCTGTTAAACCAGTGCGCCCACCTGGCTGCTAAACTGGCGCGCCCCCTGCTGCCTAAACCGGGGCGCCCTCCTGGCTACTAAACCGGCGTGGCCTGCCCCTTTCCTATTTAATCGGCGCGCCCCCTGGCCTAAACTGGCTAGCCCCCCTGGCTGTTAAACCGGCGCGCCCCCTAGCTGCCAAATCACCGTGGCCTAAACCAGCGTGCCCTCGACCGCGACATTTTAACCGAAGGGCCGTCCCATGTTCTGTCCGATGCTCGATCTTTCTCTGTGAACAATGGCACCCTTTCCTGAAATGGAGGAACATCATGCATGAGACTGATAGTTAACCGCCAGCACACCTCAAGCCCCCAAGAACGAAAGTCTTCAAGCTCCGCACCGAACATCGCATCTCCACCGGTCACCGTCGACCAATCCCGGGCGAGCATCGCCCCTACTCTACCGCTCCCCCTATCCGCAGGTCACTCAGCGTCTTCGAGCGGGAAAAGGAGAAGAAGGAAAAGAAAGAGGGTTTGGCTTCGAAGACCCCCCCCCATCTCCACTCCTATAAAAGGGAGGCATGCTCCACTGGAGAAGAGGTTGGTTGGTTGGTTGGAAACCAGAAGAGAGGCCGGCCGAAGAAAGAAAAGGATCCATCCACCTGCGTCTGTAAAGTGAAGAAAATGGAGAGAGAGTGGGAGAAGAGAGGTAAGCTTGTGGGGGAGGATCTTGTGCTCTGCTCCCCTCCCACCGGTGTACCTACCTTTTCTTTTCTACTATTTTCCTTTGTTATGGGGCAGATTACCGTCTTGTATTTTGTTCCCCCGTATACCCCCTTCTCTTATGAGTGAATGAAAAGAAAGGCCGTTATAATTATACATTGTGTTCTACCTCATCAGCGTTTCCTCTCTATCTATCTTCTAATCACCCAGGGCTGTTAAAAGTCTGCCTCTCTGTGGCATGGCTTTTGAGGGGACCCGTCTGAAGGGTGAACATCTATATGAAGTCTCGCGATCAATGACACCCAAGAGGGGGGTGAATTAGGTGTATACAAACTTTTAACAAATTTATGCCCGATTCAAACAGGAAGGAATAAAAGCCGTAATGAATTCCAAGACTATATGAAAACAAAGAGATCTAATAGAATCTATCGCACTCAACCGATCTTCGGTACTATGGCGGAGCTGAGAATCCGGAGATTCAACTCACGCAAGATGTTATCTTCCTGACAATGTTTGCCTTGCCGATCCGAACCCACCTTTTAATATACCCAAGATCTAGTATGGAAATGACAAATTATGCTAGATCTAACACAAACAATGCAACCAAGAAAACTACGCATATGCTGCACAAAAAGGAGATAGAGGAAAAGGAACAAACTACACAATGGACAGAGATTTTTAGGTGGTTCGGATGCAACAACAGTAACCTACGTCCACCCCTCACGATCTGTGAGGATTCCCACACTATCTTGTAAAAGATTACAAGATCAAAACACACACACACACGTGAGGAGTTCGGAACTCTCACAAAGGTGTACAAACACCGAATCACAAAGAGATGTGAAGAAATAGACACACACACACACACACACACACACACACACACACACACACACACACACACACACACACACACACACACGGATCTACGTAGATCCACACACACACAAGTATTCAGATATTACAAGAACACATACTTGAATCTAAAATAGAAATCGAATGGAAGACACAAAGAGAAAACTTCAGATTCAAGCTCCCCCTTAGTTGATGAAGAAGGTTTTGGATGCAGCTTGATCTCCACTTGGGTTGGAGTTGATCTGATCTAGATGTGGCTTGAATCACTTGAGGATGGATGCAGAACTTCCTTCCCAAAGCACTGTTCACGGCTACAGTACCAGCACTTGAATCTCCCATAGCCTCCTTTAGCCTCTTTGGATTGATTAGGGTTACAAGCCCTAAAGAAATGTTTTTATAACTCTTGAATGGTCAAGAGACGAGCCAGGAACCAGATCCACAAATCATGGTAAGTCTGGTAACTTTTGGATTAAACAAACCCAATGAAGAGGGCTTCCCACGTTATAGAAAACAAAGTCAAACATGGCTGCTTCGAGGCTAGCGGTCGACCGGTAGAGGGGGGCGGTCGATCGGAATTTTATAGGAATGGGGCTTTTCGTTGCTGGGAAAACCGGTCGACCGGCCCCTGACTAGCAGTCGACCGCTGGCTGGAAATTCTGCAAAAATAAAGAGGTTAGCCAATGAATCATAATATGTGAGGCAATTAATTTATGACACATCATGTTTCAATTAAAATGAGTGAGTTAAGCTTAGCCTGGGTAGTTTCGGAACCAAGATGGATTTATGCATTGGGAGGGGTATGAACACTTAAACATAATGCATGATGAAATTAGGCCTTGATTGCATGTGAAGGTTGAACTTGATTGTTAATACATGGCACGTGAGAAAACACATGACCTGGGTTTTGTTATCTTCAAAATCACCTGGATTTACTCAATATTATAGCCTTTCATGGCAAACATCTGTCCCTAAGAAACTCCTCTGGAGCTACGGCACCTCGAAGGCTAGTCCTCGGGCTTCTACACTCACCTCTGGGTCATTGGATAGCCGTCTTTGGCACCTCGGAATTTTGGGGGTCGTCCTGGAGTATTCTGTTTGATGATCCCCCATTTTACACCTTGCAAACCCCAGTCCGGGGGAGGTGCTACCCATTTTTCTCCAGGAATGCGAACGATAAGAATAAGGAACCAACATACAGATGAACGAAACGAATTCTCTATATACAAGAACCATGCGTGCTCGAATCACTGCAAACTTGACATAATATGGACCTTCTGGGTTCCAGAACATTTTCTCAACAAACCTCCGAAAAAAACATTTTAGCCTCCTTGCTAATTCATATTGACAAGAGAACAAAACACTTGAATCTTCTTATCAACCCTTCTGTCAACTAATTTCACCAAGTGAACAAAAAGGGGAGTAGAACCAAAACTTGCTGAATGTTCCCTTGATCAAGCGCGACCTAATCCGATGCCCTAGGGTACCGCGCCAATTTAACTCCCCTCTTAAAACTCAATTCCCTGAACACAGCCTAAACAGGCTCGCCCCTGCTTAAACCGACGCGCTCCTGCCTTGCTGCCTAAACCAGCGCACTCATCCCTTGGCCTAAACCGACGCGCTCCTACCTGCCTAAATCGGCGCACCCCTGCCTGACTGCATAAACCGGCGCACTCCTGCTTGACTGCCTAATCCAGCACGCTCCTTCTTGCTGCCTAATCCGGCGTGATCCCTGCTTAAACCTGCACGCCCTCTTAGACCCCTAAACCGGCGCGCCCGATCCTCACGCCGTTTTAGCCTTGCTTCTATGCCTTCCTTAAACTGGCGTGCCTTCTACAAGGTAAAGAAAAATAATCAATCAAATATGAAGAAAAGGGGATGAAAACAAATAAATAGAATAAACCACCCATGCATGTGAATAAAACAATGAAATTTAACAACCTGAATGGCGATAACAAAGAATGGCATAACCACGAATGTTTTGGAACTCCCCCCCTGGACTCGGTGTGAAAAGAATATCAATGATGCCCTGCTATGTTGAATTTGGACCTTGCGAATCATCCCGTTATGGCCATGATCTGGCACTACCTCGGGCCGATAGTTCATCGAACTTGACCCATCTATATCGGGATCCAATCCCGCATCCTCATTAAACTTGCCGCATACACGGAAGACACTTACACGGTTTTATCACCGTCTTTTACGCTATAAACACGGACTTCTGTCCAAACACGAAATGGTCTGCGAGTGACCGATATATCTATGAACGTTTACGGCCCGATGCGGGGTTTATTTAAACATAGTTCGAGATTTCATCCTCTCATTTGGTTAATATGAATTTCAGGCCATAGGGCCCCTTTTCCTGGCAACTAATCAAGGGTTTTCCCCTCTCTGAGGGGATGTAATTAATGTCATGGTCTTTATAGTGCGGTGGGTTCTTTGTCCTGACACGACACACACAATCGTCTAACTAGTAAGATCGAGTGCACCAAGGGCTTCCTTGAAGCCCGAATAAATTGTCACCTAGGTGAATGGCACGCTCTCGCACTTAATAAACTGAATAAATGAACAAACAAATGAATAACAAATAAACAAAAGAAGTAATCCCAAAAGTGCGTCCACAATCCACTGACCCTTGGGCGCCGGTCGACCGACCGCAGCAGGTGGAGTTGACGCAGCCCGTGCTGTGTCGTTGCTGTTGGTCACACCGGTCGACCGACTGGCACAATGTGCATTGGTCGATCGACCCAAATGGGTAGGTCAACAGAACTGCACCAGTCTCGCCCATTTTAGCTCCAGGTCGGTCCGGTTGAGACCCAATCACCGACCTATGATCCCGTGGTTGTCCCGGGCACCCCGTAGGTACCGTGACAGTGTTTTTGGGTGTCTGAAGGTACCGTTTTACCTCGATTAGCATGCTTGTGGATTTTAGGGGTCCGGGTGGCCCCTTCGTGTTTCGGGCTTCCGTGTTACACTTGATCGAGTCACCGTATATCGGCATGAGAGAGGAGGGCTATTCCCGTATGTCGCAAGCTTCTCCAGAAAGCAGTTTCCGTGTAGGCCATACGTATGGCCTATGGACTGTGAGTCCAATTTCTCAGCCTGGGGATGGAGGGTTTCTTAGCTTCCCTTTGTAAGGGATTAAGCTCGGTGGTCGTGGGCCGCCTTAAGGATTATTTTACCGAGGCTTCTGACCTAGGGGTAGGCCAGATTCACGGCCTAGGGCTGTCTTGTGCAACAGCCTTGACCCGAGTTTTATGACTCAAGGGCCGTTGGGTTTAATACGTTTAGTGGACTGCCCAGAGTCCGGTGGCATCGTGCCACCTATTTTTTGAGCTAATTTATGACAGGCTCGTGCGTAGCCTATCCATATTCCGTAGGGTTTTTTCAAGAGTCATTTGCTACTCAGTGAGCCCCCACTAGTCGTAGCTTGCCTT
Organism: Amorphophallus konjac; assembly: GCA_022559845.1. Lineage (NCBI taxonomy): Eukaryota > Viridiplantae > Streptophyta > Magnoliopsida > Alismatales > Araceae > Amorphophallus > Amorphophallus konjac. The sequence goes on along the minus strand of CM040118.1, from coordinate 304,481,539 downwards.
TGCACGAGTGTGCATACCCACCAGGGAGTCGATGGAGGGCGACTCCCGAGAGAGAGATAGTTTCTACACTGGTTGCCTTAGGGACTCCCCTATATCAGCTCAAGTCTAGGCTGGGAGGAAAACAAGGTAGAGGGTCTGACATGTGCAGTCAGTCAGTGTGTGCACACATGGTCGGGGACTTCAGACGCATGCTGACGAGCACGACCCTGACTAGACCCTTGTTTCATGGTTACTAGTACGGTGTCTCAGGTTTCTACCTGGGGCGAGGGAGACACCTAAGGCACGGACTAAGATGTCAGTGGACGCATCCGGCCTTACTTCTAGTGGGCAGTACTCTTGTCACACGAGACAGGTTTTCTCATGTTTTCTCGGTGCTTTCTGAGTGTCCTTCCAGCACCGAGGTCTAGGGTTTTCGGTAGGGTTATCGAGGGTTTTCTCTAGACTGCTCTGGGTTTACGATAGCTAGGTCGGGACCGTGTTCCTAGACCGCGTGGTCTTAGGCCAAGCCTTAGTCAGCGAGGACAGGCCTGTGTGATAGCATTGTCGTTGTGTTTCTCCTGGCAGCGTAGCTAGGGTTTTCTCGTTAGTCTGGTGGTCCCTCGACTGTGAGATCGGGGTGTGTTTCCCATTACAGCAGGAGTAGCTATAGAGCCAAGGTTTTACCGGCCACCATGTTTGTTGTTCCTACTATTGTTGCTGCTTTCCGTTACCACTATTGTTTACGGTTGGCGTTCCGCGGGACCCCTACTAAGCTAGTGAGATGAGGCGCACCCCCTACTTTTTAGGTGTGGCGGTCCCTCCTCGAGGTTTGGAGGTGCAGCGCGGAGGTTCGTAGTTGCCAGCTTACCGGGCTGAGTGTTCACTCGACATTGGTACGTTTTATTTCTGTAGACTGTACTTTTTGGACTGGACTCTGTAGTTAGTTATTTAATTATTATATTATTGTTGTTCCTACTTTATTTCTTATTCATTTATACCTCCACTCACACACAACCTTTAGCCCTTCCGAGCCCTCTGGCTCGTGGGCGGCGGACCAGGATTCGAATGGTATCGGGTCCTTCCCGGTATCCGGATCATGGGTCGTTATAGATGGTATCAGTGCAAGTGTTTTTATGGAGTGTACATGAGAAATTTGAGATAATTTCAGCGATCAGAGTCCATAAGGTCTAGTACAGTCGACAGCTAGCATAGGATTTTATGTTTATTTTCTACTTTATTTCTTGCTTGAGAGCTTGAGTGCGCTGTGTTGACGCTGTGAAGGTGGTTGCTATTTTCATTTGAGTGCCGGCGTGGGGCCTGAGGAGTGAGATAGAGAGATTTCTTCCCGATGGGTGGTAGCCCTAGTTGTGCTTTTTTGGGTAGAGGTTTCCGACAGGTGCGTTGATGTGGCGCTGCATTCGAGGAATTTGCAGCCAAGTTAGGTGGCTGGTGAGGATTATTCGTGGTTAAGTGGCCATCAGTGTGCTCCTGAGGTGTTTTTATCATTTTGGCCACTCCAATTTGAGGTTTATCCAGCTCTTGAGGTGCCGAGATCGTGGTTTGAGGTGGCAGAGCGGGTGCTCTGGTCGAGAAATGTGCTCGGATGGGCGGAGGATCTTCCAGATGAGCTACTGTTTGTCGAGCCCGACGTTCTTGTTGTGCTCTGTGGCGTCAAAAATGACATGTCGGTCCCGAATATTTTGTGGATTTTGAGGCAGGATTGGGTAGAGATGTCACAGGGAGCTCTAAGTCTTGCGTTTCTGCGCATGAATGGACTGTCTTAGTCTTGGATTTGGGTCCGAGATTGTGTGGTGGTGGCTTGGTTTTGGCCTAGATTATAGAATTTAGGGCAATTATGCACTGCCTTGGATGCACTGTGCGAGATTATAGGCGAGATGTGAAGGTTCCGCGGTAGATTTGGGACAAAGGATGAGCTTTGGCAGGTGCCGATCGTGGTCCGTGTCATGGCTCTCGGCGTGGTGGTCCGCACAATGGCCGCTCAGTAGATGGATATTTTATGGATCCAAGTATCGAGGATGGATCAGTCTTAGGACAGACATAATCGAGGGAATAATGTCCGGTGGCTAGAGATGTAGCAGCCTTCGAGCCTGGCGTCGTTCATGGTTTCTTCACTCCTCGGTAAGTGTTTTGGCGTGTTAATGGTTTCGAGATTAGAGGCACGCGTAGATAGGGAGCGTGTGGCAACGGCTAGCTCAACCACTGTGGTAGTATGTGTGGCTGGCAATCAGCAGAGTCAGTGCATGTGGCGTGGCGAGTTGTAGTTCATGGAATTGCAGCGGTGGTGCATCAAGAGATGCTATGATCGTGGTCCGACGGAACACTTGGTGAGTGTTGTCGGAGGAGCAAACCTGACAAGAGGCAATGGTATTCTCCGGGTGCTGGAAGGTGTTGTTCCTAGCTGGTGCAAGGTTAGAGGTCAGGTCGAGTGTAGAGATCTCTCGATTTGTAGGAAGTATGTTGGTTTCTCCTTCGTTGGAGAGATCACATTTTGCCAAGTTCGTTGTCTTGCATTATGTGTTGGGATTGGTTGGCCTCTCTTGTGCGCCATGAAGTCCGTGCGAGACGCATCCTGTGTTATGGCAAGGAGGTTGCCTGTGAGAAGCGTTTCCCTTTTCCCCTTGATATGTAAGGGCGTTGGCATTATTCCGAAAAGATGTGTGCCAGTTGGGCGGTTATTGCGAAGACTCGTAGCTGGTGTTGTGGTTCCCGATGTGTTGGATCAGAGCCTACGGAGTTGCAGAGGATTGTCAGATTAGGAGAGAGAATATGTGCTTGGGTTTGAGGTAATTGGGTCTTTCCTCACCCTATTCTCCAGAGTTAACCAGCCAAGTTGAGGATTGTCGGGATGGCGGATCCCGAGTCATTGCTATGGCTTTTGCGTGCGTAGATCATAGTGCGCAACGGAAGCCTAATCGACTTATAACCCCGTAGGCCCAGGATCGTAGCGTTGGTTGCTACGGGTGGATTCCTGAGGATTTGTGTGGAGCATCGGAGGATTGCTTCCTTGGTGTGAGATTGTCTCTGGCTATTTGGGCCATGTTGGTTTTCGTGCCATTATTGGAGGTATTATGATTTGTGGCACTGGAAGGATGGAGAATCGGAAAAATATGTCGGCAAGGTTGCTGCATGAGTATCATGTTCCTTTGTTGGAAGCCATGTCAGGCGTCTGGTTCTGAACCCGGATGGGGTTACTGAGGAATCGTCGGATGGAGGACAAGGATGTGATGGTCAAAGTCGGTGGCTTGGTGACCGACTTGCATTGGAAGCAGTGCTCATCGTTGAGTGTTGGGCTTGGATGGAGGTTATGAGATAGCAGCCTGGAAGAGGTCGAGGACGTGATGGTCGGAGTCGGTGACCTCGGTGCTTGATGTGTGTTGGAAGCTGTGTCCTCGGATAAGATCGTGGTTCCCCAGGAGTGATCTCTGGGAGATTATAGGTCCCAATTGGTAGCTATGAGCGGTTGGTAAGGCTAGTCGAGTGGTCGACCATGGCAAGGTCTGTGTTATCAAGAGGCCTAGTTGAGTCCGAGAGTTCTGGAATGATGTGGAAGAGGACTCAGCGGTGATAAGAATCTGCGAGGTTTGGGGACTCACGTGCATTGGTCGTGGCATCATCGACCAGGATGCTATAGTGGTAGGCGACACTTGTCTGGTTTGAAGATGTGTGCCGATGATCGTTCAGGTGTTGACCTGTGGCTCTATGGGGAGAGTGAAGTCGAGGAATTGGCAGGCGTCCATTTGGACTGATTGAGACGGAGGTGTTGATTATTATGTGTTCCTTTCTTGCAAGGCGGATATGATCTCAACTATGATGGAAATATGAACAAACAGTAAAAGCACTCAACCTATGAACATGTGCAACATGAACCTAGGCAATCAGCATAAGCTCTATCATGGACATGCTATCTCTATCAGGAACAAACTAAACAAGTAAAGAAAAATACACGCCGGGGCGTAGAGCAAGGAAGTAAAAAGAAAGCACACCGTATAGGTGGAACAAGCAAAATAAAGCAAGAGATATGAAGTATGATGAAAGAGAAAGCTACAGCCCAATACTAAGAAAAGATGTGATCACCACTAAGGTAATAAACAAGCCAAAGACCTGAGAAATACCTTAGAATAGGTGGATGAAGCACCTGCCCATGGGAGAGAGAAAGAACTGCAGCTCTGTGAAGCATAACGGCCGAATGATGATGCGCCACAGGAGTGTGACGGCCCCACGATAAGCCGCTACGTGACTCTAATGCACCTGTGATAGACCGTCAGAGATCTGCAGAAGAGGAACTTGGGAATCTTTGATCTCCACGCCTTCCAGCCGGCCAGAAAGCTTGGGCCTCGTGGTGTGGACTCTGTAAACCTGCAAAAGAGTGTAAAACACAAAGAAAACAACCCAAATTAGCCCTAGAGCAAGAGTAGTATCTATAAATCAAAAAGACTTAAAAACATGCAAAAGGAGAGGGAAATATCGGGGAGGTTGGTTTTTTAACCCCTCTGGGGTGTTTTAAAAGATGGGAAGGATGTTTAGATGAGTGCAGCAAGTGCAAAAACGTGAGAGAAGATGAGGGAAGATGCTTGGAGGAGGGAAACATAGACTTAGAGGACGACTTGACTGAACTAAACCCTTGAAACCAATAGTCCCTGGACTTTGGAAGAAGATGGACGTGAGAAGCAGATCTCCTTGGTTGCTTCTAGCTCCAGGATGCGGCAGCACTTCGACGTGAATTCTAGATGTCTCTTCTTCAAGCCATGAAGTCAAGGGTCCTATTTATAGACCCCCAAACTCTCCGGTCCAGTAAGAGATAATCCAGCTAGAAAATAGGACATTTCTTAGCAAACTCTTGAAGATAATACTCCCAAGAGTCCATAGAAACAAACAGAAGGTTCTGAGGATCAGATTTGAGGGAGAAATCATCAGATCAAACTCTTAATTCGGCCACAGAGTAGCAGAGAAAGAACAGTTCTGCTAGAACTCTCTGTTTGATGTAACGGCTTAACGATAGACCGCCATAGTGATGTAACGCCCCAGGAATGGACCGTCACACAACCTTATCTGTTGAAAGATAAGATCAACAGGCGAAGTTTTCAAACATAGGACTCTGCAAGGATGTAACGGCCATAAGGAGGTGCGTCAGAGTGACGGTAACGGTCGCACGATAAGCCGTCACGCTTAATGGATCAGATAGAAGATAAGCTTTGAAAGAAGTCACAAACTTGAGGACTCTGTGATGAGGTAACGGTCCAAGATAGATTCGTTACAACACTGAGACGCGCCAGGAATGATGCTTCAGAGACAAGGGAGTGATAAGTAAAATGAAGGTTTGCTAAGCTTCATCCAACAGGAAGAGATAAGGAACCAGACCCAACCAAGGAGACAGGACCCATGAAATAAATCTCAAATTGACCAAGATGGCCCAATAAGGGTGAACAACTCGGAGCATCATTAAAATGAACAAGAAGATGGCCCGACTTATTGGTCATAAAACGGGTGTCAACAGATGCCCCTCCTTAACGTTCTCTTTGCAGGGGAGCTAGCGGAGGTGAAGTGAAAGCAAAATGGAACAGGGAGATGAAGCGGAAATGAAGCGGAGCAGACTGAAAAGCGGGCGTTAAGGCAAAACGACACCCGTCCTCAACCAACGAGCGATAGGAATTTTCCAGAAAACTTCAAAATAGTCACGAGGAAATAGCTAACCAAATGATGCATGTCTGGAGGAATTAACAACTAAGGAAAGGAAAACACAGCCAGCGGCCGGAGAAACGGAAAGGAAAGAGACGATTAACTAAACTCCAGACAGGAATCTTCAGCTAACCAGATCGAACAAACAGATCGAAGGAAATCTTCTAATTCAGAGCAGAACGACTCTCCTCATTCGAGATCATGGACACAGTTATTCACCATCACTGAGACAGCTTGGATAGATGAAGGTTCATGAATGCTCAAAGATGCGTATGATGCATGCTGGGCTAAAGGAAAAGAAATCATTAAAACGAATGCCAAGAAGGATAAAATAAGAAGATACTCGAGAATAATGTTGCTAGACTAGAGAAACCAGGGTCATGACACCATCTGCAACCACGGCGTGCAAGACAGAACCATCGTCCCCAAGCTTTTCCAACCTAACGGCCTATCCAATGATTAAACATGTGCACCTAGATCATCATCATTTTTGTTTAAGGGGAACATCAGATCCCAGAACACATGAATGACAAGCCGATTCTCGAGATAATATATCATATATAACATAAAGTAATGCATTAAGTGATATAAGGATAGAGATACTGTACCTGACTTACCTGTGCGGCGAATGGCAAAGCATGATGGCATAATAGTGTGATTTCATCCATAGAAGGGAGTTATCCAACAATAATATGAATAAAGCACATCCATTATGAATTGTATTGATAAGATAAGGCATTGAAAGCATAATGATCACTCAAGCATGAAAATTTTGATAAATTGGGCATCAACATCCATCAAAGCTTCTAACGGTCTACTAAAGGTGCGCCACACTCATGTAACGGTCCAAATATGACCCGTCACGCAGCGTCGGTTCACGTTTTTCCAAAACAAATGACTCATTCACCTGACGGTCTAATAACCATGCGTTAGAGACCTGTGACGGTCCTTCGATAGACCGTTACATTTCCTGGGCGTTCAAAAAACAAACCGATCGGTCTCATTCCCTCTCTCATTTGTTCAAACACCCAAACACCAAACACAACGTCCAACCGAGCCAAAACCCACCGGCGACCATGTCCGGCGACGAGCCCTCCCGGTCACCAATGGCGAGGGAGAAGGGGAAGAAGAAGCTGGCGATCAAGAGAAAGGCACTAAGGGGGTTTAGGGCACAGGTCGACCAAGAGGAAGTCGCCCCGGCGGCAAGCTCACCGGCGGACGAGCAACCGACGACGACGGCGGACCAATCGGTGGAGGAGAATCCTCCGTCGACCGTAGAAGGGGCTGAGGAAGAAGAAGACGCTGGAAGTGATGCCGAAGATGAAGAAGGGACGGCGGCGCCGGAGAAGAAGAAGAGAGGCCGAGATCGCGAGATAGGGTTCCGCCCCAAAAATTCCATTTTCATTATTTTCAAAGCATGCATGTGTGATTGAGGGGAGGATAATGGGTTTGGGGACCCATTATAATCATTTGTAGGCCATTCTGGCCATTTCCACGAACTGGGGGAACAGAGGAGACGATGCCCCATCGGGGAGGACGTAACGGTCCTTCCAGCGACAGTTACAGCTCCTGGTGCTCCACACTTGGTGCGTCACAGACCTCTAACGTGCCAGGACAGGGCCGTCAGAGAAACCAGAGCCAGAATTGATTTTTTTTTTGCTTATTCAATTTTTATGCGTTTTATTTTTATTGAATGCAATGAATTTAAACTAATGAAACAACTAACTTATATTCTATATGTGTGCATGGGAAAAGAAGAACCAGGATATCTGGGCTCCAGATCAGGGCGGTGTACCAGGCACTGCCAGAATATCAGAGAGAGAGACTAGCTGCTATGGGCTTCGGGGAAGTCCTCAGCATAGAGGTGACAAGGATGGACACACCGCTACTGTACGCATTGCATGTGCGGTGGGATCCGATCAGCCGGGCGTTCATCCTCCCATAGGGTCATATGATCCCAACACTGGAGGATATAGCGAGGATCATGGGGCTGAAGGTCCATGGAGCAGCAGTGACAAGATGGATTTACGGCGACTATCGGGTGCTAGCCCATGAGCTACTGGGGCTGGATTTGGTGAGGCCAGGGCATCCATCATCCCAGTAGTCATGATCGAGACTCCAGGAGAGCCTGGGTTTGCGAGGAGCAGCTATCGCAGTAGGCGAGCTTCCATAGCAGCATCTTGGCAGAGTGATTGAGCAGGTCCGCCCGAGAGTAGCAGCGGAGGCGAGACCAGAGGGAGACAGAGTTTTGAGGCACTTCTTGATCTGCTGTTCGGGAAGCTGTTGTTCCCGACCAGAGCGGATGTGATCAGCTGTAGGCTCCTACCCTTACTAGAGGATCTTAGCAGAGTGGATCTTAGCAGAGTGGGTAGATACGCATGGGGAGCGGCGGTGCTCGCCTTCTTGTTTGAGTCTCTGAGCACAACCGACCGACGGATGATGTTGGGCGGCTTCTCACCTTTTCTACAGGTAAACGCTAAACTCTAAAAAAATGCTTCTATATGCTTATGATTGCTATATGCTGGCATTTGACTTCTACATGCATATCTGGAGCTTCCTCTACCTTCCAGGAATCGGGCGAGGCACGCAGATGTATCCCGGGCAGATTCCCATCGCGAGGCGGTGGATTGTTGCGAGGGACATGGGATCGGTGAGCCGACTGACCCAAGCCATCCAGGACGATACAGATTTGTTCCCGTACGCATCGGTAAGCTCCAAAACTTAAACTCTTTTATATGCTATTAAATGTTTCTTTAAATGCTTCTAAATGCTGTTAAATACTGACATGGAGTCAATTACCTTTTCAGGTGCGCTGGACACCGTATCAGGATGAGGGACACGAGAGACAGGCATGGGTCAAGGCTTCCCTAGCATACAGCGGGCGAGACATCTGGCTACATTGCATCAACGTTATCGAGCCCTTGCACTACCGCCTGATCTTGAGGACGCGGGGAGTTCACCAGCCAGAGGTAACATTCCCTCGCAGAAATGACGAGCGCCCTGGAAAGTCTTTAAAGGGCATCAGCGGGGATATCGACTGGTGCGCCCGGAAGGCAAAGTATGTGCATGATTGGGACAAGATGGGCGGAGCTGTGAAAGAGCGAGCCGACAGCGACGAGGCCTACCTCAAGGCCTACTCCCAGCGGTATGGCGACCAGGTGTTCAGAGGCACCCGACGACCGGTATGAACTTCTAAACTCAAATTCTTATCTATTTAATTTAATTGAATTCCTATATGCACTGACACTTATTTTCTAAATGCAGTTAGGCCCTCAGGGACGGATTGCTGAGCTCGAAGGGCTCCTCCACGCCACTATCCAGTAGCGGGATGAGTACCGGATAGCTTTGGAGCTCTTAGTGAGTTTTCTAACCCTTAGACTTGAATGCTTGTGCTTATGCTTATGCTTATGCAAACTGGCTAACTTTGACTTCTAAATGCAGCGGGACGAGAGAGCACAGAGAACGGGACCAGATGCTCCATCCTCCTCTTCACAGCCTGCGTGAGGCAGAGCTGATCGAGATGCAGAGTTCGCTCGGGTGGTTGCTCAGACCGAGGATGCCGAGGCTACCCTCGCGGAGCGGGTAAGAAATCAACCAAGTTCTCTTAGACTTAAATGCTTAAGATTATGCAAAACGCCTTGATTGACTGACTATGATAAAATGCAAAATGCAGGCGAGAGAGCTGACGGCGGCTTTAGCCGAGGCGGAGCGAGGACGATCAGAGACAAAGAGACTCCGAGCGGAGTTGGCACAGGCACGGGCCGAGGTAGAGAGACTTCGTATTGGGAAAGCGGACCTAGAGCATTACCGGACCGAGGCCAGGGAGTCACGGCGTCAGATCTTCAAGCTGAAGATCGAGCTACGGACGATGGAGAGGACCGTGCGGATGATAGACCGCAGTCCAGAGAGGAGCACCTCCTAGAGTGTAGCACGGAGTGGCGTTCGGAGCATCGCCCCGAGTGGATCAGTTGCGGATTTTCTTGCCAGTTCTTTCGGCCAGCAGAGGAATGAGGAGGCGGAGCAGAGACGGCAGCGAGGAGAGGATAGCAGCGTCATGGAGCCGCCAGCGAAGCGGCACGAGGGTATCGGTGATAGCGACGGCCCGGGAGACAAACCGGCCGAGTGACTTGTACTTTTCTTTTCTTTTCTTCTTTACACTTGTACATGACTATGTAAATGATGAATGGAATGAAAAAACTTTTTTGTTTTTATTATTGTTTTTAGTATGTGGATGTGTGAATGAATGCATGGGTGTGTGGATGAACAAGTTGAGCAGAGACAGAGTGAGAGACTGGCAGGTTTGACCAAAGAGGGATCGAAAGAGGTAATAAAAAAAACCTACAGCAGAGAGTGTAACGGTCTAATCTTGGAGTGTCAGGGTCACGTAACGGTCCATGTTTAAGCCGTCAGAACCGACAGAGTGAAGGCGGTGTAGGGACGAACGTGACGGTCCAATGTTGGAGCGTCAGAGAGCTGTGGCGGTCCTACGATGAACCGTTAGAGGAAAACTATGTAATCCGAGATGGATTCTGCTGTAAGAGCCCGGACCCGAGGCAAAGATACCTTAATCCACACTAGAACCCTCCTAGGCCTAGGATAAGACTTTCTAATCTAAGTCTTATCATTCTAGCACCAAAATCAAACCTTTATAAGTAGGATCAAGCCCCTAATTCGCAGCTCCATCCAATTTTCTGCCCTAAGTCTAGAAACTCCATTAAATTCATCAAAGAACCTTATGAAGAGAAGCTTTGGAGCTATTGCCATGGAGGAGAGGGTTTATACCGGCCCTAAGGCAGCTACAAAGGGGCACGGAGAACTGCAGAGGCTAACCTCCATCCCCAAACACATAAGCTCAAGTTCTTCAAGAGATGTAAGTGGCAATTCTTAATTCAAACCATAAATTTCTGCACTTTCCTTCTTATGATCCTTTCTCCTTGTTTCCTCTCTTTTGTTGCTTTTCCTTAGCTACTCCCCGGTCCAAGGTGCTATTCCGCCCTGAAGTGGGTGGCTGCAATGATAAAAGAACTCCCTTTAGAAGTGACCTCAATCCTTAGGGCATGGCATCTCCAACCTCTATTAGTTTTGGCCAAGAATTTCCACAAATTGTCTTTGGATTGGGCAAGCATCTCCGCCCTCATAGAGCTTTGGCACCCACAAATGCACACGTTCATCTTCCCTTCCTTTGAAGCTACAGTCCTATTAGAGGAGGTAGAAACTTACCTAGCCTTCCCTAAGATAAAAGTGGGAGATGAAGACTTAGTGTGTCATATGGTGAAAGTAATAGACCCATCCATGATTCTAAGTGATTTTATCCACAATCCAAATGATGTTAGGACAATGATCAGCCCACGCCACATTCACTTAATACCCATGGCCCAATGGATATTCTCTCATTGCAAGAACAAGTGGGAAATATATGAAGCCATAGCTAAAGCCGTATCGGTTTGCTTGTGCGGGGTCTTCCTTTTCACCACCACCGACCACCTCCTAGACATCCAAAATCTTAGCATCATCAGTGGGTTATGGCGGGGATCATCCATTTCTCAAGCAGTCCTTTCATATCTTTATGAAGGGCTTAGTTCGGCTTGCTTAGGAGGACCTCTTTTCAGCTCAATGATACTCCTTGAGTGTTGGATGGGAGTGAGAATCAAATTTCAACCCAAGGGAGATATACCTTCAGCTAGCCGGATCTTTGGGAGCCACCCTTTATTCTTCATTGGAGGTGCATTTGGACTCTCTTCACAGGTTGAGTGCCGGACGGCGGATAAAAAGACACGGGACGATTGACAGCTTTTCCTCAACACTTTGCCAATAGAGAAGTTCACAATGCGTCCAAGAGTTCTTCGGAGCACGTTACTCAAAGTACCACGGCGACCAGGCCTTGATCTTCAGTTAGTGGGTGACACTACCATGGCGATTTACAACCCTCACCGATGCCATCTTTAAATCGGGCTACCCCGGACCATAATTCTTGCACTATCACATTTCCCTCCCCTTCAAGCTAGGAAGATGGGGACCGAGGAAGACGAAAGAGCAGTCCAGAACGCTCTGATCAGGTGGGAGATCAGCAAAGTGCACCCGTGGCAAGAAGAAGTGGAAGAAGATAACGAGGAACGCCGTGCCTATGCAAAGGAGTTACGCAAGATCCGGCCTCATGCGGATAAAAAACTAAATGTAGTTTGAGCTTTCTTGAAATGTAATGAAATTGAAGTTTATCAACCAGTTTTATGCATCATTGAGTTTAATTGAATGACATGGAAGTGCCTAAGTTGATGGAATATGAGTTTGTTGCTTGATTGGGTCCAAATATTCTAGAAAACATAGTTTCTGGGAAATGTAACGGTCCTATGTAGGGCCACCACAACACTCTGACGGTCTCACGATGAGCCGTCAGGAGGGTGAGCTCATAAAAAACTGAGTTTTCTTTTTCTCGGAAGAGTTTAACGGTCTAATATCAGGCCGTCAGAAGGATGTAACGGTCTAATGTTGATGCGTCAGGGAGAGTTTACTGAGAGCAAATGAGTTTTGACCTTCGGAAGGAGGTGACGGTCGAACAATGGACCGTTATAATGGTGTGACGGTCCAAGAATAGACCGTTACAGAGCCAGAGCCTGTGGGTTTATGGGCTTGAATCTTGGGCTTGAACCTGCATTCTGCACACACTTAGATAAAAAATAAGTTAGATATGTTCTTAGACTCAACCCCTTCCCTGAAGCAAGTTAGAAAGTTGACCATTCTTGATGTTTGGTCAAGGGGTGGAGCCTTATTAAATAGGCGGAAAATATAATGGAAACAATGCAATACATGTGATGCACATGATGTTTTTTTTTGAAATTTTGTAAATATTTGAATTTTTTGTGAGATTTTTGAAAATATCTGATGTTTTTGGATTTTGAAATATATGATTTTTTTGAATTTTTAGAATATATGAAATATATGATTTTTTGAATTTTTGGAATATATATTTTTTTGAATTTTGAAATATATGATTTTTTTAGATTTTGAAATATATGATTTTTTTGAATTTTGAAATTTATGATTTTTTTTGGATTTTGAAATATATGATTTTTTTGGATTTTAAAATATATGATTTTTTTGGATTTTGAGAACTAGTGCTCCCCTAGAAACGTGGGTCCTCCCTATTCCATTCCGGGGTTGGCGTGCGATAGAGGTGACAACCCCTGGCCAGGGCCCAACTTGCGTGACTGTGCTTCTATAGAGGCCATACCGAGGGTATTTGTCTTAGTCCTAAAAAGAAAATAGAACATGAGGATAAGCTTAGGCCAAGTACATAAGTTTTCAGGACTTGAGTTCCTCTCTAGGACAACCCATTCAGAGATTCGGTCTGTTGTGCTAGAGCTTTGTGTCCGTCATCGAACCTTTCTCCACTCTAGGCACGCATACGACCGGGCCCATGCGTCCTGTGGGGAAACTGTACTGCCACTCTTGCCATGCCTAGCTTTTTATTCTCCTTGGAGCTTTTGAAATTATGATTGATGGACTTTCAAGATTAACTTTTGCTTTTGTCATGGCGACCGCTCCTTTGCTTTTCTTTTTCTTTTTTCATGTGCCGTCGGGTCATAACGGACTGTCCCTATTTGGGACCTCCTCTCGTCAGGGTGTCTAGGTTGGTCGTCGCCCCCCTTATTCATCTCTTGCCCCTCGATTCGGCCGAAGAGAGAAACGGACAGGGACCTTGACTTTCCCCCAAGCATGGCTAAAGAGAAGCGGTGTCTACAAAGTTTGGAAACCCGACCAGGGACATTGTGTAGTGTGTGATTGCCGTGCTCGAGATCCTCCTTCAGGGTGAAAGGGAAAGGACACCTTGCTACCGGGGTGGCACTGGTTAGACTCTAAGGAAAGAAACGCTTAAGATACAACCCATTCCAAGCGTGAGCGAGCTCCTCACCTTCTGCGTTTACTAAACGGTAAGCATTCTCTGGATAAGCCTCTTTGATAACAAACAGCCCTTCCAAGTTTAGTTGTAATTTAGACCTAGGACCTGCGGACCGAATGAACTTGCGTTTCAAAACCATATCTCCTTTTTAAAATTTGCGCTCAATTACCTTCTTTTAAAAATAACGCGAAACTCTCTTTTGATAAACGGATACGTGATTGGCCGCATTCATCCTCTTTTCATCTAAGAGCTCCAGCTAGACGGGCAACGCTTCTCGACGTTCATCGAGATTAAGTTCCTTATTGAGCTCTACCCTTAGGGAAGGGATCAGGATCTCATATGGGAGCACCGCCTCCATCCCGTAAGTGAGAGCATAGGGGGTTTGCCCCGTAGGAGTACGGACGGAGGTGCGGTAAGCCCATAGAGCTTCCACTAATCTTTCTGGCCAATCAGAGAATTTGTGAGATTCACATGTTTTCTTTATGATTTTGAGAAGGGTTTTATTAGTGGCTTCGGCTTGACCATTACCTTGCGGGTAATATGGAGATGAATGATGCAATGTAATACTGAACTTCTTACATAGGTCCTTGAGCTCTTGAGTGACGAAATGGGGTCCGTTGTCGGTGACGATATTGCTTGGCACTCCGAACCGCGAGATGATATTCCTCATGATGAAGCGGCACACCGTGGTGGCTTTAATCTCCGCATACGCTTCGGCTTCAGCCCACTTGGTGAAGTACTCAACGGAGGTAAGGATGAAGGATTTTTACTTGGTCTGAGAATTAGGATCATCGAGCCGGCCGACAACGTCGAACGCCCACATAGAGAACGGCCAAGGAGCAGAAAGAGGATGAAGAGATGAAGCTAGAGCATGGATCATATCAGTGTTGAGTTGGCATTTAAGACATCTCCGGACATAGAGGGAGCAATCTTCCTCCAGAGTGGGCCAATAATAACCCTGCCTAAGGATCTTCTTTGCTAGAGCCTGGCCATTGACATGACCTCCACACTCACTAGAATGGGCTGCTTCAGCCACCTTCCAAGCTTCATCATCATCTAATCATCTCATGAGCATCCCATTAGTAGCGCGCCTGTATTGTTCTCCTGCAACGATAGTATACCTTGAGGCGGCTCTTCTTATAGCTTTGCACTGCTCGACCTTTGCCCCTTCTGGGAACGATCCATCTTTGTAATAGAACTCGATTTCATGATACCAGGGAAATTCTTCTTCCTCCAAGATCTCTTCTAATTCCGTCAAAGATACTTCCTTAAGCTCTTCCTTCTCAGTTCTTGTGTCACGCCCCAAACTGATAATAGCGGAACGTGTTGTTTGGAACGTGGCAGTGATACAGTCGTGAATAGTCAGAGCAACCCAGACACAAAAATTACAAGACCAGACAATGTAGACAAATAAGATCTTTATTGATACTCAATATTTGAATTACATATCTTGACTCAACTTGCATAATTGAAAGAAAAGGACTCACTATTACACTTTAAGAAAATGAAAAGACTCAAGTGACAGGACAAGACTCAATAAAATAAAAGACACTGACTCGATTATCCAAAACACTCTTCACTCTTGCCCTTCCCCATCTGATTGGCTATCTTCGACATCATTAGCTGAAAAATGTTAACATAAACTGGGTGAGCAAAAACGCTCAGTAGGAATTACATCTCTCATCAAGCAGGATATAAGTGATTAGCCAATTAATTATGTCCATGAATATGCAATGCATAAAATGATATAACCTGAAAATCATGACAATCAATCTAGCAGAAAGGATGAATATCAAGGCCAAAGGCAGTTATAAGCTCAAGAGAGTTAAGGATAAATTCCCATGCAGAGCCAAGGACGAGATACCAAAATATAACAAGGACAGATACTTAGATGAACATAACTTCAGAATTGGCCAGAGTATAATAGAGTTTTAATAAATATAAACAAAATTAAACAATCTAGCAGAATAACTAAATTATCAGAATAACCGAACAGCAAAGTATCAGAATTAATAGAATTTCTAAAATTCAAAGAATTTACAGAATAACAGATATAACAGAATAACAGAATATAACAGATGTACAGACTTTGGGACAATGCCACACCCAGAATTCCCATGGTTTACAGAATTGGACTTCCGTCCTTGCCTAGCATTGGTAAGTCGCGGACCCAAAGCCCTTAATATTTCAGAATCAGATATGGCCAAATACAGAGTCAACGGGTTATGTTCCCGAGATAATATCAAGGAAATTCCCAGAAAGGGACAGAGTGTCATGGAATAATAGAAACGTCAACTATGAAAATGCATGATATAACTAACTCGAGATAAATATGAGAAACTGGGTAATTGGCATCTATTATATCACCTTCAATTAGAAACTGCGTCCACAAGATAGGCAAAAAGGCATATAACGACACTTTATGTGGTCGCTTATTTCAAATTTGCGTCCAGCACCAAGTCGCTAGAAAGGTAATATGCACCCTTAGGCTGGTCGCCAAATCTATTAGGCGTCCATGTCAGGGTCGCAGTTTATAGATATAGAAGCTTTTGGAAAATTAGGGTGACACGGATTAGATCTAGGGTTTTTAGGATACAACCAGTTTGGCTACCTTTAGGGAATCCAAGGTTAGCGGAGTCTTACGGAGGTCTCAATGAAGAAAGTACCAGTCCGGCGGAAGGAATATCCGACGGAGGGTCCTAACCTCACCAAGAGTTGAGTGTGATTGATAAAGCAAAATAGGGACCTCGCCTCGATCGTGAGACGACGCTGCCAAGATCCAGCGATGCGGGATCAAGAAAACACGATTTGAAATAGTCAAGAAATGACGTTTGAGCAGTCGACGCACTTTATATATATATATATATATATATATATATATATATATTATTTCATGCATATAATTTTTGAAAGAATGTGAATATAGATAATGTTTTAAAATAATAAATAGGGATGGGGGACCATGCATGACAAGGGCACAAAGAAAATAAGGTAGCTTATATAGGGTTAGTGAAAAAATCTCTCAAGGAATTAACGTTAACGTAACATCCCATATGAACGGTATCACGTTTTATCTATTAAGAATTTAGTGAAAAATTTTATATGACAATTAAGAGAAAAATCTAAGGATCTTAACTATGAAATATCACAATTTTATTTTACCTGGTTGAAAAGATAAAAATCCCTAAAGTCGAGATGGAGTTTTAATTAATGAACAATGTCACTTTTTATTTAATGAAAATTTAGTGAAATAAAATATATGATAAATAAGGGGAAAATCTAAGAACTTTAGCCATGAAATATCATAATTTAATTCTATCTAGTTAAAAAGATAAAAATCCTTAATGCTTGTGCGGGGTTTAAACACATGAATAGTACAACTTATAGATTAGTCAAAATTTTATGAACCTAATTATATGATAATGAAGAGAAAAATATTATGATTCCAAATATATATATTTTCCCAAATTCTTGACAAATAATTACATGGTTATAAAATTTTAACCCATGTTAAACCTTTCACGTAAAACAGAAAACGCATGAAACGGTGATAGGGAGACCATGCATGCACTTAGTATTATCTTAGGGCTTTGGTTATTAAGACAACCTACGTAAAATTTATTGGAACAAGATCACGCAAGGTTTCATTATTAACAATATTAGGCTTAGGAGAGAGAACACCTACCTATTAATTGATGGACTATGAACTCGAACACGAAATATAAGCATGATGTTACGATCATAGGAGCATGTATTATCCTTGTTAATAAGTTTAGCTATCAAAGAGACCACCTTCCTGGTTGGCTGATCGTCGGACGTGCGAGAGAGATAGACAACCAGAGCGACTATAGCAGAGGTAGTAGCCAATCGGAAACAGACGCATCAACAATAGCAACTCTAACGGAAAAAAATAACAAGGAAGAAGCAGTGGCTTCTCCACAATACGACTATGGCAGCAGATGAAGAAGAAAGGAGACGATGAGCCTTTGCAACCGTAGCACGTAGCAGAGAGAAGAGGAAGAAGCCCCACAGTTCTTCTAGCAAACGAACGACAGCAACATCAAGGTCTTATACGTTTGATAGGGGTTTCATTTATAGGGAGGGGATCCATCTACAGGGTAGAATCCTAATAGGTCTTATATTTCCCACGTGGAGTCCTAACCGCATGCAAGGTTTCCATGCACTCTACCTGCTGCCAAAACTTCAGCCGCCACATGCTAACCTGTGGAACCCTAAAGCTCCATCGCATGCAAGGTTCGAATGTGGGAAAAAAAGAAAGGGTTGTGATTTCTAAGGCCCTTGAACTTGTTTCTTAACATGATAAGATTGTGGGCAGTAAAAGCCTATTGCAAAATATTTATATTTTTCTTCTCCCCCAAACCCATTACAAATGTCCTATGTGAGAGCCCATTTTAGCTCATATGTCTAACCGTGCACGTGAGGCCAAATTAATTGGGTTAAGGCTTCATTTTATGTGGGTGGGATTTTTAATTTCAATGGTTTTATTTCTTCTTTTCATTCTTTTGGTTTTCTTTTGCCACGTCGTATTAGCAAGTTGCAAGAAGATGTGAGAGCAGAGGAGCGCGCCGTTTTAACGGCGCCAGAATGGCATGCCTCAGGAGGCAAAATGAGGGGAGGGCGCGCCGGTTTAACCCGCGCCAGAATAGCATGCAAGATGACGAGAAGACGGGGGGCCATGGGGTGCGCCGCTTACGTCGTCGGATTAGGTGGTCACAAAGGGGGGCATGCCGGTTTGATGGCGCCGGGAAGATGGTGTTTGAACAGTGATGCGTGCCGCATTTGATGGCGCCGGATTGGAATCGAAAGGGGTTTCGAGTGTGCATTAAAACGGCGCGGGGGAATAGTAACCGCGCCGGGATAGGAGAAAAATGGAATTTCTGAGTGTGGGTTTAAAACTGCGCAGCGGCACAAACTCTTCCGAGGGTTGTTTTCATTACTGTTGACTGTGTCTTCTTTCCTTTCTTTCACCCGAAGCCCGGTTTGGTGTTGGTTTGCTCACTCAGTTAATAAATTAAGCTGGTGACGAGGAGGCTTAAGAGTTTCAAGTGGTTTATTAAGATAGATTGGCGCGGATATTAGGTGTTTCGTTCAGGGGAGTTTAATTCATAGGGTTATTGTGTGTTCGGCTTGCTTTACAGAGGCTTGAAACATGTGTCGTTCTTGGCAGCGGCAGGTGGCCTCTTCATTTGTTCTTGAGTGTTCTTTAATCCCTGGCGAAAATTGGGCAGCATCTCCCCCGGACCGGGACTTGCTAGAGATAATAGAACGCCACCAAACGGATCGCTCCGGGGTGACCCTCAAAATTTGGAGTGGCCTCACGGCGGTCCGACAACCCAAATGCGAGTATAGAACGCTCGAGGGCTAGCCTAGAAGAGCGACCACGGCTCATGGGTGATAGCTTCACGTATATTCCAATGGGGCGGATGTTCGCCATGAACGGCTGTAACTCTTCATCCTCCGGACGGGCTTCCTCAGAGGAAATGCCACAGAGAGGCAAGCCTCTGAGGTGCCTGGATGATTAGAAGAACGGGAGAGAAAAAGAAAGACTCAGTGAGATGGGCAAGCCAAAGCAGTAGAACGTTATGTAAATTTGCCAAAGTCACTCTTTTATTCATCCACGAGAGAAGGGGAGAAACGCAATATATAAGGGGGGATCATCCCCATAACTAAAGAAAGTAGGAGCGAAAGAGACGAAGAATAAAATGGTAGAAGGAGGGCGGAGCCTAAACCCCTTTCCCAAGCTCGCCTCTCTTCCCTCACACTCACTCTTTTCTTCTTCACCTCACGGGCGCAGGGGAACGGAGCTTCTTCTTTTTTCTTCTGAGGGAACTCCCAGCTGAGCCGGAGTTTCTCCTCTGGTCTCTTCTTTTCTTCTCTCAGCTTTTTCTCTTCCGACTCTCTCTCTCTCTTTCTTTCTTCTTCTCTCCTTCTTTTTTCTTCTCTTGACGGGTTCGTTACATATATATGGAGGTGGGGGAGGAAGTCTCTGAATCCCCCTTCCCTTTCGTTCCACTATTCTCGTCCTTCCCGTGTCTGAAGCTCTCGAGTGGCCTGCAGGTGGAGAGGTTGATAGAGTAGGCATGGTGCCTCCACAAGATTGACCGACGGTGACCGGCGGGGAAGCGACGTTCTGTGCGGAGCTCGAAGATTGCCATTCCAGGGAGCTTGAGGAGCTCAGGCAGTTGCACGTTGGTCAGACGCAGGAGGTCTGGCCATTTTAGGCAAGTTCTCTTCGTTTGCGCCTGAAAATAGGGGATCAGACTGAAGATGGGACATCAACCAGAGCTAAAGCGGCGCGGGGCTAAAACGGCGCGGGGATGTGCGTGTCGGTTACAAACATAAGTAAGGGGCGCGTCGGATTCAAGCATAAACAAGGGCGCGCCGGTTTTGGTAGCATATGGGGGGCTTTTGAGAGAGGGGGTTAAACCGGCGCCGTTTTAGTGCATTCAAAGGGGCGGCCCTCCAACGGGATCGCACCATTTTAGCATACAAGGGGAGTGGCGCCGTTTTAACAAAAGCAGGGGGGGCTCGTATTAGAGCATAATGTGGGGCGCGCCATTTAAGCAAAGGGACGCGCCGCTTTAAGGCCCTTCTGTGCCGTTTTAAGCACCGAGCGGATTCTTTTCGAAGTCGCGGCCGTTTATATGAATGTTGGCATCCTCGGAATATTCCGGTTGCGATGTATGGCCTCCATAATATTTCGTTTGCAGCCTCTGGGGCTCGGTCCAAGACTTTGCGTGACTTCCGGCATATGCCGAGACTGTGCCGGAGTTCCTAGCTTTTCTTTGATTCTGCTCTCGGCATGGCCGGTCGTAGAATTGTGGCCGTATCTTCTGCCCGGTGGCTTCCTTAACGGATGGCGGACCACCAAGTGAGTTCTCGTCCTGGTTGGGTGAGGTATGGGTTTGTTCGGCCCTCTCGTCTTCGACTTGCGGTTGATCGCGTAGACGCGAGTGTCGTATGATCATCATCGTCATCATTTTTTGACGTCCACAAGTAGTGGATGCACTTTATATATATATATATATATATATATATATATATATATATATATATATATATATATATATATATATATATATATATTATTTCATGCATATACTTTTTGAAAGAATGTGAATGTAGATAATGTTTTAAAATAATAAATAGGGATGGGGGACCATGACAAGGGCACAAAGAAAATAAGGTGGCTTATATAGGGTTAGTGGAAAAATCTCTCAAGGAATTAACGTTAACGTAACATCCCATATGAACAGTATCACATTTTATCTATTAAGAATTTAGTGAAAAATTTTATATGACAATTAAGAGAAAAATCCAAGGATCTTAACTATGAAATATCACAATTTTATTTTACCTGGTTGAAAAGATAAAAATCCCTAAAGTCGAGATGGAGTTTTAATTAATGAACAATGTCACTTTTTATTTAATGAAAATTTAGTGAAATAAAATATATGATAAATAAGGGAAAAATCTAAGAACTTTAGTCATGAAATATCATAATTTAATTCTATCTAATTAAAAAGATAAAAATCCTTAATGCTTGTGCGGTGTTTAAACACATGAATAGTACCACTTATAGATTAATCAAAATTTTGTGAATCTAATTATATGATAATTAAGAGAAAAATATTATGATTCTAAATATATATTTTTTCCAAAATTCTTGGCATATAATTACGTGGTTATAAAATTTTAACCCATGTTAAACCTTTCACGTAAAACAGAAAACGCATGAAACGGTGATAGGGATACCATGCATGCACTTAGTATTATCTTGGGCTTTGGTTATTAAGACAACCTACGAAACATTTATTGGAACAAGATCACGCAAGGTTTCATTATTAACAATATTAGGCTTAGGAGAGAGAACACCTACCTGTTAATGGATGGACTATGAACTCGAACACTAAATATAAGCATGTTATTATGATCATAGGAGCATGTATTATTCTTGTTAATAAGTTTAGCTATCAAAGAGACCACCTACCTGGTTGGCTGATCGTCGGACGTGCGAGAGAGATAGACAACCAGAGCTACTATAGCAGAGGCAATAGTCAATCGGAAACAGACGCAGCTGCAATAGTAACTCTAACGGAAAAAAATAACAAGGAAGAAGCAGTGGTTTCTCCACAATACGACCACGGCAGCAGATGAAGAAGAAGGGAGATGATGAGCCTTTGCAACCGTAGCACGTAGTAGAGAGAAGAGGATGAAGCCCCACAGTTCTTCTAGCAAACGAACGACGGCAGCAGCAAGGTCTTATACGTTTGATAGGGGTTTTATTTATAGGGAGGGGATCCATCTACGGTGTAGAATCCTAATAGGTCTTATATTTCCCACGTGGAGTCCTAACCGCATGCAAGGTTTCCATGCACTCTACATCAGCCGCCACGTGCTAACCTGTGGAACCCTAAAGCTCCATCGCATGCAAGGTTCGAATGTGGGAATAAAAGAAAGGGTCGTGATTTCTAAGGCCCTTGAACTTGTTTCTTAACGTGATAAGATTGTGGACAGTAAAAGCCTATTGCAAAATATTCATATTTTTCTTCTCCCCCAAACCCATTACAAGTGTCCTACGGGAGAGCATATTTTAGCTCATATGTCTAACCTTGCACGTGAGGCCTAATTAATTTGGTTAAGGCTTCATTTTATGTGGGTGGGATTTTTAATAGATATTTTATGTTATTTGGGCTTTGTTAATTATCATGCCCCTTTTGTTTGTTAGTGGACCTTAGCCTATTATAAATTTCATATTTAAGTTGTACTTTAAATATATTTATATTATTAATTTTATTTATTACCTATCATATTAATTTGATCATCATCTCGGGTATCAGAGACAAGTTCGATCTAGTGGAAGTTTTCATATTTATATTCTAGAGGGGAAACATTAACTCGAGTTTATTTACTCAAACATTATTTAGTTTAAGACACAAATAAATAAAAATAATATTGTTAATTTTTATTACTCAATTATCTTTTAATCTTTCTAAAATATAGATAATTATTTCTATTTTATCCTTTATATTTGCCGGGCGTTACATCTTGCCTCTACGGTTTTCGTAAGGTTGGCGTACCAAGGATCTTGAAGAGAGGGTGCGTCCAGTCTCTGAACGACGATAGTCTCAGTACTCCGACCGAGAGGGAAAGATAGAGAGGAAGCAAGTGACGCTAGGGCATCAGCGAGAATGTTCTGAGATCGGGGAGTATTGATATAGATCAACTTACGGAATTGCCTAGCTAGGAGCGTGACCAAGTCTTGATATGGCTTGAGCTTGGGGTCACGAGTGCGGTAAGTGGATAGTACCTGCCGCAGGACGAGCTGAGTGTCCCCTATGATATTCAAGTAGCGCGCGCCTAGGAGGTAGGCGTGTTTCAATCCAGCTAGGATAGCCTCATACTCGGCGATATTGTTGGTAGCAGGAAATCGGAGTTGATAAGCAAAGGGAATCGTCACCCCTTCCGGAGTGAGCAGAATGACGCCTATCCCTCGGCCCTGAGAATTGAGTGCACTGTCGAAGTGTAGAGACTAGAAGGGATGATGAGTAAGGATAGAGAGATGCTCATCATGGAAATCATCCTGAATAGAGTCAGTGTGAGGAATGGGGAGATGGGCAAAGTGCTCAGCGATGGCATAACGATGAAGGTGATATCGAACTGAGAGAGGAAGCTCTGCCAGCGAGCTAACCTACTAGAAATGACAGACTTTTCTAAGAGATAACGGATCGGGTCCATTCTAGAGATCAACCTAACTGGGTGGGCTAGGAAGTAATGCTTAAGCTTCTGAGCTACCCACACTAAGGCGGCACAAGTCTTCTCCATAGCGGTGTATTTGGCCTCGGCCGGGTTAAACAACCTGGAGAGGTAATAAGCTACCCGCTCTCTTCCTTCATCGTCTACTTGTGCTAAAACCGCCCCTAAGGAGTCCTCAATTATTGAGATGTATATGATTATGGGTTTCCTAGGGACAGGAGGTTGCAGAATCGGGGGATTGGATAGATATTCCTTTAGGTCCTCATAGGCCTTTTGGTAATCTTCGTTCCATTCAAACTTGACCCCCGCCTTTAGCAATTCATAAAATGGGCGGCACCTATGAGAATGTTGGGATATAAATCTTCTGATGAATTGCAATCTACCAATCAATCCTTAAAGTTCCGTAATATTCTTTGGAGGAGGCATGTCTATGATGACCTTTACTTTATTAGGATCAATCTGGATCCCCCGTTTGCTAACTATAAATCCTAACAACTTCCCTGAAGAAACTCTGAAAACACACTTCTTCGGATTCATTTTCAGCTTGTACTCCCTAGCTCTCTGCAGCACCTTAGCCAGAATAGCGGGGTGTTCTTCTTTTGTTCTCGACTTCACTAGGATGTCATCCTCGTAAGCTTCCATATAGATATGCATCATGTCGTGGAATATAGCTATCATCGCCCTTTGATAGGTGGCACCTGCAATCTTCAGACCGAACGGCATAACCACATAATAATACGTGCCACAGGGCGTGGTGAAGGAGATTTTCTCTTCATCTTCGGGAGCGAGACGGATCTGATTATAACCTGAATAACCATCCATGAATGATAAAGCTTCGTACCCGGCAGTGTTATCCACCAAGACATCTATGTGAGGCAGGATATGATCTCAACTATGATGGAAATATGAACAAATAGTAAAAACACTGAACCTATGAACATGTGCAACATGAACCTAGGCAATCAGCATAAGCTCTAGCATGGGCATGCTATCTCTATCAGGAACAAACTAAGCAAGTAAAAAAAAATACACGCCGAGACTTGGAGCAAGGAAGTAGAAAGAAAACACACCGTATAGGTGGAACAAGTAAAATAAAGCAAGAGATATGAAGTATGATGAAAGAGAAAGCTACTGCCCAATACTAAGGAAAGATGTGATCGCCACTAAGGTAATAAACAAGCCAAAGACCTGAGAAATACCTTAGAATAGGTGGATGAATCACCCGCCCACGGGAGAGAGAAAGAACTGCAGCTCTGTGAAGCGTAACGGCCGAATGATGATGCACCACAGGAGTGTGACGGCCCCACGATAAGCTGCTACGTGACTCTAACGTGCCTGTGATAGACTGTCAGAGATCTGCATAAGAGGAACTTGGGAATCTTTGATCTCCATGCCTTCCAGCCAGCCAGAAAGCTTGGGCCTCATGCCGTGGACTCTGTAAACATGCAAAAGAGTGTAGAACACAAAGAAAACAACCCATATTAGCTCTAGAGCAAGAGTAGTATCTATAAATCAAAAGGACTTAAAAACATGCAAAAGGAGAGGGAAATACCGGGGAGGTTAGTTTTTTAACCCCTCTGGGGCGTTTTAAAAGATGGGAAGGATGTTTAGATGAGTGTAGCAAGTGCAAAAATGTGAGAGAAGATGAGGGAAGATGCTATGATGCTTGGAAGAAGTAAAAATAGACTTAGAAGACAACTTGATTGAACTAAACCCTTAAAACCAATACTCCTTGGACTTTGGAAGAAGATGGACGTGGGAAGCAGATCTCCTTGGTTGGTTCTAGCTCAAGGATGCGGTAGCACTTCGACGCGAACTCCAGATGTCTCTTATTCAAACCATGAAGTCAAGGGTTCTATTTATAGATCCTCAAACTCTCAGGTCGAGTAAGAGATAATCCAGCTAGAAAATATGACGTTTCTTAGCAAACTCTTGAAGATAATACTCCCAAGAGTCCATAGAAACAAACAGAAGGTTCTGAGGATCAGATTTGAGGGAGAAATCATCAGATCAAACTCTTAATTCGGCCACGGAGTAGCAGAGAAAGAACAGTTCTGCTAGAACTCTCTGTTTGATGTAACGGCTGAACGATAGACTGCCACAGTGATGTAACGCCCCAGGAATGGACTGTCACACAACCTTATCTGCTGAAAGATAAGATCAACGGGTGAAGTTTTGGAACATAGGACTCTGCAAGGATGTAACGGCCAAAAGGAGGTGCGTCAGAGTGATGGTAACGGTCGCACGATAAGCCGTCACGCTTAACGGATCAGATAGAAGATAAGCTTTGAAAGAAGTCATGAACTTGAGGACTCTGTGATGAGGTAACGGTACAAGATAGATGCGTTACAACTCTGAGACGCACCAGGAATGATGCGTCCGAGACAAGGGAGTGATAAGTAAAATGAAGGTTTGCTAAGCTTCATCCAGTGGGAAGAGATAAGGAACCAGACCCAACCAAGGAGACAGGACCCATAAAATAAACCTCAAATTGACCAAGATGGCCCAATAAGGGTGAACAACTCGGAGCATCATTAAAATGAATAAGGAGATGACCCAACTTATTGGTCATAAAATGGGTGTCAACAGGAGGATTTGACGAGACAGTGCAATGGATGTTGCTTGCGTGTGAAGGTCCCTTGAGGATGTTGACGTTTGATGGTGAACCTTCGTCTTGTGACCAGCATGGGAGGATTTCCCTATAAGCTTGAGTCGAGTGAGGTGAGGATCGAGGATTCCAGAATCTTGACATTTGGTTTCGCTGTGCTCCCCAGATGGGGTAGAGTTGGCGTGAGGATCGGATCGGATCGGATGCGTTATCCGAGTGAGGATCGGCTCGTAAGGTGATAATGGTCTGTACGAGAGTCAGCAGATGGCCTGTCCAGTTTTGAAATGTGCTCACTGGATCTAGTGATGGACCAGAAAGGAAGGAAGAAGTCGAGTGAGTAAAGGCTTCCCGTTGACGAGTGTCTGGTGACTGATGTTTGGTCTTTCACAGATAGAAGATGCTGGTTGTAGCGCGTCGAGAATGGCGAGAGCCATGTGCAAGCGAAGCCTTTGGTGGCCGTTTCCGTGATGTGCCTTTTCCTGGATGGGATCTGGGCTTTGTCGAAGTTTGAGTTCTGACAGAGCTGGTCGAGTGCGGTTATTGGCATTCGGCTTGCCAGGTGTTAGATGGTTCATGGCGCAGAGACGGCGGATTTGTCGCAGTCAGTTGGAATAACTGTGTGAGCTGGAGAAGCTCAGTGATGGTCGTCCAATGTGGAGGGCGTGAGATTAGTCAGCTGGTAGTGGAGCTAACGCGTGATTGGTCTGTCGAGCATGGGATTTGATCGGTGGCTATTTCTTGTAACAAGGATTACATTTCCTCGGTGAGTGAGATCGTGGTGACGTTGCTACAGTTGGAATTTCGTGGTGGCTGAGGCAATGCTAGACTTGTTCCCTTTTGTGTTATGCTTGCTCTGATGCTCGATGTGTGTTGTGAGTAGAGCGAGGCATTTGTTTATGATCAAGGTCATGCTATATCCCTCAGGATCAGTGTCCTGCGAGTACCGAGGTTTTGCTGGAGCACTGGGAGCGTTGCCAGCTGGGTGTGTTGTTCTTTCTCTATGCCTTGGTGGTTGCCTCAAATTTCAAGGTTGAAATTTCTGTAAGGAGGGAAGAACTGTAACACCCCAAATTTTTTTTTATTTTTTTGGATCAAGATCTGTGAGTTCGGAGCGTCGTTGTCAGTCCCGGAATGTGTTTTGGGCTTTATGTTGATTTGTGTCTGACGAGCCTTCGGAACCATGTGTAGGGTGAACCGATGTGTTGTCAGGTGCCTGGACGTTGCAGGAGCGTTGTGCATTTTTCGAGGATCGTGGGGAGTAATTTTCCCTATTTTTGTATTTTTTGGATTTTGGAAAACCCGCATGGGTTTTCTATTTAAACCACCCACCCCATCTCTCTCCTCACAACTCTCACTCTCTCCCTCTCTCTTCTAATGCTCACTCTTCTCTCCCCCTCTTCTTCGGCGGCTGACGGAGGAAGGCGGGGGCGAGGTGGTGAGGTTCGTGAGGTGGGGAGCGGCGAGGATGGGTCGAGGATCGAGGGACGGTGGTGCGGTGTTCATCGTTCATGAGCTCGGGGCACTGGCGGTGGTTCGCGAGGCGTTACACAATGGAATGGCGTCCACGGTGCGTGAAATATTTGGTGGAGGTAGGGGGATGGATCCTTAACCTCTATACTTCATTTTCCATGGTTTTGGTAGCCCGAGGTGAGCCGAGTGTGGGTTTATTCACGCCAGAGGTTAAAATCATATTTTTAGGGTGTGTGATGGTTTTGTCAAATTAATCGACGTTTTCCCACGTTATTCCTTCCATTTTGGGTTTTGGGACCCGGGGAATGATCCCCGCGTGGAAATCGAGCCACTAGGGTGGGCTCGGTCGGGGTAGTCACCGTATTCGATCAACCGACCGGTTGTGGTCGGCCGATCGAACGACCCTACTGCAAATCTGGCACGTTGTGGATTTCGGTCGACCGACCCTTGGGCACCAGTCAACCGATAGTAGCAGGTGGAGTCGACGCAGCCCGCTGGTCGCGTCGGTCGACCGACCAAATCGGTCCAGTCGACCGACTGGCCAGGGTGCGTTGGTCGACCGACCCAATTGGGAAGTCGACCGAACTGCACCAGTCTCGCCCGTTTGGCTCCTGGTCGGTCCGATTGAGACCCAATGACCGACCTATGGCCCCGTAGTTGTTCGGGCATCCCGTGGGTATCGTGACCATGTTTTTGGGTCTCCGGAGGTACCATTTTACCTTGATTAACATGCCCGTGGGTTTTAGGGGTCCCAGTGGCCCTTTCATGTTCCGGGCTTCCGTGTTGCACTTGATCGAGTTGCCGTATATCGGCATGAGTGTGGAGCGCTATTCCCGTACATCACGAGCTTCTCCGGAAAGCTATTTCTGTGTGGGCCTTGCGTATGGCCTGTACACTGCGAGTCCAATTTCCCAACCTGGGACTGGATGGTTTCTTAGCTTCCCTTTGGAAGGGATTAAGCTCGGCGGTCATGGGTCGCCTTGAGGATTATTTTACCAAGGCTTCTGACCTAGGGGTAGGCCAAATTGATAGCCTAGGGCTGTCCTGTGCAACGGCCTTGACCCGAGTCTTATGACTCAAGGGCCGTTGGGTTTAATAGGTTTAGTAGACTGCCCAGAGTCTGATGGCATCGTGCCACCTATTTTTTGAGCTAATTTATGATGGGCTCGTGCGTAGCCTGTCCGTATTCCGTAGGGTTCTTCCGAGAGTTGTTTGCTACTTAGTGAGTCCCCACTAGTCGTAGCTTGCCTTTGCACGCGTGTGCATAGCCACCAGGGAGTAGGTGGAGATCGACTCCCGAGAGAGAGATGGTTTCTAGGCTGGTTGCCGTAGGGCCTCCCCAGTAGCGGCTCGAGTCCGGGCCGGGAGGAAAACCAGCTAGAGGGCCTGACACGTGCAGTCACTCAATGTATGCACATGTTGTCGGGGACTACGGACGCGTGTTGACGAGTACGACCCCGACTAGACCCTTGTTTCGTGGTTACTAGTGCGGTGTCTCAGGTTTTCACTTGGGGCGAGGGAGACACCTGAGGCACGGACTAAGACGTCAGTGGACGCATCCAGCCTTGCTTCTACTGGGCAGTACTCCTATCACACGATATGTGTTTTCTTGTACTTTCTCGGTGGTTTCTGAGTGTCCTTTCGACACCGAGGTCTAGGGTTTCCGATAGCGTTACCAAGGGTTTTCTCTAGATGGCTCCGGGTTTACGACAGCGAGGTCGTGACCGTGTTCCTAGACCGCGTGGTCTTCAGCCAGGCCTTAGTCAGCGAGGACGGGCCTCCACGACAACGTTGTCGTGGTGTTTCTCCTGGCAGCGTAGCCAGGGTTTTCTCGTTAGTTCGGTGGTCCCCCAACTATGAGATCGGGGTGTGTTTCTCGATACAGTAGGAGTAGCTGTAGAGCCGAGATTTTACCGGACACCATGTTTGTTGTTCCTGCTATTGCTAATGGTTTCCGTTGCCGCCGTTGTTTACGATTGGGGTTCCATGAGACCCCTACTGAGCCAGTGAGATGAGGCTCACCCCCTGCTTTTCAGGTGTGGCCCTCCCTCCTCGAGGTTCAGAGGTGCAGTGCGGTGGTTCGTAGTTGCTAGCTCACCGGGCCGAGTGTTCGCATTGGATACATTTTATTTCTGTAGACTGTACTTTTTGGACTCGACTCTGTAGTTAGTTATTTAATTGTTGTTTCTGCTTTATTTCTTATTCCTATATACCTCCACTCACGCACATCCTTTAACCCTTCCGAGCCCTCCGCTAGTGGGCGGCAGACCAAGATTCGAATGGTATCGGGTCCTTCCCGGTATGCGGATCTTGGGTCGTTACAAAGCCTTACATCCTAATACTTCCAGCATTCAAGTCAACAACCTTGTTACTGCTTCACCTCCTTACACATCTAAATTATTAGCAAAGACCTTGTTGATGTTCATTTCTCTCCCTCTCTTCCCTTCCACTTACCTGCTCGCCTCCCTGCTGTTGCTTTCTTTATCACTTGCAAAACTGTTGCTATGTTACCCCCCTAACCGTTTTAATATATCTTAATGATTCCGAGGCTCATGTTTCTTTTCATGATATCTGATGTCATATTTTTTGTTAACATACTATTGCATTTTCTTATTCTTCATGATTTCTAAGACCATTAAACACCATCCACCACTTATGGATGGTCTTAGAAAATGTCAAAACAGTAACAATAATAAAGAGTAGCGAAAAAGAAGAATGCAAATGTTAGATGATACCATTGATCAGTTGGAACTGAATGTAATCACCCTTGGAGCAAAAATATAGAAATGCATATTTGAAGTTGAACAAATACACAAAAAGTAAAGATATGCTACTTGAATGTCCACCAAACAATTCCTCACTTTGCACATTCTCAATATTAATAAAATAAAATTTTTGATGCCCGAAAAGGTCCCATGCTTAGATTTAGCTGTAAAGGGCTAAGATAAATTGGTTTACCTTCTCCATTATGAATGTTCAAAGAACGAGTTACATGTGTTCCTATAAGTGTAGTCAAACCAAGAATAAAGTTTGCTGCAGAAAAGGAAGGGAAGGGCATTAACAACAAACATGGCATGATTATTTAGTAAAAAATGAGAATACATAATAGACATGGAAAGAAAAAAACTATGGCATACTTTGGCTTCATGAATGTTCAACTATTTAACTTCTTAGTGCACATAAGGATAGGCATGTTGCTTAATTATCACGTTAGAATTATTGAAGCATCTTAAAAAAATAAGATTCTCACATCAGAAAAACTATCAAACTTCTGTCAATATTTCATGGACAGAACCCCATCCCCACAACCCCACGACCAAAAAAAAAATCCGTTAGCACTTATACTTACGAATCAATCATATATTGAGAGAAAAACATGAAAAGTAAAAGATACCAATGAGAAAAAGACATAAAGATTCTACATGGTGAACCTTCATATAGTTCAAATTTATGGCAAAATTCTTTTCTTTCATAAATGTACAACTTCTTATCTTCTTAGTGCACACAAGGGTTTAAAAGCTTCTATATCTACAATAGTTTTGACAACTCTTTTGACAATAGTTTTAAAGGTTCCTTGATGAATAAAATAAGTTGCCAAAGGGTCACTTCTTAGAATTAAAAATGTAGGGTCTAACCACATTAAGTATTCACCTGAAAGAACTTTTCATTGGCTAAAACATTGATGCATGCTGCTCCACCTGCCTCATGTGCATTAGCTAAACGAACCTGTTACAAGGCCCAGTTAACATGAAAAAAGGAATTGTATGATTGCAGGGAGAACTACCACATGGAAATGGACCTGAAAGAACAATAAAAGTTGACCTTAGATTTAACAAGAATAAAGAAATTCTCAAGTATAATACAAAGATAGTAAAGTAGTTTCATAGTTATTCATCATCTGAAGGTTCTCCATTTCAGAGATCATTTATGACATTATGGAACACATTCCACTTCATTTCCACATTAAACATCAAGCTTTCATCGAAGCACAACTTTTTTAGGCAATATATTGGACAAAGAAAAGAAGCAAAAAGAGCACCCTGCGATTTTAAAAAAATGCAGATCAAGTTCACACCAAGAATGTAAACATGCCAAAAATAGGACTTCAAAATCATGGACATGTGCCACTAATTTTATTCTATTAATCATCATTAAATTAGTTATGAAATTGAATACCTGAAATCATTTGATATTTTCTAATACTTCTGTTGCTCGTAAAGAAAACTCTAATGCCTTCAATTTCTAATACCAAAATTGAATGGGTCTTTTGCAATGTCTAAAACATGTGAATATCATGAATGACAGGTGAGCAATAACAAAGATTCAAAGCATGTTATTAAAATT
This sequence comes from Amorphophallus konjac, assembly GCA_022559845.1. Classification (NCBI taxonomy): domain Eukaryota; kingdom Viridiplantae; phylum Streptophyta; class Magnoliopsida; order Alismatales; family Araceae; genus Amorphophallus; species Amorphophallus konjac. The sequence goes on along the minus strand of CM040118.1, from coordinate 304,449,767 downwards.
TTCATATATGACGGTTATGACAAAATAAACTACTTGCCATAGTAGTCAATGGCAGTTGCGTTTACGAGAACTGAAGGCCTAACATCATCATTTGAGTTGTTTATCAAATCAACAACCTTAACATGTCAAGAGCACCAGTTGAATAAGAGATAAATTTATTCAAAACTTTATATTGCAAATTGAAGAGCAAACCTCTGAAGTAACTTTATGCACTTTCTTTGATCTCTTTCTTCACCTAAAACAGTAGAGAATAGATAAGCCTGATGTGAAAAGAAAACATACCGCAACATGCGAAGGAAGAAATTCCAACACGTCAATCAGCTGTAGGAGAAGGATGTTGACACATTATTAACATAAAAAATAAGTACAGCATACGCATTTACCTGCTATTGCTTCATATATGCATATAAAATATGCAATTTAAGTGCAGTCAACTGAGAGTGGTTATCAATTAAGTCCTAAACAGTCTAGTAAAGTAAATCAACCATAGCCATGAACATATACAACATAAGGAAAGAAGAATTCTAATATTGTATAAAACATTGGAGGGTCTGAGTAAACAACTTGTAAATCCTATTAAATAGAATTCATAAAATCACCTTAGAAACATGAATGAAATGCATGTTGCATATCAATCAGCCTCTCCTCCACAATAAATCAGGTAAATCTTTTGTCTTGCCAACTGTGAAATTTTTGTATCTCATGACCTACCATCAATGTAGTTGACACTAGAATCACCCATGTCACATCAGTAGTAGGTAGAAGCACCCCTCCCCCCCAACCCATCAATCCAATGCTTTTCACAACTTCAATAATCCCCTTACTCAACATGCTATACTTATTCTCTTGCATGCATAATATACTAATTTTACATCTTACAGCTACATCTCTCACTGCCCTCTCTTTTACACTAGGTCTCTAAATATTCCAACTTTCAATCATAAACTTGTCTTATCAGCGTGCCAACTAGGACCTTATGTCCTACAAGGAAAGCATTGTCTACCACCCACTGTTTGGCATGACGCCACTTAGCCTAAGAATTCACTTTTATGGATGCCATCAAACATGCCCCTGACTTTAGTTTCTAGTTCCTCTTTGGCACCCCACTATATATATATAAGCTTTTGTATTAAGTACTTAATAGTAAAGTAGTAATGCATATACACTGTTTAACATGCTTGTTTCATGAAAATAAGTCCTCAAAAAGTTAGCATGTTTAACTTTTATCCAAAGTCCAAACAAATAAGCAATAAATGAAACTATACGTATCATTGCATACATATTTCTTCCTTTGAAAAAAGTGTGGGATGTCCAATCAATTTAAGGAAATAGAGAGATACATTAAATGTGAGGTGAGATACCTCTACCACAACACACTATCTTATTATACAATCAATGCTTCACATTAAATCATCACCACAAACAGCATGTACTTGCTTTCTTAATTGCATCTTCGTGTTGCACAAACTAATTTAAATGAATTCCCTACCCCAAGAAGAGTCTGGAAGCCGTACCCAACACCTACAAAATTTTTGACAAACTGGTCTTGATGTCCTGAGTAATGTTTCAACACAATATTTAGTAAAAGCATAAAGCCAATGAAATTAGATTTGCAATGCATAGTGAAACACCTCTATTTCATTGGTTCATTTTTGTAATAATGGAATCAATGTCTTTATTTTTTATTTTTTAAAAAATAGAGTGTCTTAACTGCGCCATCTGAGAGACAATATAATAGCATTGAAACATAAATTTGTCAAATGAACGATACTAATTTCCCTGTGCATAATATGAAAGAAATCAAATCATGCTTCTGTTTCATGAAAATGAACAATGGAAAGTCATGTTAAAGAATGAGAAAAGATGGATAACAATAATCTTTCTCGGATATGTACGAACTTGAATCCATTGTGAGCAAATGCTACTTGTCATGAACAAATAAATAGGCCTGGGATTCAAGTGCTTCTATCAGACCCAGATTCTAGAATTTGCTCGAAACCACATATGAATAAACTCAAATAGGATAAATAGAACATTAGATGATTACGAGGATAACAAAATTGTCAGAGAAGAAGGGAAAAGATGCAGTTGGTTTTGACGGGATATCACTGAGTAGAACAGCAAATGGAAGGAAAGGATATCTCTCCTTTTACACCTTTTTCTATTTAGCTCAGAGGTGCGGAAGATCGAGGAGTCGCCGCTTCTGAGTCTCCTAAGCTGGTCGACCCAATGGTCCTAGGGCACCTGCCCCACCCATTCGGGGTGGGGAACTCGGGAAATGACACCCCTCTCATGGCTTCCATGACCGTCGCCACGTTCTCTCACGTCAGGGGTGCTCTCCGCTAGCTCTCATCCTCACTGAGCGCCCTGGATATTGACGCCTACATCTCCCTTTCTGCGGCCGCCGTCGTCGCTTCCTCCTCCTCCTCCTCACGTTGCTCTCCCGCTTGCATCCGGTGGCCGTTCAGATCCAAGCGGGAGACGTCGTTCTCCACACGATCGCACAGGAAACTAGGGTTCGGCGGGGAGTGACAAGCGAGATCGCCGCTGTAACGTCCATGAATTTTTTTAGGAATTTTTTAGAGTATAAATAGGATGTATTAAACATTTTAAAGGCTTAATCGACTAATTAAATTAATTAAGGGTTAACAAAAGTAATTTGAAGGCCCTATATTTACCAAATAAAGAAGCCCACTTAAATTAGGCCTAAAGATCAAATTCCAAGACCTTTAGGCCCAAGCCTATTACTAGAAACGTAATTTGGGTAATTTATAGATTTAAAGAGGGATAATAGACCAATTAATGGGATAAATAGGAGATAATTAGAAAATCTAAACTTTTTAGATTTAACCGAAAGAACGCGGTCTATCAAGCGATCGCGTTCTCATAGAAGCGGTCGTGACCAGACCGCTATTAAGTTCCGTGAACGGAGGTTGAAGAAGCGTGGAAAAATGAGATTTTCCCCATCCCAATCCTTATGATTCGAAGCTACCTGGCTTAGAAACCTAGTCTAGGACTATTGGGGATCGATCCTACTCCAAATTAGGACTTTAAGTTCGATCTAATCCCTCAAACCTTAGCAAACTCCATAAACAGAGCCCAGATTTGACCTGCGCGAACCTTACTTTTGGCTCACGTATTTTGAAGGTAAGACGTCCTCATCTCAGGGTAAGCCTCTAAAAGTTTTTATTCTCCTTTTTATTGTCTAACTCCCCTCCAAATTCCATGATAAGAGGTCAAGTAACTAGAGAGTTAGAGAGTCCAGAAGTTGCGGTTTCTCTATAGAACGCACAGGAACAGGTGCAACTGATCAGTAAAGACTCAAAGTTTAGGAACCCTAAACAAGATATTTTCATGTTGATCCTTTAAAATTATTTGTTCCCCTTTATGTATTCTTACTTCTCTCCAAATCTCATGAATTTAGGTGAAGTGGTTAAGGAGATAGAAGGGCAAGAAGTTGCTATTTCTATGCAGGACGCGTAGGAACCAACACCATCTTCCAGTCAGAAATTCGAACACTAGGAGTATTCTCAGAGGTAGGTTATCTCGTGGATGGCTAAAATAACATCTTAGGAATTAAATCCCTCTAGTTTCATAAGATTTCATGCTTCCTACATGTTGTATTTCATGTTTTACTATCACTGCGTAGTTAGATTATTTCTGCATACATGATTCCTGCCCTAAATAGAAAACATGATAACTTTGGCTTAATCCATGCAACCCATGCACCTCTACGCTCTAAATATGTTCCCATATTATTAACCTTCTATTATCCATGTTTTTCATGCATTAATTGCCCTCGAGTAAGCCTTGCATGCACCAATTAGCTTCTGCCTGCAACCTGCCTGTTGCAGGCAGAAGGTGGTTTAACAGAACCGCTACTATCAAGTAGCGCTTCCCGACTGACTGCTTCTATCTAATAGCGGTTCCAACTAGACCACTTTCATGTTTCTGTGACCTACTTTCTTTTAACTCTAAACAAAACGCAGATCAGCCCTATTAAATATATGATAAGCCTAGGTAATTAGGTCTTATCCCTGGTTATGACTTCATATTCACGATTTTGGTTATATTGTACATCAATCGTGATAGATCTCATGCCCTCATGAATTCATAAGTTTATTTTAATCCTATGCTAATTTCATGTCAAAACCATATAGTTTTGTATTAAAGTTGATTTCATATGGTTTATGGAACTTGTTTCATTGATGTTTGATCGCTGTTTTACACGATTCACATCCTTATCTCTAGTCTTTCTTAAGTACATAGCACGTATCCCGGTATGATGCTATTAGTTACACTTGCGCGTGATAGGCACACTCTCTTGGACTTGTGATCCTCTTTTGGATATTTCTTTCATCGGACTAGGTGATCATGTTACAAGACCTCCGTAAGTCTCCACGAGCCTGGGATTCCCACTAGGATGCCGAGCTAGTTGTACCCTAAAAATCCAATGGATTAGGAAGCACTTGAGTTTTTCGGCATTTTCTGTGAACTGGCCCAGACACGGCTTTACCGAGACCACTACTTCATGATAGCGGTTCTAGCGTGACCGCATGCTGGATCCAGCATTCACTGCATCAAGTCTTTCCCTCTCTGACATCGACTCCACATGATAGCGGTCTCGGACTGACTGCTACTTTCAAGAAATGGTCCAGACATGACTGCGTTCTTCTATCTTATGACCTAACCCTAGGTTTGACCCAAGGGTTGATTCTACTCTATTCCTAGATAGTCTTTTGATTATCTAGAACCCAATATCTTACATATTAACTTATTAAGGAATTATGAAAAATAATGAATGTACCGTTATGCTGTCGGATTTCTTCTGTGGCATGACGTTGTTCATAATTCATCCTTGAGTTCTCATCTTCTTATTTGGTGCATTCTCACCTTGGTATTTGCTATCATGAAACTATTATTTGAGTTGTACATTATTGTCCGAACTTTATTTATATCTCGTGGAAGTAGCTTGATTTATAACGTGAAGATGCAAGCGTGGGCACGAACAGTGTCCAAGGGCTCGACTCTAGCCCCCTCGACAGATAGCCAGAAACATGCTGAAAACCATGGGGCATGATGAACACTGGCGTCACATTATGTCGGGAGTATTTTTTTTATAGACGAGTGAAAATGACGAGACACATCATGAAATTATACATTCTTGTTACATGACTTTCTAGTGCATAGATTTCTATGGTTATGAAAAGTAAATTCTCGTTACATGCTAGTACATTCTCGTTACATGAAAGGCCACTTTATATTCTTGCTTGATCATGCTCTCAATCTACATGACATCTCATATCTCTATAGTCTATACCTTGTTACTTGTGTCATTACCTTGGTTTTATCCCACATTTTACCGTATTTCATTTATCTCACTTTCTAGAGCTAAATTGCTAATTACTTAAACTTGCCTTCATGTTGATACGAAGAAACCTACAGGGCAAGTGTGCTCATTCCCTACTTTTCTAATCTTTTCAAGAAATTCTAGCGCGGATTCAGACTACTCAAGTGAGGAGTCCGAGAGTGATTAAAGATCGAGAGAAGACATAGACATGAGTCCATATGATTAGTCATGAGTCAACTATGTAATTTTCTCTTTTATTGAGTCTAGTGAAAGGAGTCAAGTGTCGATATAACCCATGAATTATTATTATCCAATAAAGTGAAATTTTGAGTATATTACCTTGTGTTCACTCTTATGTGTGTGAATATTTAGCGCTCTGATTGTCTTGCTAGCGTGAGGCTTACCATGCCGGCTGTTCACGTTCCCGAACTACTTCCGCTGCATATCTCGGGACGTGACAGTTAAGGTGGTATCAGAGCCTAGTGATGCGGGACGGACCACGGACTCGACTCCAATTCGATATGCGATCCTTGGACTCTATGCAAACTCACGATCGTCCCTTATCGAGGGAAGCGTCGGACGTGCACGGTTGAGAAACCGGCAAGAGCTAGGGTGGTCAACTCACAATTTTATGCCCGGATCGGGTCACGGGACGGCTTCGCTCTCTCTCGCAGCAGCGGTGAGTAATAATATAACGAGCTAACGGCCCTAACACATGCTCTCTAGCAACGGCATATAAAGCATATACGAATAGAGCAAATGCCGAGTAAGGGAGCGAATACGATATCTCTATGCTCTCGGCGTGGGGAAGGCGACCCCGGCCGAATTCGGCAACTCCCGGTAACAGTAATGAATTAAATTACAGCAATAAAATATCACCCACTCCACGCAGGGAGGTAAAGGGCTACACAAGTGCGCCCGAGAGGCCCGATCTCGGATTGACGGGCTGCACTTGATCACCCAGTCGGTACGGTTCGGACGGCGTGTGCTGTTGGTTGTGGGGCCCACGTGCTGGTCGGTGAGGCCGTGTGGGACCGGGTGGCACCACTAGGGTGGAGACGCCTGGAGGGGCGCTTCCTGGGATGGCGACGCGCTGGTTCGCCGCCCGGAGGCCGGGCGGCCCCGATCGGCACCGATCGGAAAGAGTGCCCAGGGATCTACTGCTTCTGTTTTCAGGCGCGCGATCCGACGAGATCGGTGGCTGCGATCAATCCTGATGTCGGATCGAAGCACAGGAGATACCGTTGGAAAGTTCTTTCGAAGTCCTTCAATTTAGGATTAGATAGATGAACTGGATGTGCACGGATCTTGCCTTTGTTGATTTTTGAAGTTGATGTTGGACAGTTCCTGAAATCTTAGAACAATAGAGCAGTTTCCTGAGAACTACCTTTGACTGCAGGGTATACCTTAGATTCAGGCTTCGAGCTCTTCATGAAAGTTATAGAGGGGAGGGATAAGAAAACGGAAATATTTTTTGTGAAATGTTTTGTTGAGATTTGGGTGGAGAAAAGTATTTTAGACTGGCGGGTGATCGGATCTAGACAGCAGGGGACTGAACAGATCTTGGGAAGAAGATGGAATTTCTAAAAATAGATGGAGGCCGTAAAATTTTTCACGAAACTTTGGGGTTGGAGGGAATGGTGGAAAGAACCTCCAGTAAAATTGGGGGCTCCAAAAAAAATCAAAAAAGAGGACCAAGAAGGCAAAACTCAGGGTGGCTGTGACTGGATCTGAACAAAAGGCAGAATTGGTGGGTGGAGATGCACGAAAATGGAAAATTATAAGACGGAGCTATAACTTTTTTTAAATTTTTCTGGAGGGCTATGATGAATCCTAAAACGTACCCTGAAAATATCAGCTCCAGAAGATGAGAGAATTTGGATCTAAAATTCTAGGAGTGGCCTTCTGTCCAGCAAAACAGAACATAGACAGAACTTCCGACAGTGGCTCGTGGCGGCTCGATGGCGGCACGAACGGCGGCGGCAGCACCAAAGATGAAGATCAGAGATAGAGGGGAGGAGATAGAAGGGATGAACACTCTAGAAATGTATAGGAAAGAAGAGGGACCCGAGGAGAGAGGAGGGGGGCGCAGCTAGCTTCAAGCATTCACAAAATTTCTTCTCTTCATTAATTGTTACAAATGGAAAAATACAAGCATATATACTAAATGACAAATGACCAGAAATGACTTCAGATATAGGGTTTAGAGAATATTAAATGTTTCAAACAAAATAAAAAAAATCCTAATTAGATCTAATGGGGGGGCGCCCCCCTGACCATGGGCATGGGTAGGTGGAGGTGGGTGGAGAATATTGACATTTTTCACCCTTTGTCCCCCATGTGTCCATTTGACATTCAAACCTTCTAGATGGCCACCTAGGATGGTTGACCAGCCCCACATAACTTAGGTAGACCAATGGGAAAGGAGGGAGGGCCCCCTAGTTGGACCTACTACACATTTACACAAAAATCCACTAAGACTTACAATTGCGTACCCATATAACATAAGGGTATACATACAAATATGAAAGGACATAAATACAAACAAAAGGTGAACGGTCTTGCTTCGATGTCCCCATCAATTCTCCCCGGGTGGGAAGAACTCGACCCCGTCGAGTAAAGGGGTGACTTCTCGAGTAGCTCCGGCGGATCCGTCACCATACCAAGTAGCGCGGGTACGCTCCACTCCAAGTGATCATCACCTGCTCATTCCGTATATACTCGATATGCGCATGCTGCTATGGGAAGAGGCTAGTGGTGGAACACTCCGGGGTGGGGTCACTCTCAAGGGGAAGGAGGCGGCTCGAAGACTCACTAGGAATCACCGCTGAGTCCCTATAGGTGACTAGATCCGAGGCATAGATGTAGAACTGATCCCATACTCATCGAGCGAGTCCACTCGCCTCTCACTCATAAGAGACCGACAACGAGCTTGCACAAGACACATGCAGACTCCTAACAAACCACAAACCACACAAACAAAAAACTGACTCATGCATGACCCTAGACAAACCTATTATTAGTCCGACCCGTACGTGTGTGACGGCGGACCAGGACACCCGAATGTGTGCCATGCATGCATGTTATGTAGCCACGGATGGGTGGCATGGGGAACACCTAAACGTCCAAGTATGACCTAGTCATGCATGGATGACCCTTTGGATTTGAGAGACTTGAGAGGGCTAGGAGAGCCGGGTGTGGAAGAGCCGGGTGTGGGTGTATCGAGGATGGGTTTAGGTGGGTCGGGGAAACCAAAGTCTTCGTTACCCCCAAATGATGGTTCGGACCTATGGCTATGTAGAGGTTGCTTGGCCCGAGTGGAAAAGGTGGGATAGTGAACTCCGCGGAAGAAGTGGAGTGAGTATGAAAGCTCGGGAGGTTCACTAGTGAAGGGGTCAAAAGGATCGAAGAAGGTATGACCCCGTGAGATGGGTTCCAACATGACATGGTCCCAAGTTTGGAATTCATAGTCACTGTCATACATTATGATCGGTGGGACGACGGACATGTGTAGAAAATAAGATTCCTTCCTTGGGCAAAAGGGAATGAAGTCGGATTCGGCCGACATAGGGAGGAATAAAAGAATCTCCGTGGTGACACAACCCATGGTGCACACGGAGGTAATGGACCCTATGGCCGGGTGGGTGAAGCTAAGACTAGTGGGTTGGTCAAAGCCTCGGGCCAATAAGTGTGTCAACTTCTATTGTGAATCTAATCCTATAACAAGATCATCCAAGGTATCAACATGGTGACTAGACCGAAATGTAGTGTGGAATGAGTTGACCGGCACTAAGGGTAAGATGGGGTCCATGGATGGATAAGGAGGTGGGACCAAGCCATCCTTGAGCCAACTAAGAAGTGGCTCGGCTACGTATGGCGTACCCGTTAGAAATACGGGTGGCTCGGGCGAAGGTGGCTCCCAATGTGAGGGCTCCGGATGAGGATCGGAAGGTAACGGTGGTAACGGAGCACTCACGGGTGGTGAAGGCAATGGCGTAGGTAGTCCGATCGGCTCGGGACTTGGTTGGGAGGTAGATGCTTGCCGAAGGGCAGCCAGGGCAGTATCATACCGATACTCAAATGGCTCTACCTCTAGAGCGACCTGATAAGACCGCGCCAGAGAGATCGCGTCACGGAAAAGACATTCCAACTGGAAGTGAAGGCGCAAACCTCTCCGGAACTGAAATGTGGCCGTGGTGCTCTCCTCTCCCAAGCCATATTCCAACCAATACTTATGATAGTCCTGAATGTACTCGGACACAGACCTATCGCCTTGGACGGGTCGGCATGGGTTGGCCATTGGTGCCGAAAAGATGGGAATGGATCCCTAGGAATGGATATGCAAGGCCATTTGGACAAGACACTAGACCGACTATGCAAGGTTGGGATGCATGCACACTAAGGACAAGACATCAAGACTCGGTACGGGGCGGAGTTAATCGATCCGAAGATCACTCGCGCAAGTGTGCGGCCTTCCCGATAGGCGTAGCCTAACGTTCGGACAACACCTTTTTATATACCGAGTTATTGGGATGAAATGCAACCTAGACCGACTTAGATGATGACTAGACGTAAATGACACACTCTTTGTTTTTAGACACCCTAGACTCAAACTCGCTCTGATACCAAACTGATGCGGGACGGACCACGGACTTGGCTCCAATTGGATATGCGATCCTTGGACTCTATGCAAACTCGTGATCGTCCCTTATCGAGGGAAGCATCAGACGTGCACGGTTGACAAACCGGCAAGAGCTAGGGTGGTCAACTCACAAGTTTGTGCCCGGATCGGGTCACGGGACAGCTTCGCTCTCTCTCGCAGTAGCGGTGAGTAATAATATAACGAGCTAACGGCCCTAACACATGCTCTCTAGCAGCGGCATATAAAGCATATACGAATAGAGCAAATGCCGAGTAAGGGAGCGAATACGATACCTCCACGCTCTCGGCGTGGGGAAGGTGACCTCGGCCGAATTCGGTAACTCCCGGTAATAGTAATAAATTAAATTACAGTAATGAAATATCACCCACTCCACGCAGGGAGGTAAAGGGCTACACAAGTGGGCCCGGGAGGACCGATCTCGGATTGACGAGCTGCACTTGATCACCCCGTCGGCATGGTTCGGACGGCGTGTGCTGCTGGTTGTGGGGCCCACGTGCTGGTCGGTGGGGCCGTGTGGGACCGGGGCGGCACCACTGGGGTGGAGACACTTGGAGGGGTGCTTCCTGGGATGGGGGAACGTTGGTTCGCCGGTCGGAGGCCGGGCGGCCCCGATCGGCACCGATCGGAAAGAGTGCCCACGGATCTGCTGCTTCTATTTTCAGGCGCGCGATCCTGCGAGATCGGCGGATGCGATCAATCCTGATGTCGGATCGAAGCACAGAAGATACCGTTGGAAAGCTCTTTCGAAGTCCTTCAATTTAGGACTAGAGAGATGAACTGGATCTGCACGGATCTGGCCTTTGTTGATTTTTGAAGTTGCTGTTGGATAGTTCCCAAAATCTCAGAACAGCAGAGCAGTTTCCTGAGAACTTGCTTTGAACGTGGGGTAGACCTCAGATTGTGGCTTCAAGTTCTTCATGAAAGTTATAGAGGGGAGGGAGAGGAAAAATAAAATATTTTTTTGTGAAAGGTTTTGTTGAGATTTGGGTGGGAAAAGTATTTTAGACTAGCGAGTGGTCGGCTCTGGACAGCAAGGGACTGAATAGATCTTGGGAAGAAGATGGAATTTCTAAAAATAGATGGAGGCCGTAAAATTTTTCACGAAACTTTGGGGTTGGAGGGAATGGTGGAAATAACCTCCAGTAAAATTGGGGGCTCCAAAAAAAATCAAAAAAGAGGACCAAGAAGGCGAAACTCAGTGTGGCTGTGACTGGATCTGAACAAAAGGCAGAATTGGTGGGTGGAGATGCACGAAAATGGAAAATTATAAGACGGAGCTATAACTTTTTTTAAATTTTTCTGGAGGGCTATGATGAATCCTAAAACGTACCCTGAAAATATCAGCTCCAGAAGATGAGAGAATTTGGATCTAAAATTCTCGGAGTGGCCTTCTGTCCAGCAAGACAGAACATAGACAGAACTTCCGACGGTGGCTCGTGGCGGCTCGATGGCGGCACGAACGGCGGCGGCAGCACCAAAGATGAAGATCAGAGATAGAGGGGAGGAGATAGAAGGGATGAACACTCTAGAAATGTATAGGAAAGAAGAGGGACCCGAGGAGAGAGGAGGGGGGCGCAGCTAGCTTCAAGCATTCACAAAATTTCTTCTCTTCATTAATTGTTACAAATGGAAAATTACAAGCATATATACTAAATGACAAATGACCAGAAATGACTTCAGATATAGGGTTTAGAGAATATTAAATGTTTCAAACAAAATAAAAAAAATCCTAATTAGATCTAATGGGGGGGCGCCCCCTTGACCATGGGCATGGGTAGGTGGAGGTGGGTGGAGAATATTGACATTTTTCACCCTTTGTCCCCCATGTGTCCATTTGACATTCAAACCTTCTAGATGGCCACCTAGGATGGTTGACCAGCCCCACATAGCTTAGGTGGACCAATGGGAAAGGAGGGAGGGCCCCCTAGTTGGACCTACTACACATTTACACAAAAATCCACTAAGACTTACAATTGCGTACCTATATAACATAAGGGTATACATACAAATATGAAAGGACATAAATACAAACAAAAGGTGAACGGTCTTGCTTCGATGTCCCCATCAATTCTCCCCGGGTGGGAAGAACTCGACCCCGTCGAGTAAAGGGGTGACTTCTCGAGTAGCTCCGGCGGATCCGTCACCATACCAAGTAGCGCGGGTACGCTCCACTCCAAGTGATCATCACCTTCTCATTCCGTATATACTCGATATGCGCATGCTGCTATGGGAAGAGGCTAGTGGTGGAACACTCCGGGGTGGGGTCACTCTCAAGGGGAAGGAGGCGGCTCGAAGACTCACTAGGAATCACCGCTGAGTCCCTATAGGTGACTAGATCCGAGGCATAGATGTAGAACTGATCCCATACTCATCGAGCGAGTCCACTCGCCTCTCACTCATAAGAGACCGACAACGAGCTTGCACAAGACACATGCAGACTCCTAACAAACCACAAACCACACAAACAAAAAACTGACTCATGCATGACCCTAGACAAACCTATTATTAGTCCGACCCGTACGTGTGTGACGGCAGACCAGGACACCCGAATGTGTGCCATGCATGCATGTTATGTAACCACGGATGGGTGGCATGGGGAACACCTAAACGTCCAAGTATGACCTAGTCATGCATGGATGACTCTTTGGATTTGAGAGACTTGAGAGGGCTAGGAGAGCCGGGTGTGGAAGAGCCGGGTGTGGGTGTATCGAGGATGGGTTTAGGTGGGCCGGGGAAACCAAAGTCTTCGTTACCCCCAAATGATGGTTCGGACCTATGGCTATGTAGAGGTTGCTTGGCCCGAGTGGAAAAGGTGGGATAGTGAACTCCGCGGAAGAAGTGGAGTGAGTATGAAAGCTCGGGAGGTTCACTAGTGAAGGGGTCAAAAGGATCGAAGAAGGTATGACCCCGTGAGATGGGTTCCAACATGACATGGTCCCAAGTTTGGAATTCATAGTCACTGTCATACATTATGATCGGTGGGACGACGGACATGTGTAGAAAATAAGATTCATTCCTTGGGCAAAAGGAAATGAAGTCGGATTCGGCCGACATAGGGAGGAATAAAAGAATCTCCGTGGTGACACAACCCATGGTGCACACGGAGGTAATGGACCCTATGGCCGGGTGGGTGAAGCTAAGACTAGTGGGTTGGTCAAAGCCTCGGGCCAATAAGTGTGTCAACTTCTATTGTGAATCTAATCCTATAACAAGATCATCCAAGGTATCAACATGGTGACTAGACCGAAATGTAGTGTGGAATGAGTTGACCGGCACTAAGGGTAAGATGGGGTCCATGGATGGATAAGGAGGTGGGACCAAGCCATCCTTGAGCCAACTAAGAAGTGGCTCGGCTACGTATGGCGTACCCGTTAGAAATACGGGTGGCTCGGGCGAAGGTGGCTCCCAATGTGAGGGCTCCGGATGAGGATCGGAAGGTAACAGTGGTAACGGAGCACTCACGGGTGGTGAAGGCAATGGCGTAGGTAGTCCGATCGGCTCGGGACTTGGTTGGGAGGTAGATGCTTGCCGAAGGGCAGCCAGGGCAGCATCATACCGATACTCAAATGGCTCGACCTCTAGAGCGACCTGATAAGACCGCGCCAGAGAGATCGCGTCACGGGAAAGACATTCCAACTGGAAGTGAAGGCGCAAACCTCTCCGGAACTGAAATGTGGCCGTGGTGCTCTCGTCTCCCAAGCCATATTCCAACCAATACTTATGATAGTCCTGAATGTACTCGGACACAGACCTATCGCCTTGGACGGGTCGGCATGGGTTGGCCATTGGTGCCGAAAAGATGGGAATGGATCCCTAGGAATGGATATGCAAGGCCATTTGGACAAGACACTAGACCGACTATGCAAGGTTGGGATGCATGCACACTAAGGACAAGACATCAAGACTCGGTACGGGGCGGAGTTAATCGATCCGAAGATCACTCGCACAAGTGTGCGGCCTTCCCGATAGGCGTAGCCTAACGTTCGGATAACACCTTTTTATATACCGAGTTATTGGGATGAAATGCAACCTAGACCGACTTAGATGATGACTAGACGTAAATGACACACTCTTTTTTTTTTAGACACCCTAGACTCAAACTCGCTCTGATACCAAACTGATGCGGGACGGACCACGGACTCGGCTCCAATTGGATATGCGATCCTTGGACTCTATGCAAACTCGTGATCGTCCCTTATCGAGGGAAGCGTCAGACGTGCACGGTTGACAAACCGGCAAGAGCTAGGGTGGTCAACTCACAAGTTTGTGCCCGGATCGGGTCACGGGACAGCTTCGCTCTCTCTCGCAGTAGCGGTGAGTAATAATATAACGAGCTAACGGCCCTAACACATGCTCTCTAGCAGCGGCATATAAAGCATATACGAATAGAGCAAATGCCGAGTAAGGGAGCGAATACGATACCTCCACGCTCTCGACGTGGGGAAGGTGACCCCGGCCGAATTCGGTAACTCCCGGTAATAGTAATAAATTAAATTACAATAATGAAATATCACCCACTCCACGCAGGGAGGTAAAGGGCTACACAAGTGGGCCCGGGAGGACCGATCTCGGATTGACGAGCTGCACTTGATCACCCCGTCGGCATGGTTCGGACGGCGTGTGCTGCTGGTTGTGGGGCCCACGTGCTGGTCGGTGGGGCCGTGTGGGACCGGGGCAGCACCACTGGGGTGGAGACACCTGGAGGGGTGCTTCCTGGGATGGGGGAGCGTTGGTTCGCCGGTCGGAGGCCGGGCGGCCCCGATCGGCACCGATCAGAAAGAGTGCCCACGGATCTGCTGCTTCTATTTTCAGGCGCGCGATCCTGTGAGATCGGCGGATGCGATCAATCCTGATGTCGGATCGAAGCACAGAAGATACCGTTGGAAAGCTCTTTCGAAGTCCTTCAATTTAGGACTAGAGAGATGAACTGGATCTGCACGGATCTGGCCTTTGTTGATTTTTGAAGTTGCTGTTGGATAGTTCCCAAAATCTCAGAACAGCAGAGCAGTTTCCTGAGAACTTGCTTTGAACGTGGGGTAGACCTCAGATTGTGGCTTCAAGTTCTTCATGAAAGTTATAGAGGGGAGGGAGAGGAAAAAGAAAATATTTTTTTGTGAAAGGTTTTGTTGAGATTTGGGTGGGAAAAGTATTTTAGACTAGCGAGTGGTCGGCTCTGAACAGCAAGGGACTGAATAGATCTTAGGAATAAGATGGAATTTCTAAAAATAGATGGTGGCCTTAAAATTTTTCACAAAAATTTGGGGATGGATTGAATGGGGGACATAACCTCCAGTAAAATTGGGGGCTCCAAAAAAATCTAAAAAGGGGACCAAGAAGGCGAAACTCTGGGTGGCTGTGACTGGATCTGAACAAAAGGCAGAACTGGTGGGTGGAGATGCATGAAAATGGAAAATTATAAGATGGGGCTATAACTTTTTTTCAATTTTTATGGAGTGTTATGATGAACCCTAGAACGTACCCTGAAAATATCAGCTCTAGAAGATGAGAGAAGTTGGAGGTAAAATTCTCAGAGTGGCCTTCTATCCAGCAAGATAGAACATAGATAGAACTTCCGACGGTGGCTCGTGGCGGCTCGATGGCGGCACGAACGGCGGCGGCGGCACCAGAGATGAAGATCAGAGATAGAGGGGAGGAGATAGAAGGGATGAACACTCTAGAAATGCAGAGGAAGGAAGAGGAACCAAAGGAGAGAGGAGGGGGGAGCAGCTAGCTTCAAGCATTCACAAAATTTCTTCTCTTCATTAATTGTTACAAATGGAAAAATACAAGCATATATACTAAATGACAAATGACCAGAAATGACATCAGATATAAGGTTTAGAGAATATTAAATGTTTCAAACAAAATAAAAAAAATCCTAATTAGATCTAATGGGGGGGGCGCCCCCTTGACCATGGGCATGGGTAGGTGGAGGTGGGTGGAGAATATTGACATTTTTCACCCTTTGTCCCCCATGTGTCCATTTGACATTCAAACCTTCTAAATGGCCACCTAGGATGGTTGACCAGCCCCACATAGCTTAGGTGGACCAATGGGAAAGGAGGGAGGACTCCCTAGCTGGACCTACTACACATTTGCAGAAAAACCCACTAAGACTTACAATTGCGTACTCATATAACACAAGGGTATACATACAAATATGAAAGGACATAAATGTAAACAAAAGGTGGACGGTCTTGCTTCGATGTCCCCATCACCTAGGCTTAAGTAAGTCCTAGGAAAATGTCATGTCTAAGTCCAAGGTTTAAGGACCCATACCTATGAACTAGGAAAGAAATTTTTGAACCATGTGAGAATCGGGTAGAGCCCGAGATGAGATAGTTATTTAGAAACATATCTTTAGGTGAATCTTCCTAAGTCCCAAGGAAATAACTAAGTGTTTATTTTCTCAAGCACCTTATTCTCACAATGGCCATGAATCGTGCGAATTGGGAGGCTATGCAACAAGCTGTTGCGGGTGTTACCCAGGCCCTACAAACCCTGGCTCAAGCTGGTGCGCGAGCTGGCATGGGTGACTTACAACATAATTTTTGGAGTATGAACCCTCCGTGGTTCTCTGGATCCTCAAATCCCGATAAAGTTGAGAATTGGATCGATGAGATGAACCGGATATTTGAAGTCATGCAATGTTCCGACCAAGAGAAGGTCTGTCTCGCCACATTCCAATTAAATAAGGATGCGCGTACTTGGTGGAAAGCCACCTCGACACATCGTCAAAATGATCAACTCACATGGGAAGAGTTTCTCAGACTCTTCCGAGCAAAATATTTCTCCGAACATGTCAAGGAGAGGAAAGCTGCGGAGTTTGCCTCCTTAAGGCAAGGAATGATGTCTGTGGTAGAGTACGAGCTCCAATTCTCCCGTTTGGCTCCTTATGCTCCTCATCTGGTTAGTACCGATCTGTTAAAGGCTAACCGATTCATGGGCCGTCTAAGGCCAATTTTCATTACTCTACTTGGACCACAAAATATCTGTACATATACAGAGATGGTCTGACAGGCACATCTATATAAAACGACCTTGGAGAAGGTCGAGAAGTTCAAAGGCAAAAGTGAGGAGTCAAGCTGGAGGTTTGATAAGCGAGGGCGAAAGGAAGAGAAATTCAGCATGCAGGCACTTACAAGCCTCGAGACAACAAGAAACGGTCCCGTAATGGCAACGGGAACAACAAGAACATGAAAATCAAGGAGGAGGAAAGGGAAGTCCCGACGGCTTGCTCGTTCTGTGAAAAATTTGGTCACTCGGTCGAAGAATGCTGGAAGCATCGCGGCGCTTGCTTACGTTGTGGAAGCCGGGAGCACCGCATGCCAGATTACTGTCTTATGAAAGAATAAACTTCGAATGGCGGGTGTAGGCGGCAAGATTGTCTCAATGCTGTCTTGGATGATGAAGCACCAAAAGATGATGGGTTGATGAAAGGTGCCATTCAAATTTATTCTCATCCTACTTTTATACTACTTGATACTGGTGCTTCTCCTTCCTTTGTATCTACTGCTTTTGTAATAACTTTGCCCATTTCACCTGTTCCTCTACCATCGGACCTAGCTATCACAACACTCTTAGGTCCCGAAACCAAACTTACAACCCACTACCCGGATAGTGAGTGTAATGACCCAAGATCCGGATACCGGGAAGAACCCGATACCATTCGAATCCTGATCCGCTGCCCACGAGCCGAAGGGCTCGGAATGGCTAAAAGGAGTGTGGAGGTATAAAGAAATAGGAAATAAAATATGATAATTCAACAATTAATAGAAATAAATCAACAACTACAGTAGAGTCCAGTCCAATTGAAGTACAGTCTAAGGTAGGAAACGTACCCAACACCGAGTGAACACTCGGCCCGGTGAGCTAGCAACTAAGAACCTCCGCGCAGCACCCTCGAACCTCGAGGAAGAACTGCCTGAGCTGAAAAGCAGAGGTGAGCCTCCTATCACTGGCTCAGGAGGGGTCCCGCGGGACCCCAACCATAAACAACGGCGATGACGGAAAGCAGCAACGACAGTAGGAACAGCAAACCGATGGCAGGTATAAACTCGGCACTATAGCTACTCCTACTGGAACAGAACCCAACACCCCGATCTCATAGTCGGGGAAACACCGGTCCAATGGAAAGACCTCTGGCTACGCTACCAGAAGAAACATCACGACAACACTGTCGTGAACCGGACATTGCTTAGGAAAAACCCTCGGTGACGCTCACCGGAACCCTAGACCTCAACCTAGGGAACACACCCGGAACTACGAGTAAAACCACGTCTCATAGATGAGAAACGGAACCTCGAGTCACAAGAATCTCACGTCACGTGACGAGAGTACCTGCCCACCTGAAGCACGGCCGGATGCGTCCACTGACGACTTAGTCCACAGCCTCTGGTGTCCCTCTACGATGCCCTAGGCGGAGACCGAGACACCGTACAATAACCATGAACACAAAACAAGGACTAGCTGGGGTTACGCTCATCAGCCCAGGTCCGATTGTCCCCAACTACGTGTGCACACACAGACCATGCGCCCTAGGTCAGATCCTCTAGCTAGTTCTTCCCCCGAAGCCCAGACTCAGGCTGCGAGTGGGGGCCCTACGGTAACTAGCCTAAAAACTACCTTTCTCCGGTAACGCTCTCCACGACTCCCAAGTGGGTCCGCACACGCGTGTGCAGGAAAGCTACGACTAGTTGCATGTCACTAAACGTGAACACGGAAAGCCACACACGCACCCATTGCGAGTAATCAGTGGCTCGGAGCCACCAGACTCTAGACAGTCCACTAGACCTAATAACCCAACGGTGCTTGAGTCACAGGACTCGGGGTCAAGACCATTGTGTAGGACAGCCATAGGCCGTCAATCTAGCCAATCCCTAGGTCTGAAACCACATTAGCACGATTCCTGAGGTAGCTCACAAGCCGCCGAGTTAATCCCTCGTCCAAGGGACACACGAAAGACCTCCAGCCCCGGGCTGGTTGACTGGATTCACAGTCCAAGGGCCAAACCCACGGCCCTTGGACTTATTTCCTGTGAGTTTGGTAGCCCGAGGCGAGCCGAGTGGGTTTATTTCTCCACCGGGGTATAAATGTGTGATTTTGGGGTGTGAGCCGATTTTCACGATTCGATGAGGTTTTTGGGGTTTAAAGGGGTCCTCTCGGTGCTAGAGAGGTTGGGGAAGGATTTCCCCTTGTTTTCCATGTCACCTGGGGGTGATTGCGGCGTGGAATGGATTTTTTCACAATTTTCACCATTTTTGGTCTCGGGCCAAGATCGCGACCTCACTGGTCGCATTCTTGTGAGAAGGCGCCGTATCGTGGGGTCACGTTCATCGGAGAATATGAACAGTGAGGCGGTTGGGAATGCGACGCTCCATAGTGGCGCGTCTATTAACGCGACCCGGGGGAGGGGCGCCTTCTTCAGTCGTGAATGCGACGCTCGGGGGTTGCACGTCTATTAACGCGACCCACGCGAGGGAAGCGTTCCTCTATATGGAACGTGACCCAGGCGAGGGGCGCGTTCCTCTGTAAGGAATGCAACCCTCTAAAGTTACACGTTTATGAATGCGCCCCTGGATAATTGTGCGTTAATGTCTTTTCTTTTTCGTGTCTTGTTGGGATGTCTTGAGCCCTGGTGGGTCCAGGATTGAACCCCTTAGGGGTCCGTGACCCCATCGATGACCCGGACACCTTGTGTCAGCTGTGATCGTGTTTTTGGGTGTCCGGAGGTACCATTTTTCCTCGATTAGCGTGCCCGTGGGTTATAAGAGTACGGGTGACCCTTTCGTGTTTCGGGCTTTCGTACTTTCACTAGATCGAGTCACCGTCAGTCGGCATGTGTGCGGTGGGTTATTCCCGCATATCATTGGCTTTCACTGAGAAAGTGTTTTCCGAGTGGGCCATGGGTTTGGCCCTTGGACTGTGTGTCCAGTCAACCAGCTTGGGGCTGGAGGTCTTCTGTGTGTCCTTTGGGCGAGGGATTAACTCGGTGGCTTGTAAGTTGTCTCGAGAATCATGCTACCGTGGTTTCAGACCTAGGGATAGGCTAGATTGACGGCCTAGGATTGTCTTGCACAACGGTCTTGACCCCGAGTCCTGTGACTCAAGGACCGTTGGGTTATTAGGTCTAGTGGACTATCCAGAGTGTAGCGGCTTCAAGCCACCGGTTACTCCGTGTTAATCATAATGGGTGCGTGTGTGGCTTTCCGTGTTCATGTTTAGTGACCTGCCATTAGTCGCAGCTTTCCTGCGCACGTGTGTGCGGACCCACTTGGGAGTGGTGGAGAGCGTTACCCGAGAGAGACAATTTTTAGGCTGGTTACTGTAGGGCCCCCACGGGTAGCCTAAGTCCGGGCTTCGGGGGAAGAACTAACTAGAGGATCTGACCTAGGGCACATGGTCTGTGTGTACACACGTAGTTGGGGGCAGTCAGACCCGAACTGACGAGCGCGACCCCAGATAGTCCTTGTTTTGTGTTCCTGGTTACTATACGGTGTCTCGGTCTCCGCCTGTGGCGTCGTAGAGAGACACCAGAGGTTCTGGACTATGTCTTCAATGGACGCATCTGGCCTTGCTTCTAGTGGGCAGGTACTCTCGTCACGTGACGTGAGATTCTCGTGACTCTAGGTTCTGTTTCTCGTCTACGAGACGTGGTTTTACTCATAGTTCCGGGTGTGTTCCTGAGGTTGAGGTCTAGGGTTCCGGTGAGCATCACTGAGGGTTTTTCCTAGGTAGTGTTCGGTTCACGACAGTGTTGTCTTGATGTTTCTTCTGGTAGCGTAGCCAGAAGTCTTTTCGTTGGACCGGTGTTTCCCCGACTGTGTGATCGGTGTGTTGGGTTCCGTTCCAGTAGGAGTAGCTATAGTGCCGAGTTTTTACCGGCCGCCAGTTTGCTGTTCCTGCTGTCGTTACTACTTCTTGTCACCGCCGTTATTTATGGTTGGGGTTCCGCGGGACCCCTACTGAGCCAGTGATAGGAGACTCACCCCTGCTTTTTAGGTGAGGCGGTTCTTCCTCGAGATTTGAGGGTGCTGCGCAGAGGTTCTTAGTTGCCAGCTCACCAGGCCGTGAGTTCACTTGGTGTTGGGTACGTTTCCTACCTTAGACTGTACTTTTGTTGGACTAGACTCTGCTGTAGTTGTTTATTTATTTCTATTAATTATTGAATTATCCTGCTTAAATTACTATTTCTTTGTACCTCCACACACCTTTTAGCCCTTCCGAGCCATTTGGCTCGTGGGTTACGGGTCAGGATTCGAATGGTATCAGGTTCTACCCGGTATCCAGGTCTTGGGTCGTTACAGTTATTATCAGAGCAGTGATTTTGGACGTACATGGGAATTCGAGATGTTGTAGTGATTAAATTCCGTAAGGTCCAGTACAGTCGGCAGCTGTCATAGGGTTTTGTGCTTGTTTTTCACCTTCTTTCTAACGTAAGAGCTTGAGGGCGCGGCGTTGGCGCTATGAAGGTGGTTGCCATTTCGTTGGAGTGTCGGTATGGGGCACAAGGGACGTGATAGAGAGATTTCTTCCCGATGGGTGGTGGCCCTAGTGATGCTGCGTTGGGCAGAGGTTGCCGGCAGGTGCGTTGCTGTGGTGCTACGTTCGAGGGATTTGCAGCGAGGTCAGGTGGCTGGCGAGGATTGTTCATGATTAAGTGGCTATGAGCGTGCTCTGAGAGAGCTGTTATTGGTTTTGGCGACCCTAGTCTGAGGTAATCCAGCCCCTGAGGTGTTAAGGTCGTGGTTTGAGGTGTCAGAGCGGGTGCTCTAATCGAGAATTATGTTCTAGCCAGTGGAGGATCTTCTATTGAGCTGTTTATTTTTCAAGCCCGATGTTCTTGTCATGCTCTGTGGCGTCAGAAATGATGTATCTATCCCGATTATCTTTTACGAATTTCGAGCTAGGTAGGATTGGGCAAAGTTGTCCCAGTGAGCACTAAGTCTTGTGCTTCTACGTGTGAATGGGTTGTGTTCGCCCTGGAGTTGGCTTGAGATGTGAAGGTTTCGCAGTGAGTTCGGGACTCGAGGATGAGCGTTGGCGGTTGCCGGTTATGGCTTGTGTTGCGGCTCTTGGCGTGGCGTGTTGCAGTTCCAGGAATTGCAGCGGTGGTGCATCGAGAGATGCTGTGATCATGGTCCGACGGAACACTTGGTGTAATACCCCAAAATTTTGTATATAATATTTTGGAATTTTTTAGAATTTATTTAGATTTTCTTAGATTTTCTTGAGATAAAATGCATTAATAAAAGAATTTTGGCTAAATTAAAACCAAATAATAAGGCCCAATATTTATTAATTAACCTGGCCTTTTAAATAAGACCAAAGTGGCCCAAAACCAAGCCCACAAGGTTTGGCCCACATTCTAGAAGCTTAAAATAGGCTATTTACGAAATTTAGAGGCTAAATATACTCATTAGAGGATAAATAGGCGGATATATAACCAAGAGTTTAAAGTATTTCAAATTCGGTGCCCAAGGATAAAAACGGTCTATCGGGTGACCGCTTGAGTCAATAAACGGTCCTAGCTAGACCGCTAGGCAACCCCAGTTCCGTGAATGAAAGAAAATGTGAAAAGCTTGGAACTTGGATGACCTAATCACTTTAGATCGAAGCTACCTGGCATGGATGACTCTCTAGAACTCTTTAAGGACTAACACTACTTCTAATTTGGACTCTAAGTTCGTTCTAATCCATGAAACCCTAGCTTACCCTATAAATAGACCTAAGATTTCACATGCGCAACTCTTACGTTTGGCTCGCGTGGAACTAAGGTAAGGAGGACGAATTTGAAGTAGGTTCTTTAGAAGGATTTGTTTATAATACTAAGGTCTAACCGCCCTCGAAATTTCATTCTAGGAGATCCAGCCCACCAGGAGTTAGAGGCATCCAAAGTCGCTGGTTCGGTACAAGCAACCCAGGAACCTGTGCGACCGGGCCAGATTGATCAGCAAGTTAGAAGCCCTAAACGAGGTAATTATATGGAGGTGTTTTAGAGTTATTTGTTCCTTTTAGTACCATCTTCTTATCGTCCAAGTTTCGTGGTCTTAGGTGAAGAGGATCAGAAGTTAGAAGGCCACGAAGTTGCTGGGTCGATTCTGCACGGGCAGAAATTAGGGGACTTCCAGCCTTAAATTCGATGATTAAAGCCCAGATCAGAGACAGGTTATCTCGTGAATGGCTTAAACTCAATGTTAGAAATAAAAGCCCTCTTCTTGTAGTCGATTTCATGTTTTCTACACGGAGTATTTGATGTTTTATATTGACTATGCATCTAGGATTACATAGCATGCATGAACCTTACTTTTAAATGAGAAAATGATCATTTCAGTTTATTTAATTTAATCCATGCATCTCCATGTCTTAATATGGTGTTATTAGGCCATATTTATCTATTGCCATATTTTACTATGCATCTAATGGCCTTAGCTGAGTATATATTTCGGTTTTATTACTGTTTTCAACAGACATGAAGAAACGGTCTTCCTTAGACCGCCTGAGTATCCTTGCGGTCCAACGATAGACCGCTAGGCCCTGTCAAACGGTCCTCAAGTGGCCGCTTGAGTTTCTGAGTCTATATTGTGTTCACCCGAAACATAATACAGATTAGCCCTAATTATCATTTGCTAAGCCCAGTTAATTAGGTTTTATTCTTATATTAAATGTTATTTTCATACACTTGGTTATATTATTAATCATTCTAGCAGATTTCATGTTCTTTATGCACTTGGGACTTATTTTAAACTTATGCTAGATTCATGCCAAAACAATATACTTTTATAATTACATTATGTTTCACATGGTTCATGACTTATGTAGTTTTAACTTAATCGCTATTTTATCACGATCCTTTCTCATCTATGAGTCATTTTCTTAAGTACATGGCGTATACTCCAGTATGTGACCATTAGATACACTTTACACTTATAGGCACACTCTCTTGGACATATGAACCTCTCCGCCGGATATTCCTTCTATTGGACTAGGAGATTATGTTTCAAGGCCTCCATAAGACTCCGTGAGCCTGGGATTCCCACTAGGATGCCGAGCTGATTGTACCATCAAAACCATTTGTCTAGAAAGCACTTTACCGGTGTGTGTTCTGGAACTTAGCGGCCATATGGTTGAGTGCCAGATTCTGCTAGCGGCCCTTCACTAGACCGCTAAAGGATACCAAGCAGCTATTCACTAGACCGCAAGGCTCCAGTAGGTTTTTCTACGTCGACACTTCTTTTTCATGCGTCGACTCTATTCATGAAACGGTCTAGACTCTGACCGCTTTCTGCATGAAACGGTCCAACAAACGACTGCTTTATCTCTGAACCTGTCTAACCCAAGGTTTGACCTTTGGGGTTAGTTTTTTTGAGTTCCAAGATGATCTTAGGATTATCTGGAGTCCCAAACTATGTTAAAAAGGTTAAACATTAAGTTATGAAATTTAATGAATGTACTGTTATGCTGCCGGACTGCCGCCGTAGCGTAATGTCCTTTTAAATCATTCTTTGAAGTCATATCAAATTTTGATACGTTCTATACCTTGGTTACTTGGTCATGAAACTTATTCTTTGGAATTGAATTATTGGCCAAAATTATTATTATATCTCGTGAAAGTAGCTGGATTTATAACTTGAAGATGCAAGATCGGGCACGGAATGTGTCCAAGGGCTCCATGCTAGCCCCCACGGCCGATGGTTGGAAACGTGCTATAAACTATGGGGTATGATGATACTGGCATCGCATTGCGCTAGGAGTACTTTCTCTTATAAATGAGTGAAATTCACAAGGCTCGTTATGAAATTTACATGATTGTTAATGCATATCTTTAACAAGGTTGTGTAAAGTACTTTCTAGATTCTTGCTCGTACATTCTTGTTCATGAAAGGCCAAATTTACATCTACATGATTAATCTTGCTTGTTCATGGTCTATACTCACATCTACTTGCTCAGTTATTTCATGATTTATTGGTTATCTTGGTTTATATCACTTGTTTAGCACATTCTTATCTTAAATCTAGAGCTAAGATGTTAATCACTTAAATATTGCCTTCATGTTGATATGAAGATACCTACTGGGCAAGTGTGCTCATACCTATTTTCTTGTCTATTTCAGGAAGTACTAGTGAATCGGATTCAGATTATGCTAGCAGCGGGTCCGAGAGTGAATGAAGGTTTTCAAAATGAGAGAAGCCTTAGATGATCAAAGTGTCAAGTCTAGTCATATTATAATTTTGATTTTTCTTGAGTCGTAGTAATAAAAGTTGTCAAGAAGTGATCTTATGTAAATTGATTATGGTTATGGAATAAGGTTGGAAATTTGAGAGAAATTACTTGTGTAATTATTTTTGTGTGATTGTCTTGTGCTCTAATTTTCTTGCTTGCGAGAGACTTACCATGCCGGCTGTTCACGTTCCGATATTTCTTTCGCTGTATTAAAAGCTCGGGGCGTGACAGTTAAAGTTGTATTAGAGCATAGGCCTAATAATTTACTTATTCCTAGGAAAAAGAAGTCATGTTATAGGATTAAGTCGAAGGTTTAAGGATCCATGGCTATGAACCTAAGGGAAGAAATACCGACCCATGAGAGAAATTGGGTAGAACCGAGGTTGAGATAGTTATTTAGAAATTCCTCTAAGATTAACCCACCAATTCTATTAGAATTAACACACTTATTACTCTTCTTCGGTACCTTATTTTTGCAATGGCTCATTGTGTCGATTGTAATGGAATGCAACAAACCGTTGCAGGTCTCACACAAGCTTTGCAAAGTATGGCCCAAGCTGGCGTGAGGGCAGGAGCTGATGATCTACACCGTACTTTTCGGGGTTTGAATCCTCCGCGATTTAATTGTTCTTCCAATCCAGACGAAGCGGAATACTGGATGAATGAGATGAATCGTATCTTCGAGGTCATGCAATGTGCCGACCAGGAGAAGGTTCGCCTTGCTACATTCCTGCTTAACAAAGATGTGCATACATGGTAGAAGTCTGTACCTACACCACCTGCAAATGCACCACACACATGGGATGGATTTATTACGCTCTTTTGAGCTAAATATTTCTCTGAGCATGTCAAGGAGTGGAAGGCGGTAGAATTCGCGTCACTATGTCAAGGCATGATGACGGTGGCGGAATATGAGTTACAGTTCTCTCGCCTGATACCTTATGCTCAACATCTAGTAAGTACGGATCTTCTTAAAGCAAATCGCCTTATGGACGGGCTGCGGCCCATTTTTATCCAGCAACTTGGCCCACGAAACATTCGGACCAACGCGGAGATGGTCCAACGGGCACACTTATGTAAACGAACCTTGGAGAATAAACTCAAGGTCAAAGTGGAGGAGCCGAGTCGAAAGTCTGATTGGCGAGGTAAGAAGCAAGAAAAATTCAGCATCACCTATAACTCACAGGATAGCAGGAAGAGATTCCCGAATGGGGACGGCAAGGATGATCCTCAGAACAAGAAGACTAGGGAAGAAGACAAGCAAGTCATGGCGGCTTGCTTGTTCTGTGATAAATTCAGTCATGCGGCCGAAGAATGTTGGAAGCGTTTGGGCGCATGCCTAAGATATAGAAGTCGGGAGCACCACATGCCTAACTATCCTCTGATGAAAGAGCAATCGTCTACAAGGAGCAATGGTGGACAAAAGCGGCAAGCTAGATTGAATGCCATATTGGAGGATGAACCAACCAAAGAAGGAGAGCTCATTGAAGGTACAATTCATATTCATTCCCATCCTGCTTTTGTATTATTTGATACAAGTGCTACTCATTCCTTTATTGCTAGTTCCTTCGTAAAAATATTACCTATTTCACATGTTCCCTTACCATCAGATTTAACTATAGTCACTCTGTCACGCCCCGAGCTTTTATTACAGCAGAAGACTAGCTCGAGGAATGTGAACAGCCGACATGGTAAGTTTCTTGCAAGCAAGAATGATCAGAGCACAAGACAATCACACGCATAAATGTAATTGCATAATATCTACTCAAACTTCAACTTTCATTTCACATTATCAATCAAATATTCAAATACAATCACTAGTTCAACTTTCTTCATCATACTAGACTCAAGAAATAAGAAAAGTATATAGACTCAATCTAAACAATGTAGACTTCCTAAGTCTTCACTCATTCTTTATTCACTCTCGGACCCGCTATTTGAATATTCTGAATCCGATCCCGACTCACTTCCATATCCTGAAAAGATTAGAAATAGGTAATGAGCACACTTGCCCAGTAGGTATCTTCGCATCAACATGCAGGCACTATTTAAGTAATTAACATTTTAGCTCTAAAGAATAAGGTAAAATCATGCGAAACGTGATAATCAAGCGAATAACTAAAGTAACAAAGATGATCGTTTAAGATAGAATGAGAGCAAGTATGAATTAGCAAGAATGTAACAAGAATGTAGCATGACCTTTCATGAACAAGAATGTACTAGCAAGTCACATACTCATCACCCAAACATCTTTTGCTTATGAGCAAGTATTTGGTGAATTTCTGTGGAATATCATGTAACAAGCAAGAAAGTCATGTACGTGTATCGTGGATTTTCACTTATTTATAAAGAAAGTACTCCCAGCGCAATGCGACGCCAATAGCATCATACCCCATGGTTTACAGTATGTTTCCGATAATCAGCTGAGGGGATTAGCATAGAGCCCTTGAACACAATCAGTGCTCGATCACATCTTCAAGTATAAATCAAGCTACTTCCACGCATGTAAACAATATGGCCAAGAATGTACAATTTCAATAAATTTATGACAACAATAATTCAATGAATGGATGCTTCTATTTGGAACAAGGAATTTCAATAACATATTAGAACTATGTTATGCCATGGAAATAAATCGATAGCATAGCGGTACATTCCTTATTTTTCATTCATTATATTAAGTCTCTTGAGTAATATGACAAGTCCTAGACCATCAATAATTCATCTAGGAACTTTAGAATATCAACCCTTTGGTCAAACCTCGGGTTAAAGTACTTAAGAATTGTGACGGTCAATAACTGGGCCGTTACATGAACATAACGCTCCACTATTGGGCCGTTACAATGGTCCAAATTCAGAAATAATAAAATGGACTCAGTAAATGTGACGGTCATATTTTGGACTGTTAGATAGGCCTGACGGTCTAATATGGACCCACTACATATCTAGAACCAGAAAACATCGATAGTGTTTCTAACAATTGGGCTTTCATGGTACAACCAACTCGGTGTCCTAGTGGGAATCCCAGGCTCGCATAGAATTACGGAGGCCTTGAAACAAGATTTCCTAGTCTATTGAAAGGAATATCCAATAGAGAGGTCCTCATGTTCAAGAATTTGTTCCTATAGTGCAAAAGTGTGAACTAATGGACATATACCGGGATATATGCCATGTACTTAAAGAATTGACTCTATAGATAAGAGAGAATGTGTAACGATATAAAATCATGATAAAACTCCTCAATATCTTTTCTAAATCAAGGTTTTAATACCAAAACTATAGTGCTTTGTCATGAAATTAACATATGCTTGAAAATAACTCTAAAGTATGCAAATTTCTAACATGAATCAGTACTGGAACTTAAAATCATGAAAAGAAGTTAAGATCTAATTAACTAGGCATACCTATATATTAATTGGACCAATCTTGATTCTGTTAGAATGCTGTGTTGTGTGGTGGACTAGTCCGGGCGCGTCACAAGAAGGTAACGGTCTAGATTAAGTCTGTCAGATTTCACAGAACCATTCAGTCGTTTGACGGTCAATGCAGGTCCGTTACACGTCCCTAGCGGTCTTACGATAGACCATTAGGTCCTCTACTGACAGAAAATAGAAACTATAGAAAACTATAGTTTAAAACATGCCATAGACTAACTACTCTAATCATGTCAAAATGAGAAAAAAGGCTATCTAGATGCATAGGTAGTAATGAAATAACAAGAGATAGCTTTTTATCTTCAATTAGGGTTGAAGGCATGCATGAATGTATAGACTAATCCTAAAACATGAAGCTCATGAAGTCCAATGCATGAAATCCAAATAAACTAGAGGGCTTTTATCCCTAACAATGTGTTTTTGCCGTTCATGAGATAACCTACCTCTTAACTGGGCTTTAAACTTCTAATTTGAGTCTTTAAGGGTCGCCCTAGTTCTTCTCTTCCTGTGATTTTTCAGCAACTTCACGTTACCCTAACTCTCCGACCTCTTGACCTAAAGATGTGAAATTTGGAGGTTAGGAAGATGATACTTTTGGGAACAAAAAGTTCTAAATAACCCAACTCTAATTACCTCATTTAGATGTCCTAATTTCCTACTCTTCAGTGGACTTTCGTTCAATTTCCTGCGTTGTTATGGTCGAACCAGCAACTTTAGAAGCCTTTATCTCCTTGGTTACTTGATCTCCTAACATGAAATTTTGTGGGTAGTTAGTCTAAAGTATTAGGAACAAAACACTCCAAAGAACTTACCCAAGATTCTCTCTCCTTACCTTGATTCTTCACGAGCCAAAAGTAAGGGTCGTTCAATTCAGAACTGGGTCCTATTTGTAGAGTTTTGGCTAGGGTTCAAGGATTTGAACGATTTCAGAGTCCTTAATTGGCTAAAACATAATCTCTTAGAGTCCTTAGCAATGTTATAAGTTCACCCAAGTTGGTCTCTAGCCAAGAGAATCCCAAAGTTCTACTCTTTTTGAAACTTCTTCTTCTCACGGAATTAGCAGGTTGTAACGGACCAGGACTGGTGCGTTATGTGACTGTAGCGGTCGCCCGATAGACCGTTACATCAACTGGGCGAAGAACTTCTCCTTAATTAAAACTCTTTGGTTAATTATCCACTAAATTATCCCTTTTAAAGTGTGTTTATCCCAATATTTCGTGGATAACTTAAATAACCTTCTATAATATGGGCCAAACTTATTGGGCTTGGTCTTCAAACCTATTGGGCTTAAATTATTAAAGCCGTATTAATTATTTAACATTTGTTGGGCCTTAAAATCCCATTATCAAGTTATTAATTCGTAATAAATTTTAGGAAATTTTAAAATAATTCAAAAATTACTTATATAAATTTTGGGGCACTACACACTCCTTTACGGTCGAGAATGGAATTGAAAACCTATTTCCCCAATAGTGAAGTTACTATAGAAGGGCATAATCATCCCGCTAATCTCGTATGCCTTGATATGAAGGCTACGACGCCATATTAGGAGTTGATTGGCTTGTTGACCACGACGCCTATATAAATTGCCGCAGTAGGATAATTTCATTCTAAAAACAAGGTCTTCCACGATTTTCCTTTCTTGGCATTAAATACCGGAAGCATCCCTCTCTTATTTCTTCTCTTCACGCTTGTAAACTCATCTCGCAAGGATGTGAAGCTTTCCTTGCCTCCGTAGTAGTTACTGAGTCTAAGGAAATTCAGATAGAAGAAATCCCCGTAGTTAGGGAGTTTCCTGACATTTTCCCTTCTAAATTGCCTGGCTTACCGCCCGAAAGGGAGGTTAACTTCACCTGGAGCAGCACCAGTGTCAATAGCTCCTTACAGGATGTCCCCCACGGAATTGAAGGAACTAAAGAAGCAACTTTAGGAGCTGCTAGAAAAAGGGTTCATACGACCTAACACATCCCCTTGGGGTGCGCCAGTCTTATTTGTCAAGAAGAAGGACGGTTCCCTCAGATTATGTATTGACTACCGGCAGTTGAATCAACTCACCATCAAGAACAAATACCCACTGCCGCGTATTGATGAGCTGTTTGACCAACTTTCTGGCGCGGAGTACTTCTCCAAGATCGATCTCAGGTCAGGCTATCATCAAATGAGGGTCAAGGATGAAGACATTCATAAGACTACTTTCCGAAGCAGATACAGACATTGTGAATTTTTGGTTATGCCATTCAATTTAACAAATGCACCTGCTGCATTCATGCAACTGATGAATAATGTGTTCAGGCCTTACCTTGACCAATTTGTAGTCGTATTCATTGACGATATCCTCATCTATTCAAAGACAAAGGAGGAACATAAGGAACATCTAAGGGTTGCCCTGTAAACCTTGCGGGAACACCAACTTTATGCTAAGTTAAACAAATGTGAATTTTGGCTTAAGGAAGTCTTTTTCCTTGGCCATATTATTTCTAAAGAAGGCATTGCAGTAGATCCTTCTAAGGTTGAAGCTGTTAAGAACTGGAGCCGACCGAACACCATATCAGAAGTTCGAAGTTTCATTGGCCTGGCTGGTTATTATAGGTGATTTATCAAGGATTTCTCCAAAATCGCCGCTCCTTTAACAAGACTCACCAGGAAGGAAAATCCTTTCGAGTGGACAAAGGAATGTGAAGAAAATTTCTCAGCCCTTAAAGAGCATCTCACCACGGCACCGATACTGGCATTGTCCATAGAAGGTGGTGGATTTGAAGTCTATACTGATGCATCTGGCATTGGTATAGGTTGTGTACTTATGCAAAATGGCAAGGTGATTTTCTATGCTTCAAGACAGTTAAAGCGGCATGAGGAAAATTATCATGTTCATGATTTGGAACTAGCTGCGGTTATATTTACCTTGAAGATTTGGCGTCACTACCTTTATGGAGAGAAATTCACGGTCTATTCGGACCATAAGAGCTTGAAATATCTATTCTCTTAGAAAGAGCTAAATATGAGGCAAATGCGATGGTTAGAGTACCTTAAGGACTTTAATTTTCCTATCCAATATCATCCTGGCAAAGTGAATGTTGTTGCCGATGCGCTCAGCAGGAAACCGATGGGAAAGCTATCAAGTCTCATGAAAGGTGTGACCAATCTTATTTCTAAATTTGCTCAGTTGAATTTAGATATTAATATGATGACGAAATAGGATTGCTTTATATCCAATATCCGGGTACAACCCACGTTAATAGAAGATCTAGTCAAACTCCAAGATAATGACCCTGTGTTATTAGAGATCAAAGCCAATATGGAGCAACGACCGGATTTCTCTATTGCAAATAATGGAAGATTGTTATTCAGGGGACGAGTTTGTATACCAGATCATGTTGATCCTAAGAAATTGATCCTAGAAGAAGCTCATAAATCTAAGTACGTCATTCACCCATGTGCTACCAAGATGTATCAAGACCTCAAAAGGAATTATTGATGGCCCAATATGAAAAGGGAAGTAGCGGACTATGTGTCACGTTGCCTCACTTGTCAAGAGATTAAGGCGGAACATCAAAGGCCTGCTGGAAAACTACATCCCTTGGAAATTCCGGAATGGAAATGGGAGAGTATAGGGATGGGCTTTATCATGGGACTGCCTAAATCAAGAGGTGGACATGATGGAATATGGGTAATCATAGACCGTTTAACAAAATCAACTCATTTTCTACCTATTAAAAGTCGATGGTCTGTGGATATTTCAGCTGCCTTATACATGAAGGAGATTGTTAAGTTACATGGTGTCCCTGTGACTATTATTTCCAATAGAGATCCCCGATTTACTTCACAATTCTGGAAGGGTCTGCAACATTCTTTGGGGACCCGATTGAATTTTAGTACTGCATTTCATCCTCAAACTGATGAACAAACTGAAAGAACCAATCAAGTGGAAGAGGATATGCTAAGGGCATGTGTTATAGACTTCGGTGGAAGCTGGCACGACCACTTACCTCTAGTAGAATTTACCTACAATAATAGTTATCAAGCTAGCATTCAAATGGCACCACTTGAGGCACTATATGGGAGGAGCTGTCGCTCACTTATCTGCTGGAATGAAGTTAGGGAAAGACAACTTCTAGGTCCAGAATTGATAAGGGATACTATCGAGGAAGTTAAGTTAATTCGAGAAAGACTCAAGATGGCCCAAGATAGACAGAAGTCATATGCTGATAATCGAAGGCATGACCTGGAATTCCAAGTAGGCGACCATGTATTTCTCAAAGTCTCTCCGGGTAGAGGTATCCGAAGATTCGGCATCAAAGGCAATCTTACACCAAGATTCATTGGCCCTTTTGAAATTCTTGAAAGAGTGAGAGAGGTGACTTATTATCTAGTATTACCTCCACAGTTGACTGGAGTTCATGATGTGTTCCATGTCTCCATGTTAAAAAAGTATGTCCATGATCCATTCCACGTTATCACTTATGATAATCTGAAGATCTAAAAGGATTTGACGTACGAGCTAAAAATCAATCAAAATAATGGAACAAGAGGTACGTCAACTTCGGAATAAAACCATTCCCATGGTCAAAGTCTAGTGAACCAAATCTTGCCCACATGAAGCAACATGGGAGACGGAGGAAGCCTTGAGCAAGAGGTTTCCCGATCTTTTTGAATGTAAGTACACTCTCCCTTGAAGTCTATGTATTTGAATTTGGTGGCCAAATTCTCTTAAGTGGGAGAGGGTGTAATACCCCAAAATTTTGTATATAATATTTTGAAATTTTCTAGAATTTATTTAGATTTTTAAAGATTTTCTAAAGACAAAATGGATTAATAAAAGAATTTGGGCTAAATTAAAACCAAATAATAAGGTCCATTATTTATTAATTAACCTGGCCTTTTAAATAAGAACAAAGTGGCCCAAAACCAAGCCCACAAGATTTGGCCCACATTCTAGAAGCTTAAAATAGGCTATTTACGAAATTTAGAGGATAAATATACTAATTAGAGGATAAATAGGCGGATATATAACCAAGAGTTTGAAGTATTTCAAATTCGGCACTCAAGGATAAAAATGGTCTATCGGGCGACCGCTTGAGTCAATAAATAATCCTAGCTAGATCGCTAGGCAACCCCAGTTCCGTGAATGAAAGAAAACGTGAAAAGTTTGGAACTTGGACGACCTAATCACATTAGATCGAAGCTACCTTGCATGGATGACTCTCTAGAACTCTTTAAGGATTAACTTTACTCCTAATTTGGACTCTAAGTTCATTCTAATCCATGAAACCCTAGTTAACTCTATAAATAGACCTAAGATTTCACATACGTGACTCTTACGTTTGGCTCGCATGGAACTAAGGTAAGGAGGAGGGCGGAGTGCCGCTAGACCAAGAAAATGGTAGCTCGGCTAGGGCGGAGTGCCGCTAGACCGGGAAAAGGGTGTAGCTTGGCTAGGGTGGAGTGCCGCTATACCAAGAAAAGGGTAGCTCGGTTAGGGCGGAGTGCAGCTAGACCAAGGAAAGGGTAGCTCGGTTAGGGCGGAGTGCCGCTAGACCAAGGAAAGGGTAGCTCGGTTAGGGCGGAGTGCCGCTAGACCAAGAAAAGGGTAGCTCGGCTAGGGCGGAGTGCCGCTAGACCAGGAAAAGGGTGTAGCTTGGCTAGGGCGGAGTGCCGCTAGACCAAGGAAAGGGTGGCTCGGTTAGGGCGGAGTGCCGCTAGACCAAGGAAAGGGTAGCTCGGTTAGGGCGGAGTGCCACTAGACCAAGAAAAGGGTAGCTCGGTTAGGGCGGAGTGCCGCTAGACCAAAAAAAGGGTAGCTCGGCTAGGGCGGAGTGCCGCTAGACTGGGAAAAGGGTGTAGCTTGGCTAGGGCGGAGTGCCGCTATACCAAGAAAAGAGTAGCTCGGTTAGGGCTGAGTGCCGCTAGACCAAGGAAAGGGTAGCTCGGTTAGGGCGGAGTACCACTAGACCAAGAAAAGGGTAGCTCGGCTAGGGCGGAGTGCCGCTAGACCAAGAGATGGGTAGCTCGGCTAGGGCGGGGTGCCGCTAGACCAAGGAAAGGGTAGCTCGGCTAGGGCGGAGTGCCACTAGACCAAGGAAAGGGTAGCTCGGTTAGGGCGGAGTGTCGCTAGACCAAGCAAAGGGTGTAGCTTGGCTAGGGCGGAGTGCCGCTATACCAAGAAAAGGGTAGTTCGGTTAGGGCAGAGTGCCGCTAGACCAAGGAAAGGGTAGCTCGGTTAGGGCGGAGTGCCGCTAGACCAAGGAAAGGGTAGCTCGGTTAGGGCGGAGTGCCGCTAGACCAAGAAAAGGATAGCTCGGCTAGGGCGGAGTGCTGCTAGACCAAGAAAAGGGTAACTCGGCTAGGGCGGAGTGTCGCTAGACCAAGAAAAGGGTAGCTCGGCTAGGGCGGAGTGCCGCTAGACCGGGAAAAGGGTGTAGCTTGGCTAGGGCGGAGTGCCGCTATACCAAGAAAGGGTAGATTTTTTCCGATTACTCGGGGAATGTTGGTTGTGCTGTATGATACAGCTTTAGATGTCTTCCGTTGAGTGGCGAGAATTGGATTTCCCCTCGATGGTTAACAACCACGTAGGCCCCTCCTTCGTAGACCCTCTGTATCACATAAGGACCTTCCCAATTAGCATTCAGCTTTCCTTTTGGGTTGGACGCCATGACTTTTTTTTTCTTGACCATGACGAGGTCACCTTTCTTGAATTCTCGTCCTCTCACGAGTTTGTTGAATGCAGTGGCCATGCGGGCCTGATACATTTGGATACTCTTCTGAGCTCGGAGGCGCTTCCCTTCCAATTCAGCTAGTTCTTCTAGTCTTCTTTCTACATTGGTCTGTTCGCCACGGGCCAGGCCATATTGCACTGCCACTCTGAGTGACGGGACTTCCAGCTCTAGCGGAACCACTGCCTCTGAGCCATATACCAGCGAGTATGGTGAGCACCCTATAGGTGTCTTGAAGACAGTGCGGTATGCCCACAGAGCTTCATACATTTTCTCTTCCCAGTCCTTCTTATTAGAACTGACGACCTTGGCCAGCAAGGTGCAGAGAGTCTTGTTAAAAGCTTCTGCCAATCCGTTTGCCTGTGGATTGTAAGGAGTGGAGGTCCTCCATTTGATCTTATACTTCTCAGCAAGCCGATAGACCTTCTGATTTCTGAAATGACTCCCATTGTCGGATATTATTCGGCTGGGGATCCCGAACCGGAAGATAATGTTTTGCTTGATGAATCTGGTGACCAGTTCACCTGTCACTTCTCTTAATGCTACAGCCTCCGCCCATCGGGAGAAGTAATCTGTTATGGCCAGTATGTACTTATGTCCGGCCGAGGAAGTCGACAGTGGCCCGACTACATCAGTTCCCCATTGTGCAAACGACCAACTGGGAACTGTAGGGTGCAGAGTCGTAGGAGGCCTTCTAGGCACAGTAGCATGCTCCTGGCATTTCTGGCATGATTTTGCAAATTTACAGCAGTCTTCAAACATGGTGGGCCAATAGTAGCCCAGCTTCTTGATTTCTATCTTCATCTTGGGACCAGCCTGGTGGGCACCTGCTGTCCCAGCATGTGTTTCTTTCATCGCTTGCCAGGCTTCCTCAGTGGACAGACAGCGGAGTAGAATCTTCTTGCGTGCATCTGCCATTATTCGGAACAAAATTCCATTCCTGAGTTCATAAGAATCTTTGATTCTTAGGAGTTTCATCTTTTCTTCTCTTATCTGGGCAGTTGTTGGTGCAGAAACCACTGCAGCAGGTGCTGTCTCCAATCAGACGCTTGTTCTGTGCTGATGGTGGCAACTTCGTCTTCTTCGAGGCACCCTTCTAGCATACTGGGGACTTGCCGCCGGTTCATAACGACAATGTTCAGTGTCTCATTTGGTGGTACTGCTAGTGAGCTGGCCAGCTTTGCCAGTGCATCAGCCTGGGCATTGTGTCCACGACCCACATGCTTGAGCTCAATATGGTAGAATTTCGCCATGAGGCGCACAGCTTTTTGGTGGTAGGGATTCAGTTCTGGCTTCCGCACTTCGAACTCCCCTTGGATCTGTTTTATTATCAACATCGAATCCCCGAATACTTGAAGCATTTGGATACCCATGTTGAGGCTGATATATAGCCCGATTATCAGAGCTTCATACTCGGCCTCATTATTGGTGCAGGGCTTGTTTATAGAACAGGAAGTATGCACGACCTCCCCTTCTGGTGATTTGAGCACAATACCGGCTCCAGCCCGTATTCTGGTCTTTCCATCGGAGTCTGTCTCTGTTCTAGATGCTCCATCAAAGAATAGTTGCCACATAACTGACTGGGTCTGGCAGGCCTCGAGTGTCTCATCATCGGGTAAATCAGTCCCTAGCATATCATTTTCCGGCACAGGATGCTCTGCGACGAAATCAGCCACGGCCTGTCCTTTTATCGCCCTCTGGGATGTATAGGTAATATCGAATTCCATCAGGATCACTGCCCATTTGCCCAACCGGCCCTTCAGTATTGGCTGAGTTAATATGTATTTGAGCGGATCTGCTGCAGATATCAATCTGACTTCATGTGACAACATATAGTGTCGGAGCTTCTTGACAGCAAAGACTAGTGCCAAGCAGGTCTTTTCTATGTAGCTGTAGCTTTCTTCAGTTCTAATCAGCCTCCTACTCAGGTAGTACAAGGCTTGTTCTTTGCCTTCTTCATTTATCTGTGCCAGCATTGCCTCCAGGGAACAGTATGTGGCTGCGATGTATAGTATTAAGGGCCTGCCCTTAACGGGTGCCCCCAGCACTGGAGGGGTCTTGAGATATTCTTTCAGCTTCCTAAAGGCTTCCTGACAGCCATCGTCCCAGAGGAACAGCACATCTTTCATCATGAGCTTGTGAAAGGGGTGGCATCTTCCCGACAGATTTGATATAAATCGTCGGATATAGGCCAGACGCCCTTGCAGAGATCTCAGCTCGGGCAGATTCCTTGGTGGAGGGAGCTCCTGCATAGCCTTAATCTTGGATGGGTCGATTTCAATGCCCCTATGCAGGACAATAAACCTGAGGAATTTTCCACTGGACACGCCGAAGGCACATTTCATGGGATTCATCTTGAGTTCATATTTGCGCAGCCTCTGGAATACTACCCTCAGGTCTTGCAAATGGTCTTCTCTTCTTTTAGTTTTTACTACCAAATCATCAATGTAGCACTCTACTTTCTTGAAGAGCAAATCACCAAAGATCTTGGTCATAGCTCTTTGGTAGGTAGCGCCGGCATTCTTGAGGCCAAACGGCATCCTTTTGTAGTGGAATATCCCCTTCGGAGTGCGGAACGCAGTGTGCACTCTGTCTTCTTCAGCAATCCAGATCTGGTTATATCCGGATGACCCATCCATAAATGACAGGGCTTCATGACCAGTAGTCGCATCGATCATCACTTCAGTGATTGGCACTGAGAAATCATCATTCGGGTAGGCCTTATTAAGGTCCCGGAAATCAACACATATTCTGATCTGCCCATTTTTCTTTTTTACAGGCACTATGTTGGCTAACCATGTAGTATACTGATTTTCTTCAACAAAGCCTACATCAATCAGCTTGTCAACCTCTTTGTTAATCTGATTTATTAATTCAGGATGCATTCTCCTGGAGGGCTGCTTTACAGGGCTAGCCTCTGGGTTTATTGCCAATCGGTGCTGTGCCACATCAGAACTTAGTCCCGGCATTTCATCATATGTCCATGCAAAGCAGTCTCGGAATTCTTTCAAGAACTGTATATACTGTTACCTGGCAGCTGGCTCCAGCAGTGCACTGAGGAATGTCGACCTTGGCTCATCTGCGGTCCCCAGATTTATTTCCACAAGCTCATCGACGGTGACCTGACCTCCATCTTCGACCTCGGGCGGGGCTTCTTGCAAGTCAATGAAGCCTCCCGGGATATAATCTTCTTCAGTTTCATGATTCTCTGTTTCATCATACTGGTCATCAGCGGGTGCTGGCTCATCATATACGGCCAATATTGTTGGATTCTGTTTAGTCTGCCCCGAGGACGTGACTGGTTCAGAAGGGAACTCAAAAATGGAGTCTTCCGCCCCCAGAGGTTCTTCTGATGCAGGCTTTGCCGAGGGATCATCATTCTGTAGGGTCCGGACTTCTTCCAAGATGCGCTCAAACTCCAGGCCTTCCCTCAGCTCTTTGGCTATTTGGTCTTCATCCGGGGTTCTCGTATCAAACTTTGCTTCAGCATGGAACAGA
Organism: Amorphophallus konjac; assembly: GCA_022559845.1. Classification (NCBI taxonomy): domain Eukaryota; kingdom Viridiplantae; phylum Streptophyta; class Magnoliopsida; order Alismatales; family Araceae; genus Amorphophallus; species Amorphophallus konjac. The sequence continues at coordinate 304,410,889 of CM040118.1, read as the reverse complement.
TCCTCTTTGCAAGGTAGGTCTTCCCAGCACCAATCTTTCTTTGTTTCATCAGATGTCCCCGTCTCCGGCTGACTGTCTGGGGCTTCATTGTTCATTACGGATTGATAAATGATTTCTTCATCTTCCGAGGGGTACTTGTCATATCCCACCTCGGGAGGGTCTTCATGCTGGTAGGAAACAGAGATGACGTCCACCTCGGCTTCATAGAATTCTTGAAGGGTATAACCCAATCCCGGGTGCTGAGTGATCTTCCTCAGTTCTTTATTATCCCGGGGCGGATCCCATAGCTCCTGGAACGCCTTCTTTTGGGCAACAGGTTGTAGTGATGGCATCTGCATCTTAGAGAACATCTGCGAAACCCGTTGGGTAGTATAGTCCAAGCCCGTGATCGGCACCATCCGGTTTGCAGATTCTTCAGGGACCATGCAGTCTTGATCGTCGTCTTCGACTGACTCCCCGGTGTAGAATATGATAGGAGACTCACAGAAGCGAGGGACTTCCATGGTCTTTAATGGTAGCACCGTCTGGTATTTTATGCTGGCGATGGGCTTGACTAAACCCTGCGGAACCCCCACTTGTATGTACTTTTCTTTCATTTCTTCGCCAGTATCATCTGGGTGGATTCTAGGAGGGGTGATCCGAGCAAAGTCACCAACATAAGAAATGTGAGATACCTCATGTTTCTTAATGTAGCCCCTTGGTGGCGGTGGAGACCAATTTCTTGCCTTCGTCACCGGCTTCTTCTGGTCGACCCCAGACTCTTTCTCTTCACCCTTCTGCGACACCTCCGTGTAGTAGGATGCATCGAGCATATGGCACTCGAATACTTCGAAGGGATGCAGATCCGCAAACACCCTTTCTTCTGTTCCTTCGTGGCTGTATTTAATGCATTGATGTAGCATAGACGGCACTATCTGATATTCATGCAGCCACGGTCTCCCCAGCAGGGCCTTATACATGGTGTTGGAGTCGATTACATAAAATCGCACCACGGTAGTGAGGTCCCCCAATGTGAGGTTGAAATCAGCCACCCCAAGGGGCGTCTCACATTTCTGGTTGAATCCCGCAATTTTCATGTCTCTGACCTTGGTAAGCTGAAGATCAAAGTAATATTTTTGGTAGATGCGGTATGGGAGAATGTTCACGGCAGCCCCGGGATCTATCAGTATCCTGCTCAGTGGCTGACAGTTCAGGGAGCCCCTCATATACAGTGGTCTGTTATGGCCGGAATTCGGAATCAGCATGTCGTCTTCTGTGAATGTGACTGACGGCCCAGAATTCACTTCAGTCAAAAGTGCTTCATATTGTGCCGGCGACTGCAAGGCATCAACAATTGCTTGGCGACCCTCTTCACTCAGAGAGAGAATCTCCCAGATGGAGAATCTGGTAGGGAGCTTCTTTAGCATTTTCATGATCCGGCTGCCCACCCTGACATTAGACAGTCTCATTTCTTCCGCCCATCGTGGTTTTGGAGGTTCATGTGGTGCCCGTGGCCTCTGCTGCCCAGTGCTGGTTTCATCCTCTGTACTGATTTCTTGGGGGGCTTCTTCTATAGCAACGGCCCCTGGTGCCGTCAGAGAGTTATCCCCTTCTTTCTCATTCTGCTTGTAGGCTACAGACGCCGATTGCTGAGGTCTCTTGCCTTTATCTGGCCCAGCCTGTATCGACTACCCATTTTCCAGACTGGACAGAAATTCCAGAAATATTGGAGTTTGACCTCCTTTCTTCTTTTCTTGGTACAAGCTGGCAGGGGGAGGAACCTGGACACCTCGTACCTTTGGTTCAGGAATCTGGTAGGGTTGTTCCTCTCTGAACATAATGTTATGATTGGCTGGTGGTGGGCGCCCCCACCTTCTTCCGGAGCGTGTTGCATGTGCTGAGGTTGAGGCCTCGACATGGTTGGCTTCTAGCGGGACATTTGATGTTTCATCCTCATCGTTCTCTCTGGGCGAGGTAAAGAGTGCTGACAGGGTGTTGCATTGTACTGTCACGACTCCCTTTTCCTTTTTGCATTTAGACCATCTCTTCTTTTTCTGGGAATTTGGCTTCTTTGGTTCTTTCCCCCAGAAAGGGTCAGCCTCATCTTTTCCATGTTCTGTCCCCGGTTGCTCTTTAATTTTTAATTCTTCGAGCTGTTCCCAGAGTATACAGTCTTTCACCAGCAGGTGCCCGGGCTTTTTCTGTTCATATTCATCGAGCCCATTAATATACTCCTGTAAACGCCTGGCTGCAGGACTTACTTCCTTATGTGCAGGTAGGGGGACTTGTCTTCTCTGGTTATGAGTGGGGATCCGGATGACTGGCCATGTTTCAGCCGTGTGCCATACTGACTTTACTGGAGGTGGTTCGGGCCTTGGTGTGACACCACGGATAACTGCTCCACTAATACTGGCTGCGGGAGTTTTCTTTCTATTCTTTATTGGCTTTATCTGCCACCCTTCTTGATCCTTCAGTGGGGTGAGGAAGCAAGCTTCATAAGTATGCCTGGTGCATTCCTCGACGGCTTCCTTAGGCAGCTGTTGGTAGATTGAAATCATATTGGCGGCCATTTTTAATGCCAGAGGTTCATGTGGGCGAGGTGGCTCTACCTGGTAAACTCCCAGCTGTAGCTCGACCTTTTTGACCATGCCTTCCATAATATCTTTGAAGACGTAACAATCTTCAATTGCGTGCCCCAGCGCACAGTGATATGGACAGAACTGTGGATCACCTTTCTTTGCCGCGTCATCGGGTCTCTTTGGCTCAGGCAATGTTACCTTGTTGAACTTGTATGCCCAGTTGAATAGTGCGGCTGTCTTATCTTTCGGAAAAGAGTATGGCTTTCTCATTTTGTTTCTCAGAGAGACCTTATCTTTTCTTTCTGCTGTGTCTGCTGGCGGGGAAGCTTCATCTACCCCCTTCTTCCCTTTCTGTTGCTCGAAGGTTCTGAAATCGACGGTGTTAGCCTCAGAGTGCGATGGTCGTCGATCATTAGATTTCCCTTTCGGCACAGTTGGAGCATTGGCCGTCGGACGCTTGGACAAGAACGTCTCGACCTCCGTCACTATATTGTTCAGCCGGTCAAATGTTCTGACATCTGCACCAATCATCTTTTCCAGTACCTCTCTCCTGAGGCTCTGCTTACATATTTGCACTGCATCTTCTTGATGAGGAGGTCTTCTGCATCTCATAGCTAAGTTCCTCCACCTTTTGATGTAGTCCAGTGCTGTTTCATCTTGCTTTTGCCTGGTTGCATATAGTTCTGCTATTGTAATTTCTCTTTCCGTGACGTGAAATCTGTCGCGGAACTTTCTTTGCGTATCAGGCCAATCGGCCACTGACCCAGCCGGCAGGCTTGAATACCATTCAAAGGCTATCCCGATGAGGGATGAGCCAAAGAACTTAAGCAGATAAGCTTCATCGGCTGCCAAGTCACCCATAATTGTGGTATAGTAAGCTATGTGCTCCCTGGGAGAGCCCTGGCCATTAAATTTCTCAAACTTCGGCGGCTTACTGACGCCTGGCGGTAGTCTCTTAGCAGTATACTGGGGAGGATACGGTAGCCTGTACACATCGTAGGTACTAGCATCATCACCAGTCTTTTCAGATAGCTTCATTTCCACAATCTTTTCAATCATCAGCTTCTGGGCTATGGCTGGATCTATGTTTTTCAGGAAGAAGTGAGCTTGTTGCTGACTGTAAGGAGTAGTCATTACAGTTGCGCGCAAGGCCGGCGCGGCAGGCTGCGTCTGAGATACAGAGGGCTGAGCTACCGTCTGCTGTAGAACGGGTTGGCTCGGTGCTTTGCCCTTATCAGCCGGGAGAGGATTTGTAGCACCCCATATAAAAATATAATAATAATAATATTATTATTATTAGTATAATTATTATTTTAACTATATACATATATAACTTATAAAAATTTTATAGAAAACTTAATTAAGTGGAAGTAGAAACATAGAGTAATCATATGCAAAGAGTATCCACTTATCAATTGATTTCCTAGAGTAGTTGGTTAAGTGTCTTATCCTTCACCTTAAGGTCTAGTGTTCAAAACCCACGGTCCACACATATCCTCATGCGAATATTTTGCCCATTTCACCTTAACTAATCCATCTTAGACTAATTAACCCTAATCAATTTAGAAATAAACCTAATTAATTAGGGAAATGGCTAGATGGTGTACCCAGCCTGGCATCGCACCTAATACTATCCTACGAAGATCATGGGCTGAGGTGGACATTGTCCCTTTGTTCCCCGTAGAATTAAATCCAGTAGCCTTTAATACCCACCTAGGGGCTAGACCTCCCTTCCACCTGCTGTTGAAGAGAGACCTCCCTTCCACCTGCTATTGAAGGGCTGGATCGTGAGGTTTGCAGAAGGGCTGTGGCTCCTGTGTTCGTTGCAGAGTTTTCTTCTTCTTCTTTTGTCTAAAACCAACAGGAACAAGTAGGTGTTCTCAATCTCCTAGCTAAATTAATAGTTAGTAAATTGTTCATCTCCATACGTTGTTTTCTACATATATTGGCATGTATTAAACTTAATTGAGTAAAATACATCATGTAGTATCCTCATATTAGATCATAACCAAGCCTTAATTCCATCCGTTAACATGCATCTAAAATATTTAACTTTAAACTTAAACTTTATTATGTTAATTTAAAGTTGCAGTTGATGTAAGGATCATTAAGATTTTTTTATATACCCTATTAATAACGTACATATCTTATTAATGTTAGCATTAAAATTAGTGATTTGTGGTTTATAAAAGCACCTGTAGCAAAACCTGAGAGGAGTTTAATCAGCATGTTTTGTTTAAAAGTTAAACTTTATTATGCTGATATCTTATTAATGTCAGCATTAAAATTAGTGATTTGTGGTTTGTAAAAGCACCTGTAGCAAAACCTGAGAGGAGTTTAATCAGCATGTTTTGGTTAAAAGTTAAACTTTATTATGCTGATTTAAAGTGGGTGTATGTGTTATTAATGAAAGGATCATGATAATGTGTTAATAATGTATAGATCTTATTAATAATCTTGTGTTTTATGGCTGATAGAATAGCTGGTAGCAGAATTGTAAGTGGGGTGTTGATATTGTTAAGCAAGCAGTATACAGTTTATGTTTTGAACAAAATTAACTATGTACAGGGTTGTGTTAATTTTGTTATTAACAATATTAACAACTGAACTAATACAATACTTTTTAAACAACAGTAAGTGTAAACGTTTTACACTTGATCTATCTAAATCCTTAACTTGCTGATCTGTACTGGTCGACCCCTGGTCGACCAGTTTCTGGGAAGATTAGGCCTGGTCGACCAGGGGTCGACCAAGGTCACAGCGAAGGTTTAAGTGTTTATGTATTTGTTTCAAAGTGTTAATACAAGTTATTTTAAGTACTTGAAAAATGTTAACACATCTTCATATGCTTCATTAGTGAGATAAACCTTTCTTTGGTGGCAAATAATGTTAAATACAATATGATTAACATTGTTAAAATAAGTGTTAATAGCATTAAAACAGTGTGTCAATATCATAGAAATGCTTAAAAAAAAGTATATAGATCCAAATATAGATTTTTCCTAAAAATACTCAAGAAGACAAAAGTGTTCTATAAATACTGATGTATCATTTTCTTATTTTTATACATTTTTGTAAGATAGTAAAATTTCTACGTGAATAGTGTTTTCCGAAGTGAATAGTGATTTAAGTCGTGCTTAAAAAAAAGGTATATAGATCCAATTATAGATTTTTCCTAAAAATACTCAAGAAGACAAAAGTGTTCTATAAATACTGATGTATCATTTTCTTATTTTTCTACATTTTTTTTGTAAGTTAGTAAAATTTCTACGTGAATAGTGTTTTCCGAAGTGAATAGTGATTTAAGTCATGCTTAAAACACTGATTTGGTCTTGTAAACAATTTTATTAGGAATAATCATAGAAGACAAAAGTGATCACCAATATGTTAGCAATTTAATTACTATTTTCATAATTTTTTTCAAAATTTTTGTTAAATAAGAATATAACAATATTTTCATTAGTATATTAATGTCGTTAACATTGTTTAATATGGTTTAACAGTATCATACATGTTCATTACAGCATTATAATACGCTCATTAAGTATAGTAATCTTGTCAATATAAATCTTTTAAACGCTTTATTAGTAATATTTTCACTAGCACTCTAACATTAACCCTTTAAGTATGTTATGGTGATTAATATTTTTATGAAGCATAATGGCACTGTCAATTAATATTTGAAGCGTTTTAACAATGTTAACAATATTTTCGATCCTTTAAAAACACCTTAATACAAATTTTAGTTGGGTTGTGGTTAAAAGAGGAGGCAGCGTCTGGCCCTTCTATTGGGTTGCTGGAAGACCCTTCTATTGGGCTTGCTGGATGGCTCTTCTATTGGGCTTGCTGGATGGCCTTCTATTGGGCTTGCTGGATGGCTCTTCCATTGGGCTTGCTGGATGGCCTTCTTTTGGGCTTGCTGGATGGCTCTTCTATTGGGCTTGCTGGATGGCCTTCTTTTGGGCTTGCTGGATGGCTCTTCCATTGGGCTTGCTGGATGGCCTTCTTTTGGGCTTGCTGGATGGCCCTTCTTTTGGCTTGCTGGAAGGCCCTTCCTTTGGCTTGCTAGATGGCCTATTTCTGCTTAAATTGTAAATGATCAGCAGGCAGTGGCATGTTAAATCCCGGTTTAATGCATACATAATATTGATATTGTACACGAGTTAGTTAATGTTCACATACTGATATTGTACACAAGTTAATTATTGTTTACAGCTAATTAAGCACGGTATACATGTCTAAAACCTAACATAATATTGTACACCATTTAATCATGTACAACATACATATTTAATCTGACGAATGTATATGCATGATTAATACACACACACACACACACACACACACACACACACACACACACACACACACACACACACACACACATATATATATATATATATATATATATATATATATATATAACCCATCTTACCAATGTTTAAATTACTGATGTTATAACTGCGTTTAACAAGGTTTAATATGTTTTTAGTAGTATTTCATTTATTGTAACAGTGTATAAATGAACACTGTCACCATCGAGCTTGTAACGGGTACTCCTGACCAGGGTGCCACCTTCTATCAACCCCTATATACTCCAAGAAAAAGGATGACAGCAACAATGTAATAAAAGGGGACGTAATGGAACTCATTAACTTAGTAAATCTGCACTAGTTAGAATGGATAACTAATCATACAAATATCAATTCCCAGCATTGGTTTTACTTTATCTGTACCTTTGGATTCCAAATCTACCTTATAATCCTACCGGTCACACCTTGAATTCTATATTGGCTATAAAGAGTGAATGTCGCAAAAATATGTCTAATAATGCTGGCAAATAAGGGCCCGGTCTGGTCCTGGGAGGAGCGCCCAAAACCCGAGGGAAGATCTCTTTCTAGCGGTGTCTCGCATTGCACCGAACCACATTCTAGATTAAAGACATTCCATCACTCTCTCTCTCTTTACTTGACTTACTTGACTTGCGTGACCCGAATGGGTAATTACTTGAATGAATTGATTGATTTATGTGTATAGCCAATTCTAATTGCTGCTTGAACTTACTTGTTTATTGTGCTATCATGATTATTATTCCAGTTATTCACTGCTTGATATCAATTGCTATTCCTATGTGGAATTGATCTATAATCTCACTTTTACTCCAGTCGATTCCTTGTTGTCTACCTGTCTGCATGCATATACATATTTTTCTTTTACATTAAATGAATGTGTAATTCACTTATAGTATGTTAGAAATTGAGATGTAAATCCTACTGGGCGATTCGCTCGTACAATTACTTTCTAACCTTTTCAGGAAATGTGGAAATCGATCAGGACTCAGTTGGGGATGAGACGGAGTGATGTAGTTTTATGTCTTAGATTTAATCCCTTTAGTTCATTTGTCATCGTCTGGTTTTGTAATAAGGGCTTGTAGCCTAATGGTAAAGAATGACTTGGATCAGTTGTAATCATCGGTGTTATCATTTTATGGAATTTTAGCAAATTTTGAATTAAATTACGCACTCTATTCATGGTTCGATGGTAGGATCTCGAACGGTTAGATTAGCTCGCTTTGGTTCTATATAAAGGACTGTCGCGCCTCGGGTATACTTCCGCGCTCGGGACGTGACAGATCTTTCTTGGTATCAGAGCCTTAGGTTTCAAACCTAGGGAACTAGTAGAAATGAAAACCTGAGTCCAAGGATAGAAAAAGGTCTAAGGATTGGTTGATTACTATTTAAAATCCTACCTAGTAAGTGGGGTAGAGCCAAGGGTTAAAGGAATAACGATAATTGACCCTTAACATTAACTCAAACTCCATATTCATTACACCTTGATTCTTTTGTAGGAAATGGCCGCTGAAAGAGCACAATGGCGCGAGATGCAGCGCACCGTGTAAGGACTTACCCAGGCGCTACAACAAGTGGCACAAGGTGGTGCTAGCGGTGCTCACCGCGGAGCTGGTGACCTTCATCGGGATTTCCGCAACATGAATCCACCAAGGTTCGCGGGATCAGTGGACCCCGATGACGCAGAGCATTGGTTGAAGGAGATCGAAAGGATTTTTCGCGTGATGCAGTGCGCGGATGATGAAAAAGTTTTACTAGCAACATTTCAATTGGAGCGGGATGCTCGATGCTGGTGGGAGTCCGTGGAAGCAACATTACCCGACAACCATATCACTTGGGCGGAATTTGTTGAGCACTTCAACAATAAATATTTCTCGGATCGGGTACAAGAGAGTAAAGCTGCGGAATTTGCCGCGTTAAAACAATGGACCCGAAAAGTGGCCGAATATGAGGCCCAGTTTTCAAGACTTTCCCGTTATGCACCACATTTGGTGTGTACGGAAAAGATGAAGGCGAGGAGATTTCTCAACGGGTTACGACCCCAATATATCACCCAGCTAGCATCGATGGACATCCAGGTCTACTCAGAGATGGTGCGGCGCGCTCAATTGCTAGAAGATGCCACGGAATTCTCAGATAAGATCCGAGGGAAGGACAAGAAGGCACATGTTACTAGTCCGGGAAGCTTCAAACCGTCATTCGGTAAGAAGCGATCTTTTAACGGAGGGGAATCTTCCAAGGAGAAGAAATTTCAGAAAAATAACAAGCCCTTCTTCTCTAACAACAACAAGGCTTTAGCAATCACTGGACCTTCCAAGGACATTTGCAAATATTGTGATAAGACTGGTCATAAGTGTAGATCTATTTTAAAATCCACACTTAAGAATAGAAATAAAAATAATGAAATGAATATGATGAAGCACGAGGTGCTTAAAAGGAGTTGTGATCGCCAGAGGGATTACCTCAATAAGAAGAAAAGTGATCGCGTATACCTGGTGGAATTTGAGACGCGGGATGGATGTGGATTTCTTCCTCCAACTTCAATCGGCCGGCCGATGAAGTGGGTCTTCTTAGTTGATTACCTTGCAAAACGGACAATAAACACAAACAAGAAGAGAGGGGTCAGCCCAAAACGCAGTAGCATCTATCCAAATAGACATGTAATAATGAAGGAAAGAAAGGCACATGCGCACCTTATTTTTTGGTTGTTTTTAAAACCCCTTAACAAGACTTAAGGGAGGGGGAGTATGACAATAAAGTGTGAATAAATATAAAGGATGAACGTATATGATGAATGGAGCGATATGAATAAATAAAATAAAGAGATGAAAAGGGGTGAAATCCTGCTGTCCCTGGCGACAGTAAAGGAAAAAAAATGAATGAAGACGACAGAAATATATGGATGAAGCCGGATGAAGAAGGCTCTGTTCGTGAAAAAAAAATGCTTAACCCTCTTACAAATGTTTCAACCTCTTTTACGGATGCTTCAACGCTTCAACCCTTTCAACCTTTTTTTCGATCGATCAAGGCTTCAATTTATAGCTTCGATTGGATGTGATCAAGCAAGGTAAGATCAGAACGGGTAATGAGGCATTCAAGGAAGGATTAAGATCGAGCAAGAGACCAAATTACGATAGGGAACTGTGAGGGAAAGTTCGAAAAAGGAAGGACTCTGGAGCGAAACACGCCTTAATCGAGGGCGTCTCTTGATGAATTGACGACTGCAACAGAGGCGTTTCTTGAAACACGACCTAGCAAAGGACGTTTCTTCCTGGATTTAATTTTAGAAATAGAACTTGCTCTGTTTAAACGCTGATATAACACGCCTATGATTACGGCGTTTCTTAAAAACACGCCTTGAGGAAAGGCGTTACTCAGAAAATGCCTTTTATGATAATTCCAGAAATTAGCGTATAATACCAAGAATTGACGCCCTGTCGCACGGTCGTCCTTTCTGTGAAAACGCCTTATTACAGGTCGTGACTTTATAAATTAACGCCCTTACCAAAGTCGTGAATCACAAAAATGCAGGAAAAATGCAGGAAAAATCACAAAAATAGAAAAACTTCATATTATAGGAATATTGAAGTCCACTTGGGGCATTTATATAATAACATGAGATTTGATCAACAAAACGTCAATTTTGGCGTGTCTACAGCTGCCCCGCCTTGGCGTCTACTTTGCAAGGGAGTGAGACGGAAATGGAGTGAAGTGCCACGAGCGTAAATGAGGTGGAACGAACTGATAAGTAGATGCCAAGGTGTGATGTGACACGCCTCAGACATTGAGCATTTGAAATCTTTCCAAGATTCTTGAGTGAAACAACTCTGAGTGATTCCAAGGAACATCAATTTGTTGGATAAAAGGAGGTTAAACTAAGTAATAAAAGGTGTGCGCGTGGGCACGACAGGGAAAGACCATTGGAGAGCGATTACCAGCCAACGTGGATGTGCTGCAACCAAGGTAAATTTTGCAGGAAAGTAAAGAGAATTGGGATAGAAGTCCAACAAAAGGGTCACTTCCAAGGAATCAGCCTGAATGGCTTCAAATAGAATGAAGTACTTGATTTGGAGTAGAATATCTCATGTTATCTCAATTGAGAACGAGCGAACTTCATTATTGCCATAATATGAAGATTTTCAGCATGAAACTCAAAGTCCTACATGATGCATGCTGGGCTAAAAGAAAAAGATTAAAACAAACTAAAACTAGAAAATAATCAAGGATAATATTGTTAAGCTATTTAGGTCTGGTCAAGAATCCATATCTCTGAGCCAACACTAAGCCGAAGCCCGTTTGTCCGCGCATCAACTCAGAAAGTGGAACTATCGTCCCGAACCTTTAATAACTCAACGGCCTATCCGTGTGATAAAGACTCTCCTGAAATCGTCATCGTTTTTGATGAAGGGGAACTCAAATTTCAGGTTTATCAGAATCACAAGGTCCTTGATATGCTATAATAGCAGTAGATATCATATAGTAATCAATGCTTACAAGAAAAGGATACAGGGTGACAAGATGTTACTCCCACCAGCGATCCAAACGCCTCGAATCCTGCAAATTCTTACACTTTGAAACTTGTTATTCTTCATTTAGAACATGATCGTAAGTGCTTAATTATAAACAATACCATCAAATAATAGCACTTAAGTTCATCAAAAAGTGTGGATGGGGCAAAAAACGCAGGCCAAAAGAACACGCCTAAGAGTAGGGCGCTATCAGAATAAAAGACGCCTGACCACAAGTCGTGTAATATGGAAAACACGCCCTACTTGAAGACGCAACCAATAGCAGGAACTTGAAATAAACACGCCGTTATAAAGGGCGTGACATAAAACACGACCACACTACAGGTCGTCAAAATCAAAAAACACGCCCTCACATAAGGCGTTATCAATAACGAAAGCCTAGAAGAAACACGACCTCATGAAGGGCGTTATAAAAAAAACACGTCGTCAGTCAGGTCGTCAATTTTAAAATAGACGCCCTAACCAACGTCGTTAATTCATCACGAACTTCCGTTTCGTACTTTAACAGCACAGTCCTTAATTTGATCGAACTTCTAATCTCCGACAGCCTTACAACTCTCCAGATCTTTATTAATAGGAGGCCCTCCTTCAACCTAAACAATCACAACCCCGCCGAACCTTTGTTTTTTTTCTTTTCTTCCTTTCTTCTGCTTCCTCCGCTCTGCAGGTTGCGTCCTCCAATCTTTCCGCGATGGACAGGGCGCTAAAAAGACAAAAGGCCTCAACTCCCAGGATTAACGACATCCAAGGTCATGTAAGCAACAGGATATGCATGAATCAGGTTGGTGTTTTTTTTTATTGTGCATACTGTTGTCGAACATGCTTATTTCTTATGCTCATGTGCTCTTCTTTTGTCTTCTTTCCCTCCCCTCACAGGAGTACCCAAATCTTCCAGGGGCTAGGAGATATGTTCAAATCAAATGGTTGCCCCTCCTCCTTTCTAAATTCACATCAGACATGAGGGTATATGTAGCTAGATGGCATCTCCTGGGGTTGATAATCCATGCCAAGCATTATAGTCAAATCCACATAGACTGGGCTGCCATAGGAGCATTGATTGAGATATGGCACCCTTCCACCCATACTTTCTTATTTTCCACTTTTGAAGCCACCATCTTGCTAGAGGAAGTGGAGATGATCTTAGGCTTAAGAAAGATGAAGCAAGGAGAAGAAGAAAAGATGGCCATCATGCCAAGGCCCATCTCCTCCCATGAGTTACTAACCTCGTTGATACCTAGCCCAAATATAGTGAACCAAATTAAGGTCACTAAAGGAGTTAACCTCTTGAAGCTCGCCTCATGGGTGTATAAGAGAGCGGAGCAAGCTAAAGAGGAAGAGGAGATAGAAAGAGTGTCCAAAGCCTTCGTGGTGTGCTTGGCAGGAGCACTCCTATTCCCATCCACGGAAGACTTTCTAGAGGAATCTCAATTGAGCGCAGTGGTGAGCTTGTGGGAAGAAGAGAGAGTGGGACCGGCGATCCTAGCATATCTCTATAGTGGGCTTACATCGGCGGCCATGGGAAGGCCCATTTATGGGTGCATGCTAGCACTCTCGAGTTGGATTGATTTACACTTCAAGTTTGATCATGCCATGAAGCCCAACAACCCTCAAGAATTTTCTCAAAGAGCCCACTCTCATATATAACCGGCTCATTAGGTATAAGCAATAGAGTGACCAACCGAATTCCTCAAATCAAGAAGAGAGGGGATTGGAGGGAGCACCTAAAGGTAATGCCAAAGAATCTTTTTACTTGCGCCCCGGGTGTATTTAAAATGCAGGAACTTCGTGCACGCTTTTCCATCGGGACGGACCTTCGTCTTATTGGTGCTTCGGACTTCGTTTTATATAATGCACACCGGTGCCTTCCTCAAATGGGTCTTCCAAGGCAACATTTTGAAGACATCTCTCATCTCCCTCCCATCAAATCAAGAGACTTAGGCAGTAATGAAGATGGCGAGGATGCCATTACAATTCAAACTCTCTGGAGGCTAAACAAACTCCACCAACCTGTAGAAGACTTGGATGAAGACAAAGAACAATGGAAGAATTATGTAACTTCACTGGGAAAAATAAGGGCCAAAGGGGCTCATTAGATATTGTAGTTCCTCTTTTTTTCAAAATAAGTGAAGATTGATTTCTCATTGAGTCCACTGTTACTGATTATTAACGAAATCTTCCAAAGCCTGTGTTCTGTTGTGAAAAACGCCTCAACAAACGCCGTGAATTCAAAAAAGCACGCCTTACCTCAAGGCGTCTAAAGCGACCTGCGTGAACAAATGACGCCTGCATAGTGGGCGTTACTTAAATAACGCCTTCCCAAAAGGCGTGACTATATTCAAACCCAAAAGAAATGATCGTTCCTTCATTAAAAGTAACGCCTCTTCCTTAGTCATGTTTCAACAATAAAACGCCTTTACCAGAGGCGTGACCAAAAAACAGCAATGATGACGTCCGTTACATCAATCAACGCCCATTCAATGCGTCTGACGACGGTTATCGTTCCCCATGCAAAACAAATTAACGCCTTAATGTGTGTCGTCAATTTCAATAAAACGCCCTGGGTATGGGCGTTAGTTATATTTAAAACGCCTCCCTGAAAGGCGTGTCTCACTTTCGAAGCCCAAAAGCCAGCGGCCCCTTTCTTCTTCCTCCTTCCATTCTCATTTCACCCCTTACCCTGCAAAACCCTAACCGAAGCCCTCCCAAAATCTCCTCTCTCTCAATCTTAGCCATGGCCAAACGCCAAAGAGTTAGTGCCCCAGACGTGGTTGACCTCGACGCCTCCCACGCCCAAGAAGAAGAAATCTCCGTAGAGGAGCTCGCCATTGTGGCTTATGAAGAAGAGCCGGCCACGGCCGGCGGCGACGAGGCCGAAGCGATGGAAGGGGAAAGGGGAGATGATGGTGGGAACGAAGAAGAAGAAGATGAAGAAGAGGGAGAAGAAGAAGAAGAGGAAGGCGGAGATGGACCGCCGCCGACGGCGGCGCTTGCTCGCCGGGGCCAACTCCGGCGGCCCAGACGGCCACTGCCCCGGCCTCAACCACAGAAGCACAGGAAGGTAAGCTCCTCTCCCCCAATTCCATTTTTTTTTATTTTCATTTTATTTGATTTCCTTTGATCGCCATAGCCCTCGGGCACCTGCAACTCAGAAAAGACACGCCTCGCACGGGGGCGTTAATCACAAGTGACACGCCCTATCCTGGGGCGTGAATTCCTTTTATTAATTAATTTTCATGAAACACGCCCCGAAGCATGTCGTTTTCTTAAAAAAAGATTTTTCATTACTGCCATGCTTATTAATTAATTTCCAACCATGTTTTTCAGGAATAATTTCGCATGCTGTTGTTTATTAGATTTTCTGTTAAATTGAGAAATTCACGCCCTCCAGAAGGGCGTTAAATCTTCAGAAGACGCCCAAACCAGAGGGCGTCTCTCTTATCATTAACGATTTAAAAATTAAGCTCATTTAGGGAAACGCCCTTACGGAGGGCGTGAATTCAACAATAGACGCCCAATACTGAGGCGTGATTTAAAAACGTTTTAGAGTTAAGCCAACGAAACGCCCAACATGGAGGCGTGATTAATATAAAAAACGCCCTTATTTAGGACGTTACAAGAAGGCACATTTATGAAAACGCCTCCCACAGGGGCGTGAATTCATCAAGAAACGACCTGAAGGTGGCCGTGAATTCAAAAAACACCAAAATTCAATAGCATGCCAAACCAAATGTAATTCCACATTAATATCCAATCAATTAAGCAAAATAATTCCTTTTTACTGCATGCAGGGGCTGATGAGGACCCGCATCTCATGGGTCATGGTCTGGGCAGCATACCAGGGTCTCCCCGACTTTCAGAGGGTTAGGATAGAGGCCATGGGGTTTGGGGCTTTTCTATCCATTGAGCCTTTTAGACCTGACCTAGCACTGATCCAGGTTCTGAGGGAGAGATGGGATAGAGCTAGCCGGACTTTCCTGATGCCCTGGGGGCATATGGTTCCTAGTTTAGAGGATGTAGCCAGGATTACAGGTTTACGGGTAGATGGTGAGGCCGTGAGTGGGTTCACCTATTCTGACTATTCAGAGATGGCCCGGAGGCTACTAGGGCTTGAGATGGTCTACGAGGGACCTAGCGAGTGTAGGACCATTTTCCGCACGGACCTGACTACGGTGATGGGTCTAGGAGATGCCAGACATAGGTCGGGGGAGACCTTAGGTGAGTTTACTCAGCGGCTGACCGACGGGGTGAGAGCGGCATGCTGCCAGGACCCGACTGACCATGAGAGAGCGGACCGAGACCTGAGGAGGTTCCTGCTGCTGCTGCTCGGGAGATTATTGCTGGGGACGAAAGCCGATGTCATCAACTGCCGCTTCTTAGGCATCCTTGAGGATCTGGAGACGGTTGGCACGTATGCTTGGGGAGCGGCCCTGCTGGCGCATTTGATGGCCGATCTGTCCACGGGGACAGGCCGTGAGACGACCGTCAGTGGCTTCTCACCTCTTCTTCAGGTATGCAATTTTTGTTTTCTTTTATTCTATATTATGATGCATGTGAATATAGTACTAATGCAATGCATGGATGCAGGTGTGGAGCCACCTATACATGCCGATGGGGCGTGTTGACCCACGGCCAGGAGCTGAGGGATCCGTTCCTCTGGCGCGACGCTGGGTGCCTGTTATCTTTGGTGCCCCACTTGACTACGAGTTGTGGGTTTTACGGAGAGAGTTCCGCGACTTCCCTCCCTCGCTGGTATGTATGAATGAATGATATACATTTCTTTTTTGTTGTTTATTTGAATATGATGAAATGATAATGTGTTCATGAATGTAGGTGCAATGGAGACCATATGAGGGGATGACTGATGAGGGCCAGCCCTGGGTCGTATCGGGGCGACCTCGCTTCGGGCGTGAGCTGTGGCTTCACTGCTTGAGCGAGATCGAGCCGTTACGGCTTCGACTGGTGATGAGGACCCTGGGCCTGCCCCAGGAGTGGATCGAGGTCGGAGAGCCTCGAGGAATTGGCAAGAAGACCCGCGGTCGTACCAAGACGACCGACTGGCGGGTACGGTTTGAGGAGCAGTACGCTGACTGGCAGCGAGGCGGGACCCGAGTTGTTTCCCACGCGACAGACAGCTCCGAGTACCTCCGGCGCTATTGGGAGGTTCACGCCGGCCGACCTCAGATGAGGGTCTTAGGGGTATGTATGAATGCACTTATTTTTAAATTAAATGCAAATGCTTATGTAACTATTATGCGATTAACATGTAATGAATGCAGGATGCGAGGGACATAGCGGCGATAGATGCACAGGCCCACCTCCACATCCTGGAGGACCAGCTAGCTGCCACACGGGCAGACTTGGAGACCCTGGTGAGTGTTTAAATTATTCCTATATGCAAATGAATTTTTTCTTTTGTTGTGTTGAATTAATGATTAGCCACTGACGGTCTTAATGAATGCAGCGTGCCCAGCAGGGAGTAGCGAGGAGAGATCCAGGGGAGGCCTCCAGCTCGAGGGGGCCTAGTGCAGAGGTGACTGCACTCATGGAGCAGTTGGCTGGTGCGATAGCGCGAGCCGAGATGGCGGAGCGTGACCTTGCTTCACGAGTAAATTCTGAGCTCGAAACCTCATTCAAATAATGATTAGATATAAATCGTGCACTGATAAAAATTCTTTTTTACAGACTGAAGAGCTTCGAGCCACTCTTATCTGCGTAGATGAGGGCTTCCGAGCGACGAGCTCACAGGTGCGTGACCTACCTTTAGTCACATGTTGTTATTTCATTTCATGAATTGTTGAACTGTGGAACTGATGATTTGTTTACCTGTTTGTAGGCTGCTCAGCTGAAGGCGATACGTACCGAGTTGTCGATCCGTGATCAGCGGATCGTAGAGCTTCAGCGGGCCTTGCAGCAGCGCAGTGAGCTTCCTCAGGACGTGGCCGAGCTGCGGGTTGCCCTGGAGCTGGAGAGGAGGGAGCGTGCTCGTGAGCGCGAGGAGCACCAGGCGGAGCGTGCCCAGTTCCAGGAGCAGTTGTTGGTACGAGAGCGTGAGCTGGCGGACTCGAGGACCCAGTTGATCCTTTCCCAGGAGCGGCTTCGAGTGTCCGAGGAGCGGCTGCAGCGAGGCCGTGAGCGAGCACGGGCTGCGGGGTACTCCTTCACCAGCTCCACCTTTGTGGCGGGTTCTTCCCTCCGAGAGAGGAGCGAGGCAGGGGGACACGTTCGGGTTCCGGCTTCTTCGCGGGGGCCTATGCCTCCTCCACCAGCGCCAGCTCGGGGCGGTGAGGAGGAGGTTGAGAGCAGGCGAGTAGAGGAGGGTGGAGGCGAGAGCTGAGAGTTTTGTACTTGTACTCCTCCACCTTCACACCTGTACATGATAGACATGATGATATATATATATGAGATTTGAGCTTTTGTTACCTGAGTACTTGTATGGTTGTGGACTTGTGTTTGTGCACTTTTTTCTTCTCTCGTTCCTCGTGTTTGCTTTACTTTTGCCCTGTATCTGCGGCTGTGGTTTTCACTTGAACAAACAGGTTAATTCATCTGTTCGACTTGGCCCCTTGCCCGTTGAGCAAGGGGTGTAAATATTTTGACCTTAATAATGGGTCAAGGGGCCAAGCCTTTAATTAAATAAGGCAAAAATGAAATGACCAAAACTGGGAGATGCCTCATGCAATCACACATATGCAAACAATAATTAAAAGCTGTCCAGGCAAGAGTGCAATTCATGCAACATGAAGAATTTATTTTTGTTCTTTTCATTATCTGTATATATATTTTTTTTTGATTTTCTGAAAAACACGCCTTAGATTAGGTCGTTAATCTCGTAAAAGACGCCCTCGGAGACGGCGTTACTGTGAAAAGATTTTTGAATTTTGTTGAAAACACGACCTTCCAAGAGGCGTTATTTTTAAAGAAACGCCTAAGATCTAGGCGTGAATCAGCATAAAAGCGCCTTGAACAAAGGCGTTAATTTTTATTCCTCCCAAATTGGGCTGATAAAGAAATCAAGGTGGTGGGTCCTACTTGGTCATCTTCTAAGTTCCATTAACCTTTCTTGAATAATTAAAAGGGGAATTGGCGTGCATATAGTTGGACTTATACACGAGATTTCGTACAGTGCATTCTCTTCAGTTTGGTTTCGACCATTCCGCTGGTTCATGACTTTTTCCAAAATAAAAGAGAAAGCATGAGGAAGCCCACAAGAGATTTAAAGATGCTCGAGGCAAAGCCACCTCCCCTACCCTATGCCTGTTGGGGTTCGGTCTTTGGCGTAGGGACGCTTTGTTGCCTTTTTGCCTCTTTTCACATTGCATGCATACGCCCAAGGTTTTCCTTGCGGGGACTTTGCCCTCTTGACATGCTTTTCTTTTCACCATTGACTTTCACTTTGGAACTTGGCTTGCATTGAAATAGAACTGATGAACAACCTAATTGTACTTGGGCTTTTGTGGTATTTGTTCCCTTTTGGGCCTTGACTTCCTCCTACTAGGGCGGCGGATAGGCTTGGCAGGTCTACCTCGAGACCTCCCTTCCTCCCTTGTGGGCCGAAGAAGAAGAAGAATGGATATCGTCTTTCACCTTTGATCCGGTTTCAACTTTCCATCAGATTTTGCACTGCTTGATCTCAAGAGTAAAGTGTGTAGTGTGTGCGGGGTCAATTCCCATTTTAAATTAGCAAGACTGATGAAATGGATTCTGAATTTTAACCCTTCGGACCGGGGACCTTTACATGTCATGTCAGCCCAATAAAAGGAGAACCATGAAGAAAACTCTTTTGTTTTGTGGATTTTGGAAATATTCAGATTTTTTTTGGATTACCTGGGAGATTTCTATTTTCTTTGGATTTTTACGAGGTTTTCAATTTTTGTTTGGATTTTTTGTTCAGGGGTAATATTTCTTGAGATACAAACCATTCCAGGGGTGAGTTAATTCCTCTCCTTCAGTATTAACCAGTTTATAAGCATTGCCAGGAAAAACATCTTTTATGACAAACGGCCCTTCCCAATTTGGTTGGAGCTTCGAACGAGGGCCACCCGGCTTTACAAAAATTCTTTTGATTACCATTTCACCAACCTTAAATTTTCTCTCAATTACCTTCTTTTGATAGAAACGTGAGAGCCTGTTTTGATAAACGCGCGCATGCTCAGCGGCGACCAGACGCTTCTCATCTAGGAGTTCCAATTGAGCAAGGAGTGAATCACGACGCTCATCGATAGAGAGCTCCTTGTCCAATTGTACTCGCAGAGAGGGAATAAGGATCTCATAAGGGACCACGGCCTCCATTCCATAAGTAAGGGCAAAAGGGGTTTGCCCAGTGGGGGTTCGAATGGAAGTGCGGTAGGCCCAAAGAGCTTCAACCAGCTTGTCTGGCCAGTCTGAAAATTTATTAGCCTCACACGTCTTCTTAACAATTTTGATCAAGGTTTTATTAGTGGCCTCTGCTTGGCCATTGCCCTGCGGATAATAGGGAGAAGAATGATGCAATGCAATGTTATACCTGTTGCAGAGATCCTTGAGATCTTGGGAGATAAATTGAGGTCCATTGTCGGTGACGATGGTGCTTGGGATGCCGAACCTCGTGATGATGTTCTTCATGATAAATTTGCAGACGGTTGATGCTTTAATTTCCACGTAAGCTTCTGCTTCCGCCCACTTGGTGAAGTACTCCGTTGCCGTGAGAATGAATGATTTTTGCTTGGTCAGGAGGTTCGAATCACCAAGAGGTCCAATGATATCAAAAGCCCACATGGAAAAAGGCCATGGTGAGGATGTAGGGTGGAGTGAAGAAGCAGGAGAATGAATCTTGTCGGCATGCAGTTGGCACTTAACACACCTTCGAACATAGATAGAACAATCTTCTTCAAGAGTGGGCCAATAGAACCCTAGTCTAAGAATCTTCTTAGCTAGCATCTGGCTATTCACATGACCCCCACACACACCAGAATGCGCCTCTTCCACGACCCTCCAAGATTCATCATCATCGAGGCATCTTAATAAAACACCGGTGAGCCCTCTTCTGTAGAGTACACCTCCGACCAAAGTGTAACGTTGAGCCACTCTCCTAATTGCTTTCTTTTCTTCAGCTGTGGCTTCCTCGGGGTAAGACTGATCATTACAGTATCTGGCAATCTCATAAAACCAAGGCTTTTCTTCATCCGCCAACTCTTCTTGCCAATCCAATAACATGACCTCTTTGCCTTCAGGAGCTTCTTTCCGTCTAACCTTCTCGAGCACCTGATCCCTAATATCAAGAAAAGCACGATCCCTAATAGCTGGAGTATCACGCTGATGAATCAGGGGAACATGAAAATCACGCTGAGGAGGGAAGACTAAGGCGGAAGCTAAAGAAGCAAGTGCGTCGGCCAAGATGTTCTGGCTACGCGGGACATGAACGAAAATCAATTTAGTGAAGAGTTTGGCGTAAGCTGAAGCGAGTTCCTGGTAGGGTTTGAGCTTAGGATTGATGGTGCGACACTTGACCAGCACCTGGCGCAAAATAAGCTGACTGTCACCGACAATTCGCAAATGAGTGACACCATATTGATGAGCGGTTTTGAGACCGGCCAAAAGAGCTTCATACTCGGCTATGTTATTGGTGACGGGAAAAGTAAGCCGAGCAGCAAATGGAATGGTGACCCCTTCGGGTGTTAAAAGAACCATGCCGATCCCTCTTCCTTGAGAGTTAAGGGCTCCATCAAAATGTAATGTCCACATAGGATCGAGGGGTTGATTAATGGACATTAATTCTTCATCTGGGAACTCCGAATTGACAGGATCAAAGTGGGGAAGAGGGTGGTGAGCAAGGTGCTCGGCAATGGCGTAACCTTTGATAGCTTTTTGCTGAATGTAAGTGATGTCAAATTGAGAAAGGAAGCTTTGCCAGCGAGCTAATCGATCAGTGAGGACAGATTTTTCAAGGAGGAATTTGATTGGATTCATGCGCGCAATGAGGTGAACCTCGTGAGCTAGAAAATAGTGTTTTAACTTTTGAACTACCCAAACCAAAGCTGCACAAGTCTTTTCCATAGCTGAGTATCTCTGCTCACAGGGGTTAAGGAGTTTAGATAAGTAGTATGCTGCCCTCTCTTTACCTTCCTCATCCACTTGAGCTAAGACAGCACCTACGGAGTCATCCAGGACTGAAACATAAAGAATAAGTGGTTTGCCTGGAATTGGCGGCCTCAGGACAGGAGGATTGACCAAATAATCCTTCAATCCGTCAAAGGCTGCCTGACACTTGTCATCCCAATTAAACTTGACTCCCGGCTTAGTAAGCTCGTAGAACGGCCTACATCTTTGTGAGTGCTGGGAGACGAAGCGGCGAATGAATTGCAACCTCCCTATTAATCCTCGAACTTCTTTCAAATTCTTGGGAGGAGGCATATCTCTAATGGCTTTTGCCTTGTTGGGATCAACTTCAATACCCCTCTTGCTAACGATAAATCCAAGTAATTTCCCTGAAGAAACACCAAATACGCACTTTTTGGGGTTCATTTTTAACTGAAATTCTCGTGATCTCTGCAAAACCTTAGCCAGAACCCCAGGATGCTCAATCCTTGTCCTTGATTTCACAACCAGGTCATCCACATACACCTCAATATAAATATGAATCATGTCATGAAAAATTGCCATCATAGCCCCTTGGTAAGTGGCTCCAGCATTCTTAAGTCCAAAGGGCATGACCACATAACAATATGTGCCCCATGGTGTAGTGAATGAGGTTTTCTCTTGATCTTCTTCAGCTAGACGAATCTGATTGTAGCCTGAAAAGCCGTCCATGAACGAAAGAGTCTCAAATCCTGCCGTGTTATCAATCAGCACATCAATATGAGGGAGGGGGAAGTCATCCTTAGGACACGCCCGGTTGAGGTCCCGAAAATCTATGCAAATTCGAACTTTTCCATCTTTCTTCATAACCGGGACAATGTTAGCCACCCAATTGGGATAAAGGACGACTCTAACAAATCTAGCCTTATGGAGTTTATCGACCTCTTCTTTCATTTTCAAAGCCATGCTAGGGTGGAAACGCCTCAACCGTTGTTTTACCGGGACAGACCCTGGCTTAAGTGTAAGGCGATGTTCAACGAGCGCAGGGTCTAATCCAGGCATATCTTCGTAGCTCCAAGCGAACGTGTCCTTGTATTCTTGAAGAACCAAAATAAGCGCCTCCTCCTCGGAGGGCGGCAAATTTTTACTGATGAGGACAATCCTAGGGTCTTCCTCGGTACCCAGAT
The DNA here is from genome assembly GCA_022559845.1 of Amorphophallus konjac. Taxonomy (NCBI): domain Eukaryota; kingdom Viridiplantae; phylum Streptophyta; class Magnoliopsida; order Alismatales; family Araceae; genus Amorphophallus; species Amorphophallus konjac. The sequence goes on along the minus strand of CM040118.1, from coordinate 304,388,213 downwards.
TGATTTCTTTGGTTGGCTCTTCTACTGAGGCTGATGGTTCGTCGAATCGTCTTATGCCACTAGCAAAAGCATCAGCCTCGTCCTCATATTCTTCATAACTTTCATCCCCCTCTTCGATAGGGTCTTCATCATTCATTATTTCATAAACGCCCAAACCCTCATAGGAAGGAATGGAATCCTCATATTCTAGCTCCGGCAGGATAATCGGATCCTCCACAAACTCAGGGATTGCTAAACAAGCATGGCATCTGGCAGCCAATTCTAACAAAAATCTTCGAGGAATCTGCCTACCCTTGGCCTTCTTATGTGGAACTAACCCCTGACTTTTAAAAGAAGAAGAGGAAGAAGAGGAGGAAGAGCAACTAGCTTGATTAGGGGAAGGAGATGAAAAAGCGGATACAGGAGGTGATACAGAGGAGGGCCCCTCACCAGAGGGGGAGAAAAGATTTATCAAGGAATTTTGAGAGAGCAGCCCCTGGGTTGGGACGCACTCGGAAGAAAAATAGGAAATCTCTTCAATAGAAATGGAGGACTGGAATGTTGGAGATTTGGCGTTTTTTTTTCGTTTTTAGTTTTTCCTTTGTTTTTATTTTCTTTTTCAAGTAAAAAGCAATGCGAAGGGAGAATAGCGGTGGGAGTGGAGATTGCAATTCTGGAGAAAGATTTAATCAAAGACGGCCCATGCGGGGGCGAGATGGAGATTTCAGAAAATCGCTCGAGGAGCGAAGGAGCAATCGAAAGGGAAATCTGGATTGAATCAGGAGATAAGTTAATGGTAATCGGTGGTGGTCGCGGCACGTGACCAAACCAACGGGAATAGAAAGAAGCCAACACTGATGGATGCACAGAAGTGAGGGAGAAAAGGCCGGCCCACAGCCTATCCACGGAGAAATCTTCTTCAAAGGGGACATCTGGTTCCCCTGTATCTGTGTAATCAGTTAACAGCTGCCTTTTATCTGTGATTGCGGCAGGCATTTCAATCAGTTCTTGAATCAATGGTGGCCATTCTGGATCTGTCGGCATGAATAAACGGCCCAGGGAAATCGTGATGTCATTCATATCAAACCACCTGTACCAGTCACATTCCGGATCACCCATCTTTCTTCTTTTATCGGGCCTTAAAGACTCCAAGGCTTTGTAAGTGGCCAGTGGGGCAATGTGCCGCGCAAACTGTCTGGCGTGCACATCCTGACAATCAAATAATGAAGTAATGACAGTAGTCTGCTCGTTGTTTTGAATGCCACCGGTGACAAAATGTGCCTTTAAAGTCCAGGTGAGCGGTTGGCGATCTGGCTTGAAGGTGGACGTCATAACAGCCCACGGCTCCCCTTCATTCTTGCCCGGTGCTTTGTAGCCTAAGCCGCCTCGTGCAATCATCTTTTGAGGCTTAATGGGCCTAACTCTGCCCTGGAGTTTGGCGCCCAAGCCCTTACCATCTTGATATCCCATTCTTATAAGAATGTTCCAGCCGGGGGTATTCATCATATTTTTCTTTTTCTTCTTCCCCTTAGAAGGCAGAGGTGTCATGGCAACTGTGGTAACTGTCTCGGACGGCATCGGCCGCGGACGGGGAATGTCCAGCACAGATAATAACGGCTTGTTGGCAGGCCATATGGAAGGAACTGATGAAGCTACATGAATGTCTTCCTCTGGCAAGATCGGCACACTGGTCACCTTGATAATACGCCCCTTGTGCGGAAACTTGAGGCACTGATGGTTTGTAGAAGGCACCGCATCAAGTTGCTGAATGTAAGGGCGACCCAGGATGCCATTAAAGGTTGGGTCCATATCCAGAATATGAAAATCTGCCGTAATAGTGGCTGGACCCAAGCTGACTTTGAGAGTAACCATGCCCAGAGGAGGTTTCTTTGTATTATCATATGCCGTGACAGTAATGGTAGATGGCCGAATCTGGCTCTCAGGGATACCACATGACTTTAGAGTGCTCGGAGGCAACACATTAATAGATGCACCGGTGTCTACCAAACATTGCTTAACGGCCACTTTGTTGATATCAACCGTGATACATAGGGCATATTTTCTTGCCGGTAGAGGTGCTAACTCATGTTCGTGGAATGTGATTGCCGGCTGACTGCTGGTAGGGGTTAAGACTGTAATTATCTGTTCAACCGGAAGGTCCTCATTGACCATGACCTTCTGCAGATATTCTTTCAAGGCCAGCTGATGAGTGGTGGACCTCTTGATTAACTCCAGAATGGAGATTCTGGCTGGAGTGCGATCCAAGTGCTTTAACAAATCATACTGAGTTCCCGGCACTGAATCTCGTTCCTGCTCTTGCTCTTGTGGCCCCTGCACGGGCTCTAGCTCTCTCTGGGGGAAAATACGGTGGAATACCCGTCCACTACGGAGGGGTGCTACGCCTTGACGCGCCTCTGTCGGGGCAATCTTAGGAGGAGGGTTGGAAGAAGAAGAAGGAATGTCGGTAGCAGAAACCGCACTTGGGGATAAAGGGGAATTCAATGAAAGGGGTGTCTCCATAGGAGACGTGGTAGTGGTGTTCAATAAAGGTGCCCCCGAGGGAGGCATGGGAGGAGCATTTGAAGAAGGGGCCCTCACCGGAGAGGTGAGGGATATCCGAATACGAGGAGTATTGGTAGGTGGTGGAATAAGGAGAGATCGTGGCACAAAAGGTGGTTGGGGAGATGGTGAAGGAACTCTTGCCGGTGTAGGGGTGATAGAGGAGGTAGCGGGCGCTGGCGGTGAGCGAAGTAGGAGTGGCCTGGATGGCGCGGGTGTGGGATTGATGGTGGAAGATGGAATGATAGATTGTTGGGGTGGTACGTGGTTAAGAAGGGGACGAGTTGGCAAGACTGTAGAATTGGTGGAGGTAGACGGGTTGACGGGGCGTAAAAGGGAACGTCCCGATAGGAGATTAGAAGAAAAAGGGGGAATGCGCAAAAGGCGCGAGGTTTGATTTCGGGTTGTATCATGGTGAAATGCCCCGACAGAGGCGTTTTCTTCGTGCCATCCCTGCCCTCTCTCCACCTCGTAGAGAGACGTGACAGGGTTCACGTGCTGATTAGGAGTGTGGTCCGGTAGTGGATTACGGACAATCCCCATATCCTGCTGGGGTGTTGGAGCTTGTTGTGGTTGAGCCTGCTGCGGAGCTGGATGCTGCTGTTGCTGATTTTGCTGTTGCCGAGGCGGCCTTCTCTCTTTCATGGTGGCGATGACTTGCCTCATTTCATCCCAATTAATGCCTCCCTGGTCATTCAAATCATAAATATGATCCCTGAAGTGGAAACAACGGTCAAGGTTGTGACCAGGAGCGCGGTGAAATGCACAGTAGCGGGATGTGTCAACATTGTCGGGCCACACTGTTCTTTCTTTTGGTAGAACGAGCAGGTTGGCAGCCATTAAAGCATTAAAAATGTCAGGGAGACTCTCTGGGAATGGCGGATAATGGGCCCTCTTGGGGCCAAGTGGTGGTCTCCGCTGTTGTTGGCCGTAGTGGGAAGGTGGAGGGACTTGATGGTATTGTGGTGGTGCTGGAGGGTCGTTGCGAGGCGCTTGGCTCGGTGATGGAGCAAAAGAAGGTTGGGGTGTGAAATGGCGCTGTGGAGCGGAGGTAAAATGGGGGTTCTGCTGTGGAGGCGGCAGAGGTCGTGGGTTTGAATGGTGATGGGGGTGGCCAACTACGCCAACCTGCTCGTTTGTGACAGTGCCCTCAGTTGTGGGCCCACTGTTGACAGTTGTATTCTTTTTAAACAGCCGAGGCTTCGGCTCAAACATGCCCATGATGGGCGAATCCTTCATTTGTGTCTGTATATAACGAGCTCTTTCATAGAGCTCCTCCATGGTTGTCAGCCGATTCATGGCCAAAATGTGCCGGAATTGAGGGGTTGCATTAGAAATGACCATCTTCACTTGCTCCTGTTCCGACAATGTGTCCTTTAATTTTTCGGCCATGGACCGCCACCTATCAGCAAATACAATGAAGTCCTCCTCGGGCTTCATCTTCTCAGCAACTAAATCTGTAACAGAGAGGGAGGGTCCCACCCGGTCTCTGTACTTTTGCAGGAACTTTCTTTGAATAATATCAAAATCGCCAGCATCAGCTGGCTCCAGAGAATAAAACCATTCGAGGGCGGGTCCCTCAAGAGATCTCCTGAATAAATAGGCCAGGGAGGCCTTGTTGTCTTGCCAGAAAGAAGTTTCATAACGGAAATCCTTTAAATGAATGAACGGGTTACCGGTTCCATTATATCGCCGAAAGTGCGGCATTTCAGAAGGGGGTAAGTGGAACACCGGCAACGTAGGGAGAGAGATTTCCGGAGCATTCTTAGTTGCCGTAACCTTCTTGAGCTGCTCCTCCATGCTGGCTAGCTTTCGAAGCAACAGAGTGTTGGTATCGGGTTCGACCGGGACCTGATTCTGAATGGAAGCACGCGGTATAGGCGTTCGCAAAATCTGAGGAGGTTGAAAGGATTGATGCCTAACCGCTGAATAGCTCGCCTGTGGGGCCGGCATGGCCGCAGTAGGCGTTTGTGGACGAGAGGAGGGGGAATGCAAGACCGCCTGGTCATTAATAATCTGATGGCCACCCATGGCCGGAGGGGGATTAGAAGAAGAAGAAAGAACTGACTTCCCCTTTAAAGCGGCCTGAACAGCTTGCCGCTGGGAGTCATCCAACTGGGAAAGAGCTTGGATTAAATCAGTGACGTTGATGGATGGGGAAGGGTTCCCTGAAGTATTAGAAGGTGGAACTTGAGACGGAGGGTCCGCCTCATGATTAGTGGTATCGACCACATGAACCTGAGAGTAATAGGGATGAGGAGGAAGATAGTTCTCCTCATAATAAACCGAATCCTGGAGAGGGTCCTCATATTGACCAAATATGTTCTCATTCTCATCATCGTAAGAATACCCGTTTCCCGACATGTTGATGGTTTTACCTGAACGGAGTTTCATTCTTAAGAGAGAGAATGTTTTTAATGAAGGAACTATCACAAAATAATCAATCCAAACCAAGCAATCAAATCACCCAACTATGTTTATGCAAACAAGGTTGGCAAGAAACGCAAGATTTTAAGGTTTGATGTTTGAATTAGGGTGAATTATTTGTGAAAGTTCACTCTTTTGCCAAATGAGACCTAGTTTGATCCGAGTGTAATCTCCGGGTCAACTAAGTTCTTCCTCTCTTAACAACGCATGGGTTCTCTAAACTCCAGGTACTTCGAGGGTACAACCAGCCCAGCGTCCGTGAGGGAATCCACGGGTGCGGGGACTTATGGAGGTCTTGGAAAAGGGATTTCCAGTCCAAAGAGACGGAATGCTCAATGGAGGGTCGTCCCGATTCCAAGAAAGGTGTGTGGATCCTAGGATAGAGAGAGGAGGTCTCTCAACCAAGCCAGCAAATCAAGATAATAATATCAACACAAATGCCAAACAATGAATAATAGCCAATGTGTGAAAATGAACAGTAAAGACACGCCCTGGGAAGGGGCGTGTTCACAACAGCAAGAAAGACACGCCCTGCGATAGGTCGTGACAAACTTAAAACACGGCAGGGTGGCTGCCGTTAACTCTGTGAGGGGCTCACAGACAGTAGGAAAAACACGCCTTAGGGTGAGGCGTTCTCAGAAAAGGACGCCTACACTGGAGGGCGTCAAAACTCAGATAATAATTAAACACGCCCTGATGACAGGCGTTGAAAGTAGATGGAACGCCTCTGGGAGCGGCGTTAAGTCCACAGACAATAAAACAATCATGCAGCAGGCAGCAGTTATAGTAAAAGACGCCCTGGGAATGGGCGTTACTCAGAGAAACACGCCCCTGAGAGGGGCGTTAAATATCAGACGATGAAATAAGCAACCAAAAAGCCAGCAGGTGTAATAAACACACGCCCTGGAAGGGGGCGTGATTCAACAAAACACGTCCCTGTGAGGGGCGTGAAATCAAAAGACGCCTTCGTGAAAGGCGTCAATAAGCAGAAATCGACTGACCCGGGAGTGTGCAGAGTGCACAATGGAGGGTGCCCGAGGGGCACAAGGGAGAGGGCACCGAGGGTACCAAGGGGAAAGGGCACGCGAGGGTGCCTAAGGGGAAAGGACACACGAGGGTGTCAAAGGGGAAAGGGCACTCGAGGGTGCCAATGGAGATGGTAATCAAGAAAGAAAACAGTGGAAGTCCCACCGTGATCGCCAATTTGTAGATCTATTTTAAAATCCACACTTAAGAATAGAAATAAAAATAATGAAATGAATATGATGAAGCACGAGGTGCTTAAAAGGAGTTGTGATCGCCAGAGGGATTACCTCAATAAGAAGAAAAGTGATCGCGTATACCTGGTGGAATTTGAGACGCGGGATGGATGTGGATTTCTTCCTCCAACTTCAATCGGCCGGCCGATGAAGTGGGTCTTCTTAGTTGATTACCTTGCAAAACGGACAATAAACACAAACAAGAAGAGAGGGGTCAGCCCAAAACGCAGTAGCATCTATCCAAATAGACATGTAATAATGAAGGAAAGAAAGGCACATGCGCACCTTATTTTTTGGTTGTTTTTAAAACCCCTTAACAAGACTTAAGGGAGGGGGAGTATGACAATAAAGTGTGAATAAATATAAAGGATGAACGTATATGATGAATGGAGTGATATGAATAAATAAAATAAAGAGATGAAAAGGGGTGAAATCCTGCTGTCCCTGGCGACAGTAAAGGAAAAAAATGAATGAAGACGACAGAAATATATGGATGAAGCCGGATGAAGAAGGCTCTGTTCGTGAAAAAAAAATGCTTAACCCTCTTGCAAATGTTTCAACCTCTTTTACGGATGCTTCAACGCTTCAACCCTTTTTTCTTTTTTTCGATCGATCAAGGCTTCAATTTATAGCTTCGATTGGATGTGATCAAGCAAGGTAAGATCAGAACGGGTAATGAGGCATTCAAGGAAGGATTAAGATCGAGCAAGAGACCAAATTACGATAGGGAACTGTGAGGGAAAGTTCGAAAAAGGAAGGACTCTGGAGCGAAACACGCCTTAATCGAGGGCGTCTCTTGATGAATTGACGACTGCAACAGAGGCGTTTCTTGAAACACGACCTAGCAAAGGACGTTTCTTCCTGGATTTAATTTTAGAAATAGAACTTGCTCTGTTTAAACGCTGATATAACACGCCTATGATTACGGCGTTTCTTAAAAACACGCCTTGAGGAAAGGCGTTACTCAGAAAATGCCTTTCATGATAATTCCAGAAATTAGCGTATAATACCAAGAATTGACGCCCTGTCGCACGGTCGTCCTTTCTGTGAAAACGCCTTATTACAGGTCGTGACTTTATAAATTAACGCCCTTACCAAAGTCGTGAATCACAAAAATGCAGGAAAAATGCAGGAAAAATCACAAAAATAGAAAAACTTCATATTATAGGAATATTGAAGTCCCCTTGGGGCATTTATATAATAACATGAGATTTGATCAACAAAACGTCAATTTTGGCGTGTCTACAATAAGACCGAGGATTGTTGGAGGATGCTGGGAGCGTGTCTCCGATGCGGGAGTCGAGAGCATCGAATTCCCGATTGCCCTTTGATGAAGGAACACTCCAACCTGGACGAGAAGCGTCCGGTCAAGAAGCAAGGCCGACTGCAAGCACTGCAAGGGACAGAACCTATGGAAGGAGGAATCGTGGAAGGTACATTATCTATTTGCTCTAAACCTGCTAAAGTTCTATTTGACACTGGAGCAACTCATTCATTTATTTCCAAGAAGTTTACTGCATCATTTATTAAGGAACCTGAACGGTTAGACTTAGTCATTTCTACACCTCTTGGAAAGAAATCAGACATCATGCATCACTACCCAGATTGTGAGGTTAAGGTACATGGTAATAATCTACCAGCCGACTTGATATGCCTTGACATGGAATATTATGATGTCATATTGGGAGCTGATTGGTTATCAATCCACCAAGCAACAGTAGATTGCCGACATGGCAAGGTAATTTTTGTGGATTATCCCGAGTTAGTTTATAGCGGACCTCGGAATAAATCTCCACTCATCTCAGCTCTTCGTGCTAGTAAACTGGTGAATAGGGGATGTATGGCTTTCTTGGCTTTCGTGACTACCACGGAAGTCGATAAAATAAAAGTCGAAGACATTCGGGTGGTTCGGGACTACCCCGACGTATTCCCAGAAGAATTGCCTAGTTTACCACCGGAAAGGGAAGTGTCGTTTTCCATCGACATTATTCCTGGTGCTGGCCCTGTTTCTAAAGCACCCTACAGGATGTCTCCTGCTGAATTGAAGGAGCTGAAGGAACAGTTGATGGATTTACTAAAGAAGGGTTTCATCAGGCCGAGTACTTCCCCTTGGGGAGCACCCGTGCTGTTTGTCAAAAAGAAGGATGGAACGATGAGGCTATGTATCGACTATCGGTAGCTAAATCACCTCACAATCAAGAACAAATACCCGCTGTCGAGGATCGACGATCTATTTGATCAATTATCTGGAGCCTCTTATTTTTCCAAGATTAATCTTCGTTCTGGTTACCACCAATTGAGGATCAAAGAAGAAAACATTCATAAAACTGCATTCCGGAGCAGGTACGGGCATTACGAATTTACTGTTATGTCTTTCGGACTAACAAATGTCCCTGCAGCCTTTATGCAGTTAATGAACAGTATTTTCATACCCTATTTAGACCAATTTATTGTGGTCTTTATTGATGATATTTTGATCTACTCTAAGACTGAAGAAGATCATGAAGAACACCTCAGGAAGGCCCTACAAATATTAAGGGACAACAAGTTGTATGCCAAATTTAGCAAATGCGAGTTCTGGCTTGAGGAAGTAGCCTTCCTGGGTCATATTATTTCAAAGAATGGAATTGCAGTTGATCCGTCAAAGGTTGAAGCTGTGAAGAACTGGGATCAACCCACTAATGCAACAGAGGTGCGAAGCTTCATGGGTCTAGCTGGTTATTACCGGCGTTTCATCAAGGACTTCTCCAAGATTGCGGTACCTCTAACCAGGCTAACCCGCAAAGGAGTGCCATATGAGTGGAATGGTGACTGTGAAAAGAGTTTCCAAACCCTTAAGGATCTCTTAACCACTGCTCCAGTCTTGTCACTGCCAATTGAAGGAGAAAAATACGAGGTATATACCGATGCTTCTGGTATTGGCCTCGGATGTGTATTAATGCAGAATGGGAAAGTTATTGCATATTCTTCACGTCAATTGAAGAAGCATGAGGAGAATTACTCGGTTCATGACTTGGAACTGGCCGCGGTAGTTTTTGCTCTGAAGGTCTGGAGACACTATCTCTATGGAGAACAATTCACTGTGTACTCTGATCATAAGAGCCTCAAATATATATTTTCCCAAAAGGAGTTGAACATGAGGCAAAGGCGTTGGCTTGAATATCTCAAGGATTTCGACTTCATTATACAATACCATCCTGGTAAGGGTAACTCTGTAGCAGATGCCCTCAGTCGAAAGCCAAAGGTAATTTTGGCCAACTGTATGATACAAGAATGGAAGCTGTTAGAGAAACTTGCAAAGCTTGACATCAACACAAACGGGAAGAATACATGTATTATTCTCTCTCATGTAAGTCTACATCTCGACTTACTACCTGAAATTACAAAGCTACAAGAAGAAGATCCTATGCTAGTAGAGATAAAAAGTAAGCTGGATGAGAAGCCTGATTTCGAGATGGTATCAGATGGAAGACTGCTATTTCATAAACGGACATGCGTCCCCGATTGTTCGGAATTGAAAAGAAAAATCCTAGAAGAAGCTCACCGATCGAGGTACACGATCCACCCAGGAGCTACTAAAATGTACCAAGATTTGAAAAGAACTTTCTGGTGGCCGAACATGAAAAGGGAGGTAGCAGATTTTATATCTCGTTGCCTCACATGCCAACAAGTGAAGGCAGAACATTAGAAGCCTGCTGGAAAGCAACATCCACTGGATATCCCAAAATGGAAGTGGGAAGACATTGGCATGGACTTTATTATGGGATTGCCCAAGTCTAGGAGCGGATATGATGGTATTTGGGTAATTATCGATCGACTAACAAAATCGGCCCATTTCTTACCAATTAAAAGCCGATGGTCAGTCGACGTACTGACTGCCTTATATATGAAGGAGATTGTTAGATTGCATGGCATTCCCGTCTCGATCGTATCAGACCGAGATCCCCGTTTCACCTCTCATTTTTGGAAGAGTCTACAACACTCTCTGGGAACGAAGCTCAACTTCAGTACGGCTTTCCACCCCCAGACAGATGGACAGACAGAAAGAACAAACCAAGTTGTGGAAGACATGTTGAGAGCAAGCATTATAGACTTCGGCGGAAGCTGGCAAGACCACTTACCCCTGGCAGAATTTGCATATAATAACAGCTACCAATCCAGTATACAAATGGCCCCTTTTGAGGCATTGTATGGCAGGAGTTGTCGATCTCCCATATGCTGGAATGAAATTGGTGAAAAATAGCTTCTGGGTCCCGACATAGTAAGGGAATCCACGGAGAAGATTTACCTAATTAGAGAAAGGTTGAAGATGGCACAGTCCAGACAAAAATCATATGCTGATAACAGAAGGAGAGATCTAGAATTCCAAGTTGGAGACCATGTTTTTCTCAAGGTAGCTCCCGGTCGAAGTATCAGAAGATTCGGTGTTAAGGGCAAGCTTACACCAAGGTTTATCGGTCCATTTGAAATATTGGAGAGAGTAGGTGAGGTGGCTTACCGTATTGCCTTGCCCCCTCAACTCTCGGAAGTGCATAATGTATTTCATATATCGATGCTGAAGAAATATGTGCATGACCCTTCTCACATCATCAATTATGCTGAATTGGAGATTCGGAAAGATCTTACTTATGACCAAGGACCGGTGCGGATTCTAGACCGTGAAGTTCGAGTTCTAAGGAGCAAGGCGATCCCTATGGTGAAAATCTAATGGAATCGATGCTTGGAGCAAGAAGCAACTTGGGAGACCGAGGAATCTATGAGGAGAAGATACCCAGAGTTATTTTAAATTGTAAGTATGGTATACACCCTGTGTTATCCTTACACAGTAAAAATTTATCCTCATGTAAGGGAATTTGGGGACAAAATTCTTTTAAGTAGCGGAGGGTGTAGCACCATATATAAAAATATAATAATAATGTTATTATTATTATTAGTATAATTATTATTTTAACTATATACATATATAACTTATAAAAATTTTATAGAAAACTTAATTAAGTTGAAGTAGAAACATAGAGTAATCATATGCAAAGAGTATCTACTTATCAATTGATTTCCTAGAGTAGTTGGTTAAGTGTCTTATCCTTCACCTTGAGGTCTAGTGTTCAAAACCCACGGTCCATACATATCCTCATGCGAATATTTTGCCCATTTCACCTTAACTAATCCATCTTAGACTAATTAACCCTAATCAATTTAGAAATAAACCTAATTAATTAGGGAAATGGCTAGATGGTGTCGCACCTAATACTATCCTACAGGCTGGAAGATCATGGGCTGAGGTGGACATTGTCCCTTTGTTCCCCGTAGAATTAAATCCAGTAGCCTTTAATACCCACCTAGGGGCTAGACCTCCCTTCCACCTGCTGTTGAAGGGAGACCTCCCTTCCACCTGCTGTTGAAGGGCTGGATCGTGAGGTTTGCAGAAGGGCTGTGGCTCCTGTGTTCGTTGCAGAGTTTTCTTCTTCTTCTTTTGTCTAAAACCAACAGGAACAAATAGGTGTTCTCAATCTCCTAGCTAAATTAATAATTAGTAAATTGTTCATCTCCATACGTTGTTTTCTACATATATTGGCATGTATTAAACTTAATTGAGTAAAATACATCATGTAGTATCCTCATATTAGATCATAACCAAGCCTTAATTCCATCCGTTAACATGCATCTAAAATATTTAACTTTAAACTTAAACTTTATTATGTTAATTTAAAGTTGCAGTTGATGTAAGGATCATTAAGATTTTTTTATATACCCTATTAATAACGTACATATCTTATTAATGTTAGCATTAAAATTAGTGATTTGTGGTTTATAAAAGCACCTGTAGCAAAACCTGAGAGGAGTTTAATCAGCATGTTTTGTTTAAAAGTTAAACTTTATTATGCTGATATCTTATTAATGTCAGCATTAAAATTAGTGATTTGTGGTTTGTAAAAGCACCTGTAGCAAAACCTGAGAGGAGTTTAATCAGCATGTTTTGGTTAAAAGTTAAACTTTATTATACTGATTTAAAGTGGGTGTATGTGTTATTAATGAAAGGATCATGATAATGTGTTAATAATGTATAGATCTTATTAATAATCTTGTGTTTTATGGCTGATAGAATAGCTGGTAGCAGAATTGTAAGTGGGGTGTTGATATTGTTAAGCAAGCAGTATACAGTTTATGTTTTGAACAAAATTAACTATGTACAGGGTTGTGTTAATTTTGTTATTAACAATATTAACAACTGAACTAATACAATACTTTTTAAACAACAGTAAGTGTAAACGTTTTAAACTTGATCTATCTAAATCCTTAACTTGTTGATCTGTACTGGTCGACCCCTGGTCGACCAGTTTCTGGGAAGATTAGGCCTGGTCGACCAGGGGTCGACCAAGGTCACAGCGAAGGTTTAAGTGTTTATGTATTTGTTTCAAAGTGTTAATACATATTATTTTAAGTACTTGAAAAATGTTAACACATCTTCATATGCTTCATTAGTGAGATAAACCTTTCTTTGGTGGTAAATAATGTTAAATACAATATAATTAACATTGTTAAAATAAGTGTTAACAGCATTAAAACAGTGTGTCAATATCATAGAAATGCTTTAAAAAAAAGTATATAGATCCAAATATAGATTTTTCCTAAAAATACTCAAGAAGACAAAAGTGTTCTATAAATACTGATGTATCATTTTCTTATTTTTATACATTTTTGTAAGATAGTAAAATTTCTACGTGAATAGTGTTTTCCGAAGTGAATAGTGATTTAAGTCATGCTTAAAAAAAAGGTATATAGATCCAATTATAGATTTTTCCTAAAAATACTCAAGAAGACAAAAGTGTTCTATAAATACTGATGTATCATTTTCTTATTTTTCTACATTTTGTTTGTAAGATAGTAAAATTTCTACGTGAATAGTGTTTTCCGAAGTGAATAGTGATTTAAGTCATGCTTAAAACACTGATTTGGTCTTGTAAACAATTTTATTAGGAATAATCATAGAAGACAAAAGTGATCACCAATATGTTAGCAATTTAATTACTATTTTTATAGTTTTTTTTAAAATTTTTGTTAAATAAGAATATAACAATATTTTCATTAGTATATTAATGTCGTTAACATTGTTTAATATGGTTTAACAGTATCATACATGTTCATTACAGCATTATAATACGCTCATTAAGTATAGTAATCTTGTCAATATAAATCTTTTAAACGCTTTATTAGTAATATTTTCACTAGCACTCTAACATTAACCCTTTAAGTATGTTATGGTGATTAATATTTTTATGAAGCATAATGGCACTGTCAATTAATATTTGAAGTGTTTTAACAATGTTAATAATATTTTCGATCCTTTAAAAACACCTTAATACAAATTTTAGTTGGGTTGTGGTTAAAAGAGGAGGCAGCGTCTGGCCCTTCTATTGGGTTGCTGGAAGACCCTTCTATTGGGCTTGCTGGATGGCTCTTCCATTGGGCTTGCTGGATGGCCTTCTATTGGGCTTGCTGGATGGCTCTTCCATTGGGCTTGCTGGATGGCTCTTCTATTGCGCTTGCTGGATGGCTCTTCCATTGGGCTTGCTGGATGGCCTTCTTTTGGGCTTGCTGGATGGCTCTTCCATTGGGCTTGCTGGATGGCCTTCTTTTGGGCTTGCTGGATGGCCCTTCTTTTGGCTTGCTGGAAGGCCCTTCCTTTGGCTTGCTAGATGGCCTATTTCTGCTTAAATTGTAAATGATCAGCAGGCAGTGGCATGTTAAATCCCGGTTTAATGCATACATAATATTGATATTGTACACGAGTTAGTTAATGTTCACATACTGATATTGTACACAAGTTAATTATTGTTTACAGCCAATTAAGCACGGTATACATGTCTAAAACCTAACATAATATTGTACACCATTTAATCATGTACAACATACATATTTAATCTGACGAATGTATATGCATGATTAATATATATACATATATATATATATATATGTATATATATATAACCCATCTTACCAATGTTTAAATTACTGATGTTATAACTGCGTTTAACAAGGTTTAATATGTTTTTAGTAGTATTTCATTTATTGTAACAGTGTATAAATGAACACTGTCACCATCGAGCTTGTAACGGATACTCCTGACCAGGGTGCCACCTTCTATCAACCCCTATATACTCTAAGAAAAAGGATGACAGCAACAATGTAATAAAAGGGGACGTAATGGAACTCATTAACTTAGTAAATCTGCACTAGTTAGAATGGATAACTAATCATACAAATATCAATTCCCAGCATTGGTTTTACTTTATCTGTACCTTTGGATTCCAAATCTACCTTATAATCCTACCGGTCACACCTTGAATTCTATATTGGCTATAAAGAGTGAATGTCGCAAAAATATGTCTAATAATGCTGGCAAATAAGGGCCCGGTCTGGTCCTGGGAGGAGCGCCCAAAACCCGAGGGAAGATCTCTTTCTAGCGGTGTCTCGCATTGCACCGAACCACATTCTAGATTAAAGACATTCCATCACTCTCTCTCTCTTTACTTGACTTACTTGACTTGTGTGACCCGAATGGGTAATTACTTGAATGAATTGATTGATTTATGTGTATAGCCAATTCTAATTGCTGCTTGAACTTACTTGTTTATTGTGCTATCATGATTATTATTCCAGTTATTCACTGCTTGATATCAATTGCTATTCCTATGTGGAATTGATCTATAATCTCACTTTTACTCCAGTCGATTCCTTGTTGTCTACCTGTCTGCATGCATATACATATTTTTCTTTTACATTAAATGAATGTGTAATTCACTTATAGTATGTTAGAAATTGAGATGTAAATCCTACTGGGCGATTCGCTCATACAGTTGCTTTCTAACCTTTTCAGGAAATGTGGAAATCGATCAGGACTCAGTTGGGGATGAGACGGAGTGATGTAGTTTTATGTCTTAGATTTAAACCCTTTAGTTCATTTGTCATCGTCTGGTTTTGTAATAAGGGCTTGTAGCCTAATGGTAAAGAATGACTTGGATCAGTTGTAATCATCGGTGTTATCATTTTATGGAATTTTAGCAAATTTTGAATTAAATTACGCACTCTATTCATGGTTCGATGGTAGGATCTCGAACGGTTAGATTAGCTCGCTTTGGTTCTATATAAAGGACTGTCGCGCCTCGGGTATACTTCCGCGCTCGGGACGTGACAGGATTAGCTGGGATAGCCATTTCTGTTGAGCTGGCAGTCTACCCCACAGGCTCGGCTTGCTTGGTGACCGGTGTAGCTTCATGCCTCTCATTTAGCTGTCTTCTGAGAGCATTGATCTCTTGTTGATATCTTCTAAACATCATCTGGATCATAGGATCCAGGGTTGACGGGATCTGTAGATCTTCTGAAGTCCCTTCAACATCATCGACGAAGGGATTATCTTCATCTTCTGCTGTCACCACATTAACTGTCATAGTGGTGATCTTGCGGACTTCATCATCAGTCTTTATTTTTTCTTTGGCCGCCTGACTTCTCCTTGTGACGGGACCTGGTCTGGTTGCCAGTCTGAGCAGTTCATCTGGCTGTGTCGGTAACATATCCTGCCCTTTGACAAGCCCGGCCATATTGCAGGCAAAGATCTGCATCTTTTCCCTCTGCCTGTAGACTTTCCTTCTCACCTGATCGGGGTATTTGAGCCTGTCAAAGACTGATATTCTTTATCTAGCTTCTTCCCTGTGCAGGTCTTCTTTCCCATACCCGGCTCTGTGGCCTTCTTCATAATCATTGGAATCAGAGGAGGAGACTCCGAGCATCACTTCTTGAAGGGTTTCTTCTTCTTCTTCATCCATGGTGCCCAAGGCACGGGATAATCTTTGCTGCCCGAGGGCGGAGTTCCCCAGGTAGTGAAAGTAGTCTTGAGCCACTTGTTTCATCTCCTCTTGATTGTGCCTTCGTGGCTCTGGTTGGAGCATCAATCTTTCCTGGCTCTTCTGCTGATAAGCCAGTCTCTCCACCTGAGCAGTCAAGTGCTCGGCTTTGCAGTATTTGAATATATCAGCCTGTCTGGCACAGGCTCTTGGTCTTCTTAGAGTGGCAGCAGCGACTGGTTCGCTTATTCTCATTTCCTCTTCCTCCCTGAACCTTCTACTCCCATCCTGGTAGCGGTTGGCAGCAGCAGCATAATTCTTCCTTTCCCATCTTTTGCCCCCAGCCATGGGGTGGGTGACCATGAGGTCTTCCTTCTGCTCATATCTTCTGCCCCTCATCCTGGGGCGAATAGTAGTCAGATTTCTCCCTTCATTCTCTTTCTCACCTCTCCTACCCCGAGTCCTGGGGTGAACAGCAACAGCATTTCTTATGTCTTTTCCTTCCCCTCGTCTGCTTCCTGCCCTGAAGTGGACAATAGTGGTATCAGCAATGTTCTCTTCCTCTTGAGCTGGGACCCAGCTCTGGATTTTCTTCGGCCGCCAGATCTGCCTGAACTTGGGCGGCTTCGGTGCCAGTGGCTTTCTATCCTCCTCTTTCATGTCGACCCTCCTGGCAGCTAGTACCCGAAACCTGTTGGTAGTAGGCACCATCGGGATGATCACGTCCGGCTTGACCGCCCTTGGGCAACCACTGAGGTTTACCCGGACATCTCCAATCAGCATTGTCTTTCCTGAGTTGGATATCCGACGACCCGCAACAGTGAATCGGGCTCTCCTGTCGGATCTCCTCCTTCTTCCAGCAGTAGAGGATGTGCCCCTTTTCGCCTCGTGATGGACGAAGCAGGACACGACCTCAGGAGTATCCTACATCACCTGGCTCATCTTGGGGCTGGTAGCTTGCGTCAATGTCTCGACAACAGTCCTTTGCTCCTGGTTGTCAATTTCGAGCAAGTCAGTGAAGATGAGGCCCAGGCAGTTGGGCATCCCGACAGCAGGCGGCATCGATCCGAACGAAAGAGGTACCGCCAGGTAGCCCTCTCGAACATGGGCATCGACCGCTTGTTGATCAAAGCAAAGGGACATAATTCCAGCCGTCATCGTAGCTTCCTGAAAAAAATAGAGAAAGCACAGATTCAGAAATTTGAGGGGGGGCCCACTGGGCCTCCTATTTTAGCGTAGAGATGAAGGGAGACTAAGTCCCACCGGGCATGCCAGACTTGTGGACGCGGGATTTATTTCTTTCATTTTTTTTATTATTTTTGAAGATTTCTCCTATTTGTATTTATTGATTATTAGGCGTGCCAGTCACATGTGTGACGATTTCATTGTGCGCTCGACTTGACTTGGTCAGTCGATTGTGAAGTCCGAGTCGGGACCAAAAGTCCGCCATACCATAAAGGCTATGACGTTAATTACGCCCTTCCTAAGAAGGACAACCCTTGATTAAACGCCAAAATAGGAGGCCACTCGGGGCGGTAATAAAAGAAAAATAACAGTGTGCGATTTTGAAGCTCTTGTTATTCTGGGAAGATAATTTAGTGCACAGCAGATTACTACACCGACATGACCACCTCTTATGTAGGTCGTGCCGGGTAGGAATAGGACACCGTCCACGCAGCGACGGGACGGGGTCCGGACCATCATCGGGGAGATGTCCCCTTTCATATTTCTCGTCCGGCCAAGGGCCTCGCAGCATTCATATTTCCCGGAAGATTGAGCCGGACGGGGGGTGTGTGATGTGCACCTCCCGGGACTTATCGGGGTTAAAACATCGATCGATATTTCGGCAGCACCTCCCCATAATCTGGATTATGCCCAGTGGAGAATAGACTATCACCCACGGAGTGCCGGGATGAAAGCCGAGAGAAAGAGAGGCCGAACCTCCCGAATTGCATATGTATGCCATGGGCAATGTTCGATTCTTCCCTTACAGAAGCCGGTGACACTCGTGCAGTGGCAGAGCTCACCTTAGCTAAAGGGGTTGCTCATAAACCCGGTAGGGATCAGTGGAACATAAGGGAGTCTGACTCCCTTTAATTTTATCCTCGGGACGGTGCTGGTGACTCATGGGCACTCCTGGACGGGTTTGACAGAGGTATCGGAGGCTTGATGGGTGGCGGAGTAGGCTCTCGGCGCACCTTGGACTGGCCTAGAGGTTCCCGGCGCCAAGGCAAGGAACAGGAGGGGGTTCCCGGCGCGCCCAGGAGATAGGTTCTCGGCGCAAGGGCCAAATGGCCAAGGGAGGTTGTCGGCGCCAGGGCCAAATGGACAAGGGTGTGGGCTTCTCGGCGCAAGGGCAAGGAGGCCAGGTTCCCGGCGCGCTGAAGAGAAGGCCAGGGAGTTCTCGGCGCTGGCTTCCCGGCGCGAGGAGGAATTGCCCAAAGGGGTGTTGTGTAGTGGACAGCGGATCTAGAGGGGAGGGGTGAATAGATCAGCCCCACTTCTTGCAATGCGGCCCTCTAAATAGCTAGTTAAAATGAATTGTAGCGGAATATAAACTAACTTCCAAGAATGATGTGATTCACTTAGCAAGATAAGCAAGATATATAATAATTCGATCCTAAGCATGCATCTAGAACGAATCAATCACACAAGCAAACCACACTAGACAGGATTTTTAAGGTGGTTCGGACTGAATCCTCAGCCCTACGTCCACCCCTCACCAAAACCCGGTGAGGCTTCACTTGTGCAGCGCACCAACCCGCAAATCGGAAACCACCGATTGCCTTCCTACTAACCAATGGTAGGGACGTCAACACCGTAGATCGGAAACACCTCCGATTGCCTTCCTACTAACCAACAGTAGGGACGAATCACAACTTCAAAGTTTAACAATATTGAAAGTGAAACAAATGTGCAGGAACTAAAACAAGAGATTGAGTTATGAGTGAAAATGAATTAGCCCTTGTATGGAATGTTGATCAGCAACAAGGCTCCTCTTGGCTTCAACTCAATCTTCTTGATTCACCCTTGATTGGATGAATGTTCTTCACGGAGTACTGTTCACGTGAACAGTACCTCTTCCTTCAATTCTTCTCTCTTGATCTTCTCTTTGAATTTCTTTGAATGAATGAAGGAGATGATGAAGCTACCTTGAATCTTGATTGCTTCTTTAGCTTCTAGGAGTTTGAATGCTTGAAATATCACCTTGAATGAACTTGAAAGAACTTGAATGGATGAAGATGATTTCCCTTGATAGTGTGCTTCAATGGATCCCCTTGAGATGATGAAGAGGATGGAGGATGCAGCTTTCTCTTCTCTTGGCCTTGATCTTGATCCCCACTTGAAGAGCTTGAACACTTGAGGATGAAGACCTTCTTCACGGAGTACTGTTCACTGCTACAGTGCTCCGAATTCCTATCCCTTGAACACACTCTAGCAGCCTCCCTTGTAACCCTCTTGAAGCCTTTTAGCATTGGGGTTTTCATCCCCTCATGTGTTGGTTTTATAGACCTTGAATGGTCTATAGACAAGCCTCAGACCAGATCCACAATTTGTGGGTGATTAGGTGACATTTAGATTAAAGAAATCCTTGTTGAATGGCCCTTTTCGAAGTTGGAAGCAAAGTCAAAAATGAAGGCTCGGGGCTGGCGGTCGACCGGCAGCTCCTGGCGGTCGACCGCCACTGTAAAAGGTTGTAGACGAATGGCCCCTGGGAATTCCGGTCGACCGCCACTGGCTGGCGGTCGACCGGCAGTAGGCAGACCTGTAGCCGGGGGATCCCTGGCTGGGGCGGTCGACTGCCCCTGTGCTGGCGGTCGACCGCCAGCTGGGCAGAGCCCGGGTCACCCCGGGTTGGTCCGTTGGCCGCACCAGATCCATCGCTTGAGTCCGTTAGCCGCCCGTTCATGTCTGTGGCATCGACCTTGATTGTCTTGAAGTTTTATTACTGAGTCTTCAAGCAAATTTTTGTTCCAGGGGCTCCGCCCCCGGAAACCTCCGCAAGGGGCGCTGCCCCCTTGACCCCTGCGACCTGACCGCGCAGGTCGATCCGCGTGCGAGGGCGCAACATTGTGCTTTCATGTGCATACCTGTCATAAACACAACAGAACATATGTCAGTCATATAAGAGTGAAAAACAACAATGACGAATAGTGTTTAGCCATTATCAAAACCAAGAATATCACAGAACATATATGACCATAGAATGATGTCGAATGACCCAAGTGACCATATGAAAACTCAAATAACCACAGGGGCACAACAAGGGGGTTCCCGGCGCGCAGGGGAGAAGGCCAGAGGATGGGCTTCCCGGCGCGATGGCAAAGAAGCCAGGGGGGGTTCCCGGCGTGGCCAAGATGGAGAGGTTCCCGACGCGAAGGTAAGAAGGCCAGGGGTGGGGTTCTCGGCGCCAGAAGCCTTGCGCCGAGAACTATTCACCCCTTTTACTGTGCATGGGGCCGAGATGGGTGAGGGCGCCGGGATGAGTTTCAGAGTTTTACGGTACCCTATTTTTGGGTTTGTTGATGAATCAGGGGTTTCCTGGTGATTCAGGCCAAGATAGACGGGCCTTGGGAAATCAAAAGGGATCAGTTCATCAGGCGGCAACTGGTTTTGGCTTGGGTTTCAAAGGGAAGGCCAGAAGCAGAGAGGAATTCGGGGGAAACATAGTCCAGGGAATCCCTGTCACCAGCGTTCATGATAATCCCCGAAGATGACTTTGATATACTCTTCATCATCTGGGGGCCAAGAGATGGCTGTCTCTGGTCCCTGGAACGACTTTAGCAGAGCTGATGAGCAGCATAA
This sequence comes from Amorphophallus konjac, assembly GCA_022559845.1. NCBI lineage: Eukaryota > Viridiplantae > Streptophyta > Magnoliopsida > Alismatales > Araceae > Amorphophallus > Amorphophallus konjac. Next base: position 304,367,341 of record CM040118.1, on the reverse strand, counting down.
ATGTAGCATCCAGAACGGAGCAACAGCTGTTGCTGTATATATATCTGCTTAGCTTCAGAGGCCAAGGGATAGTATGTCCCTGGCTCTGGAACAAGCACGAGCATCATTCGAAAACCAGGAGGGTAAACAGGCGATTAATCGAACTGGGGAGGGGGATAGCGTGCTACTGAGTCCAAGAAGAGACATAAAACACGGGGAGAGGAAGACGCCCAAACGGGCCACCGGAGCATTTCATTCCATTGCATCATCCCAAACTTACACCAAACACAAGGGGGCAATGAGGGAAAAGGAGATTGAAAAGAGGCCGGGATTTCCCAGCTACATTCGATAAATCGAGGTAAGACTCGTAGGATTACATAAAGAGGAAAAGAAAGCATGGGGGAGGGCGGAGCATTGACTCCTCTCCCTCCCCGGCTGCCCACCTGAGGTCTTCTCTTCACTCTGTTTCTTCTCTCGGTCTCTTCTCTCTTTTCTCAGCGGAGGAGGCTCTCTCTCTCTCTGCTAGTCTCTTGGTGGTCTCTTCTCTTCTGCTCCTGTTCCGCCCCTTTTTGGTTTCTCTCCTTCTTCTTTTTTTTTCGAGCGAAGAAATGGGTTTTATAGAACCCTGCGCATTGCGAGGGATATTCGGCGCGACTGCAACAATGGAGAGGTTCCCGGCGCGCCTACTTTGGTGGGGAGGTTCCCGGCGCGCTACCCTCTCCAAAGCTCTCGGCGCAAGGGGTCTCATTGAAGCCCATTCAATAGGCCCATTAAGGCTTTTTTTTCCCTTTAAAGCTCCTATTGTCCTTAGCTTCATTGGGTTCCTTTGATCATATTGGAACTAACGAAGGCCTCTTGTATGCATCATCATCTGAATAATCCAGAGGTTTCTCATCAGTCAACAGACCGGAGTTTCATCAATATTGCCGTCTGGATGACGACGACACCGGACATCAGCCAGGCCTGAGAAGGTCTTGGCCGGGCAAGTAGTTGGTGGTGAGGGCTCTCCCTCAATCCTGACTTTGCATAAATCTTCCAGTCTTCGTTGCTGGTCTGGTCTCATCTTTATATTTGTTCATATTTTATCTGTCAACACATGTGCATATCGATTATATACGGGATGAGTAGGTGACGATTACTTGGAGTGGAGTGTACTCTGCTGTACCTAGTATGGTGACAGATCCGTCGGAGCCACACGAGCAGCTGCACCCCTTACTCGACGGGGTCGAGTTCTTCCCACCCGGGGAGAATTGATAGGAATCAACATCGGGCACTAACATTTTATTTTTACATTTGTGTCCTTCTGTTTACATTTATATTCTTGGCTAATTGGGCTTGCAATTGTAAGGCATTATAAGCCAAATGGTTAGTCTTTATAGTCTTTGGGTTTCTATGTAAAATGCCAGTAGGTCCAGCAGGGGCCCCCACCCTCTTTCCCATTGATCCACCTAGGATCTAGAGCCAATGTGGGGCTAGTTCAAAGTCCAAGGTTGGACTTGGACCAAGGGGGGACAAGGAAGGAAGAAAGTCCAAGTTGGACTCCCCTTAGTCAAGGGGGCGCCCCCCTTATAATATAGTTTATTCCATGTTGTATTTTTATTTAATTTGGTCATTTGACCACATGGGGGAAAAATGATATCCCTAGTTTACCCCTCCCTAACCCTAGATCTGAGGGTAGGTTTAGTCTTTTTTACATTTCTATATATCCTTTGTATTTTCCATTTTTGAAGAATTAATGAAAGAAAAGATTGGAAATTGCTCCAAGCCCCAGGGCGCCCCTCCTCTCTCCCCTCTATTGCAACTGTATTGCTGTGTTTCTAGGGTGGATTCCCTACAAAACTTGGTGGATTCCAAGTGATCTCTCCTCCCTAGAGTGTGAAGCTCTGCTGCCGCCGCCATCGAGCCGCCACCGCACTGCCACCGCCACTTCGTCGAAGTTCTGTCCATTGCTGGATATAAGCCTAGTGCGCGATTTTTAGCTCTCCATCAGGAGCTCAGATCGTGCTGAAAATTAGAGGGTGAGTTCCCCACGTCCACCCCAGCCTCCACAAAAAACTTCACATTTTTTCTCCCTTGTTTACCTTCCTTTACCATTTATTCCACCCGATCTACATAATCTGCCTCTATGCAGATCCACCAACCAGTAACCGACCTTTTCCCTTGTCCGACCCCCTTTCCAATTTCAGATTGAGCTGAAATTAGGATTGGAGTTTCTGTCCACCAAAAGCCACTTCCACAAATTTTTCCACGAATTTAGGAGTTCTTTTTCCTCCCATAAAAATCTCTTAAAAATCCCATTTCTGTTTAGTCCTGTGCAGTCCAAATCCGACCCCTGTCCACCATAAAATCTCTTTCACCTCTTAAACCCTGTCCCAAAAGTCCCCAAATATTTGTGTGTCATCCTCACATTCCCCTCTCTCAGCCATAAAATTTCCAGCACCCAGATCCATTGTCTAGCCTCCAGTCAAACCGAGTTCTCAGGCAGATCCACTTTCTACCCTATCTGATCTGGTTCTGTGAGCCAGTCTATTGTAAATTCAGCCACGGAGCATATAGAGAGATTAAAATTCCTTTGACATCCCCATGTTGTAGATCGTTGAGAGAGCTTTCCAACGGCACTAGTCTCACGTCGTTCTGAGCTCAGGTCTGATCGCAGAAGCTATTCTCGCCGGGTCGCGCAGTGCTGTGACAACAGAACAGGTTCGTGGGCAGCAAGCAACACCGTTCCCAGTCGGGCCGTCTCGCCTTCCACAAGGCGAACCAGCACGTCCCCCTCCTCAGGATGTTCCCTTCCGGAGTCCCCACCGTAGCGGTACCACTCCCGGCCCGATCGGCCCTCCGACCAGGACGTGGGCCCCACGTTCGTTGGCACGCATTACCGTCGGAGCTGTCCAAATCGATGTCCGTCAACCCGAACCCGCTACTCCCGGGTCCCTCATTGTAGCCCTTTACCTCCATGCGTGGACTGGGCAATAATATTCAATGCTGTAATTTAATTATTTACTATTTCGGGAGTACGAAGTTCGGTCGGGGTCGTCTTCCCATGCCCGATACCGTGGATGTATCGTGTCCGCCCCTCTCTTCGCATTTTGCTTATTTTGTATGTATTCTATTTCCGATGCATGAGTGATAGGTTAATCTAGCCCATTATTTTTATCACTGCTACGAGAGAGAGCGAAACCCGTCCCGTGACCCGATCCGAGCACGCGGAAAAGTTGATACCCGAGACTCATTGTTGGTTTCTCAACAGCGCAGATCCACGTGTTTCCCTCGCTTAGGGACGTCCGCGAGCTAGAGTCCCAGGTTTGTGTCCCATCCCGCATCACTATGATTCAAGGAACCAAGCACTACGCCAACATACTACACAAATGTCAAATGTGCCTTGTATTGTTGTTCTATTATGTACTCTAGTAGTGTTGCTCATCTTCATATTAGTTGCTTTGTTATTACTGTTGTTGTAGGTAAGGAAGTGTACTACGCTTGGTCTGCATAGGGAAATAATGTACTGGACATTTTACTCGTTGACAACGACTTGGTTATTTCATCTTTGATGTCTTGGTGATGGACGTGCTTTGTGTGATGTGTAGACTTTGATCGGATTGTAATGGAATTTGTAATGGAGGACGATGAAATGTTCAACGACATTGAAGAGGCTATTTTAGACCAACTGGAAGATAAGGAGATGGCACCATCTATCCAGAGACAGATGTTGTGGGGATATTGTGTGGGATAATGTGTGTCTCATGTTGTGTCTCCTTTAACTTGATTCTCTGAATTTAATTTTTAATTAAGTTTTGAAGATTGGCAATAATACATTTTGTCATCAGCTTTTGGATATTGGCAAATTCTGATATTTTGAATCTACTTTTCATTATGGCAACACTGTTAGTATCTTATAGCCTCTCATGCCAGTGTGTATGTGTTTCTCACTAAGGTCGCTGCATGTTCATACATGCTGCATTTGAAGGTCGGTGCATGTTCATACATATTGCATATGAAGGTCGGTGCATATTCATAGTGCTGCATATGAAGGTCGGTGCATGCTCATAGTATTGGATATGCAGGTCGGTGCATGTTTATGCATGTCGCATATGGAGGTCAGTGCATATCTGCATGTAAGCACATAAGGTCGGTGCACATGTTCAGTGTAGCATTTCAGGTCAGTGCGCATGAACAAAATGCTGCATGCAAAGGTCGGTGCGCATTGTCACTGTTGCGCACTAAGGTCTGGGCAAATGTGCATGAGCGCACACTAAGGTCTGAGCATATGTGTAATTTTAGGTCTGAGCATATGTGCAATTTTAGGTCTGAACATATGAAAGACAGGTCGAGTTAGAAAGACATGTCGAGTTTAATCAGTGTCATTTGATGATTAGGAAAATTTAAGATTCGTGTTGGTAGAGTTAGGATTGCTAGGACACAGTTAAATCCTTCAGACGAACTTGAGTTTCTTCACGTTTCACTGCCATGAGCTATTTGTCACCGTTACAGATGGGAATCAACATCGGGCACTAACATTTTTATTTTACATTTGTATCTTTTTGTTTGTATTTATACCCTTGGCTAATTGGGTTTACAATTGTAAGGCATTATAAGCCAAAAGGTTAGTCTTTAAAGTCTTTGGGTTTATTTGTAAAAGTCCAATGAGTCCAGCAGGATCCCCCACCCTCTTCCCCATTGGTCCACCTAGGTTCTAGGGCCCATGTGGGGCTGGTTCAAAGTCCAACATTAGACTTGGACCAAGGGGGGACAAGAATGGAAAATTCAAAATTGAAGGCCCTTAAAGTCAAGGGGGCACCGCCCTTTAATGTATTATATTCCATGTTGTATTTTTATTTTATTTGGTCATTTGACCACATGGGGGAAGAAAATGATATCCCTTATTTACCCCTCCATAACCCTAGATCTAGGGGTAGTTAAGGTCATTTTTACTTTTCTATATATTCCATGTAATTTCCTTTTGCTAGAATTAATGAAGAAGAATTTTGAAAAATTGCTCCAAGAGCCCAAGGGCGCCCCTTTCTCTCTCCCACCCCCTTGCAGATGGAGTTCTGCAAATTTCTTGAGGTGTGAAGCCTCCTCCCCTCCCCCTCTCTGAGTGTAAAGCTCAGCACCGTCGCCGCCGTCGCACCGCCACCGTGGCCGCGTCGGAATTCTGTCCACATCAGGACAAGAGGTTGAAGCCCGATTTTTATCTCCACACCAGGAGATCTGATCGAGCTGCAATTATGAGAGTTTGTTTTTCTTGTTATCCCCAGTCTCAATTTTAAATTTCGTGCCAATCAGAGGTCATTTGCTATATTTCACATAATTTTAGTTCCACCCCTGACAGTCTGCCAATTTACAGATCTGCAGGATAGGAGTCTATTCTTCTGTTTTTCCCACCCCCTTATACACCTCCAAAAATCACCAAAAAAATCACACATGTTCCACACATCCCACTCTTCCACCCATAATTTGTAAAGAGTCTAGATCTATCATTTTCCATAACACATAATTTGTGTGAGGATTGAATAGATCTAGAGGGGGGTGAATAGATCTTTCCCCCTTTTTCAATTTATTCCAAATTTATTTGAACTATTGCTAGAATTGATGCAGCACACTAGAGTTTCAATATGGTCTAGCTACTTAAGCATCAAGGTTATAGACTAATATGCAACAAGAGCAGTCACACCAAGAATCATCACACATGCAAGATGATCTTTTTAGGTGGTTCAGTCTCTACACGAGACTTACATCCACCCCTCACTCAACTTGAGTGAGGCTTCACTACCAAGAGACCCTTGTCTCAATCAACACTGCTGCCTCACAGCTTGTACACACGCTGACACACAGCTTGCACTCACGTTGACTTACAGCTTGACACTGCTGCCTTACAGCTTGATGCAATCAGAAGAAATAGTTGATTTAAGAAAAGCAAGGAACCATGAAACTGAAGATATGAGATTTCAGAGTTTTGACAAATCCAAGTGCATAGGGCTGCTGGCGCATTGAGATCACGATCTCTGAGCTGGGCAGCCTTCAGGTGGTTGAGCCCTTGCACAGCTGGATCCCCATTATCTTCAGCAGCAGATCTTCTTGTGGCTACAAAGACTGCACACTAGGGCTTGATCACCACCTGCTCTTCTCTTTCAGATACTGTTTCCTCCACTCTTTCTTTCTTTCAAAAGTTGGCGCGAAACAAAGCTTCAGCCATTCAAAAATTAGCGCTCAGATTCTCTGCGGGTTTTTAGAACAGAAAACTGGTTAGCTCCTTCAATCCGATTTGTAGGGTTGACTAAGTCTTCCACAGATGCAGTAACAGATCGAGCTGAAGATTCTTCCACGCCTTTATCCACATGCCATCTCCAACCTCTTTCTAGATTTTTAGGCCTTCCGATCGGAATTAGTTTCTGTAGGTTCTATCCTGGCTTTCACAGGCCTCACGCAATGGATGTATTTACTTGTGTGTTGTTAAGCACACCAATGTACAGACTTTACTGCTGCCTGCAACTGAGTGTACAGACTTTGAGCTTCGCATGGCAACGGCCAGTGTACAGACTTGAGAGTTCAAGGCCACGATGTATAGACTTTGTGAGCCTTTGAGCAGCCCAGTGTACAGACTTCAAACGTCCAGTGTATAGACTTCGAATGAAGGCCAAAAGCCCACTATGTACAGACTTGCTTCCCGTACAGTATCGCCAGTGTACAGACTTCAATTACTCGCAGCAAGCCATTGTACAGACTTTGCTTGCTGGACGAGCTCCAATGTATAGACTTTGGCTTCTCAAAGGTTCAGCGGTGGATGTATAGACTTTCCACCGACCAATTTATAGACTTTGATAGCGGGAGGCCAGTGTACAGACTTTGAATGGCTTGAACCAATGTACAGACTTGCTCACTTGAAGATGAGTGTATAGACTTTAAAGATTCTATGGAGACTGTACAGACTTTGAAGAAACGCATGTAGCGTTGTATAGACTTTCAGGAGACGCAACATGAGACGCAGCACTGTTGCTGACGATGTACATACTTTGAGTTCAGCTATGGATGTGTAGACTTTGAAGATGCAAGCGATGTACAGACTTTGTCTCAAGAAACAGCTGTATAGACTTTAGTTCAACTGCGATGTATAGAGTTGCAAGTGTGAGACGCTTAATGAGACGGTGAGCAGTGTATAGACTTTGATGCCCAACGTCGATGTATAGACTTTGAACATGAAGGCAGGTTGTATAGACTTGGTAAATCTGAAGGCGATGGATTGTACAGACTTTGCCCGAATGCATGCTACAGTGATGTGTGGACTTTGAAATGCTTGAAGTGGTGGCTGTACAGACTTTGATGAGCATGCAAGTGAGACATGGCCACCAATGTATAGACTTAACAGTGCCAGTGTATAGACTTGCTAGATAATGCATGCACTGGCTACCGATGTGCAGACTTGAAGCTTCATGCATCAAGACGCTCAATCTCTTCCATCAAACTATTGATCAGTGAAGCCCTTGGAGTGAATATCACTTTACCACTGCCTGCAATGTCATCAGTACCTAAATTCATGGAAGAATGAGGTTCTTATTGATTCATAAATTGGAGAACATTTCTACTCATGTTTAAGTGAGTATCTCAATGATTTGTGGATTGTCATCATCAAAACTAGGGATGCACAACATTCTCCCCCTTTTTGGTGATGACAACCAAAAGTCATTGTGAAGCCCTTGCAATCAATATATCAAGTATGAGTACATAATTGCAGTGCAGTTGAAAACTGTAGCCAAGCCAAACATCTCATTGAGTATATAAAGAACTAAATTATATAAAGAACTGAATTACATGACTGATCAAGAAGGAAATGCATTGAGTCCAAAGACCAAAAAAAAAACTGTACATAAACCAAAATGGCTGACATCATCCTTCTCCCCCTTTGTCATCAGCAAAAGAAGGGGGGGTCCTAACCTAAGAGGAGTTACTAGGAGACCCTGGTGGAGGCAGTGGAGCTAACTACTGCTCAATCCAATTCAGTCTGTTGGCTATGTCATTAAGCTGTGCATGAACTGCCATTAGAGCATTTGCAATATGAATGTTCTGGTGAATAAGAGAGGCAGATGAGAGTTTGATGCGAATGAGAGTTTTTGAAGGGAAGAATGTGAGTTTTTGTAAACAAACCTGCAAAGATCTTAAATTGAAAGGGGGGCTTTTGTTTAAACCCTTTCCATAAAGAATCGTATTAGTTAATTTGTCCACTAACATAATGAATTTCATTCTGAAGAATTTAGTGAAATAAATGTGGGGCTTTATCAGTGTGTTTGATTGTCAAGACAGGAATAAACTTCAACAAGGTGGGATATGGTTCTTTACATGATCTAGTAACCTTATAATTGATTTTGCACAAGTTAAATTGACCAAAATGCCAGCTGCAATATGAATTCAGGAAAGTTTTGTTTTCATGAGGTGCCAAGGGTCAATCATATAACTTGTCTGTCATTTTTTACTGAAAATTTTTTGAACTGCATACAAAAAAAAAAAAATTTTGATTAATTGATTGACGAGTGGTCAAGTTTATCACATACATTTCTGCACGAGGTAACACGATTTTTACACGCCAGAGACCTCGGCTACTTTGCATGCCTAACTGTCTCACTGGGAATTGGTGTGCACTTTTTTGCGTGAGGATACACGTTGATTAGACGCCAATATCCCCAGTTACTCAGTACTCCCACCCCTTTATTCATACTGGCAGAGATAGCTTGGCTCTTCATGACACACGTGTTTCTCCCTTTTTATACATCACTCTTTTTGTAGGGAGAGACAGCAGTTTCGTAGAGGCCATTCCATTGCTCTGCCTGACAGACATGATAATAGCATATTCCCAAGGCATTCATGAATTAGTTGAATTTGATTTTCATTTGACAGCATGAGCACTTTGAGTAAGATAACTTTACTACTCTCAATTATAAGATTCAAGGACATGCAAATGGCATATTCCTATATGTTTAGTTTATTGAAGCATGACAAATCAAGCTCATTTTACAGCCAACCAAACTTGTTCTTACTATGTTATCAGAATTATGTTCATCATATAGTGGATGAGTGGTGGCTTGTGACAGCCCAACGATTTCATAATAGAAGAGGTGTATACAAACCCTCCCCCTTAGTTCAGGAGTCTTTGCAGAGTTAGAGGAAGTGAGATTTTGTTGATGTAGGCTACAAAGAGTTTGGTTGAATTGGGTTTGTAGAGGTATAAAAACATGATCAGGATTTAGGCAACAAGGAGAAGGATCATGCCAAGAAGTCGGCTCAGTCTGCTCCATTTCCACCAGTTTTAGCTAGAAGACTAGTGACACTAGTACCTATCATGAGATGCTAACTAAAGAAGACATGCTGACTGAACTAGCCATATGCATGCATGCTGAACATCACTAACCTAGACTCCCCCTTAATGTAACATTTATTTGCCAGAAAATAATCGGTGATCAGTACAGAAAAATTGTTGCAGAAAGGCTGTTATGGATTTTCATGAGGAGATCTGCATAACCCCAATTCTCTTCTCAGGGTGGTGAATCTATCATTATTGAGGGGTTTTGTGAAAATGTCAGCAAGTTGTTTTTCAGTTTCAATAAAATGCAGCACAAAGTTGCCTTTGCTGACTTCATCTCTTATGAAGTGATGGCGGATTTCTATGTGTTTTGTTCTAGAATGCTGGATTGGATTTTTTGATAGATTAATGGCGCTCGTGTTATCACACAATATTGGTGCACATCCAATATCTTTGTTGTAATCCTGGAGCTGATGTTTGATCCATAGAACTTGTGTCCCACAACTCCCTACTGCGACATATTCTGCCTCAGCAGTGGAGAGTGCAACGGAATGTTGCTTCTTAGAAGCCCAAGTGATCAGACATCCGCCCAAGAATTGGCAGTAGCAACTCGTGCTTTTTCTATCTATTTTGCATCCAGCATAATCCGCATCTGAGTATGAAATTAAATCTAAATCACTTAGAGCGGGATACCAAAGTCCCAAATCTTGGGTGCCGGCAAGGTATCGGAGAATGCGCTTGACAGCTCCTAAGTGTGATTCTTTAGGACATGCTTGGTATCTAGCACACATGCACACACTAAACTGTATATCTGGTCTAGAGGCAGTTAAGTAGAGCAAGGAGCCAACCATACCTCTGTATGTTTTTGTGTCTACCAGATTACCTCTTTCATCAGTATCTAGTGTTACATTTGTGCTCATCGGCGTTCCAATGGCTTTGTAGCTCTCCATGCCAAATCTTTTCAACATCTCCTTGATGTACTTGGACTGATTTATGAAGTATCCATCCTTGCATTGTATGACCTGCAGTCCAAGGAAGAATTGTAAGTCCCCCATCAAACTCATTTCAAATTCCGCAGTCATCAAGTTTGCAAATTCATTACATAATTGGGGTTTTGTAGACCCAAATATAATGTCGTCAACATAAATTTGCACAATGAGAATATCGTTACCTTGGATCTTTGAAAATAAGGTCTGGTCTATTTTACCTCTTGAATAACCCTTGTTGGCAAGAAATGAACTTAGCATCTCGTACCATGCACGTGGAGCCTGTTTCAAACCATATAATGCTTTATTGAGTTTAAAAACATGGTTAGGGAAACCCTCATTCTCAAACCCAGGAGGTTGCTCTACATAGACCTCTTCCTTGATGACTCCATTTAGAAAGGCACTTTTTACATCCATTTGTTGTAGTTTGATTCCATGAGAAGATGCAAAAGTGAGTAAAATCCTGATGGCTTCTAATCTGGCCACAGGGGCATATGATTCTTCGAAATCAATACCAAATTCCTGGTTGTACCCCTTGGCTACAAGTCTAGCATTGTTTCTAATGACCTCCCCTTTCTCACTTAATTTATTTCTAAACACCCACCTGGTTCCAATGACAGAGTGAGAGGTTGGTCTGGGAACAAGATTCCAAACTTTGTTTCTCTCAAATTGATTTAACTCCTCATGCATTGCATCTATCCAGGATTCATCATTCAAGGCTTCTTCTATAGTTTTTGGCTCAATTTGGGAGACTAGTGCAAGTTGGTCTAATTCATTAACAGTTCTTATCACGCCCCGTACTCTATACCGTCGAGGTATTGTCCGCTTTGGCCTATCGGCCTCACGGTTTTGTCCCTTTCTAACAGTGATCGGCTCCAGAATGAGGGACTTCCCAGGCAGGTCACCCATCCCAGTACTACTCCCCATTTAGCACGCTTAACTTCGGAGTTCTTTTGAAGAACTGAGCCGATACTTCAAAAGGCGCATCGATGATATAGAGTACAACTTTGCTATATTTGAGGGTGTTACAATCTACCCCTCTTATATAGGCGACGTCCTCGTCGCTGGGCACATATAGCACACAATCACGCAATCAAGCCCCCAGGCAGGTAGGACTCTCTAGAGGTGGCCCCTACAGGCTCAAGAGGTGGCTCCCACTATGTAACACTTTGCTCCATTACAGACTCAAGAGGTGGCTCCCATAGTGTAGCACTTTGCCCTGCATGGCACATAGTTCCCACACTTCCGGCTGGGGTATAGCTACGAGAACACTAGAACCCTAGAACATAATAAACCTAGCACTTAGAGAAACCTAGGAATGTGGAACCTAGGGCTCTGATACCAACTAAACTGTCACGCCTCGATGCGGAAACTCGGGACATACAGTTAGAAACTAGCTAGCAAGAAAGAGAGAGAGAGCTAATCTAAATATAACACAAGTGTTATGAAATGGAAATAACTTATTGATCATTAAACAAACCATAACTGATACAATATTCCTCAAACCAACTTAATACAACTGAGACATTAAACACTGAACATTAACAACATAACTGAAGCTAAAAACTCTCTAAAGCACAACTAATAGGATAACACTGCCAACACCACTCTAGAACTGGTGCACTCAAGACATCACTCCTGCCCATCCCCGATGGTAAGCTCGTCACCTGAATAGCCTGGAAAGGGGGGAAAACAACAACTATGAGCTGACGCTCAGTAGGAAGTAACAGGCAAGTTTACATGATTAACAAGTTAATTACATTTTCACATGCCATGCTAAAAAGAAATAAATGATGATAACGATATAATGAAATGACGTAATAAAAAGATCTTGCAAGGTCAAGAAATATAAGATGCCAAGAATTAACAAGATAACAAGTACAAGAATGTACAGCATGAGATAGTAATAAAGAATTGGCCAACAAGCAGTAATTAACATCAATTCAATCACGATCAAGTAACAAGTAACAAGAGATTTTTGTCATAGACGTAACAAGCAAGCAAGTGTTCGGTGCAATGCCTCACCATGTCATTAACATCCCATGGGCTCAATAATTTTTGGGCGCTCTCCCCAGGACCAGACCGGGCCCCTACGGTGCGTTGGCATCGATTTATTGGATCCAAGATCCCACGCGTCTAGACATTCAGTCAATTTTAATGGCCAATTTAATCAGAGGAATTACTGCCATAAGTTCAGATTTAAAGGACTAACCTTGTCCTTGGATTCAAGAGTAAAAAACACGGTGAAACTCATCTCCAAGAGATGTGCGGTCATAAGAGAGCCGCTCAAGGGTATATACGGTTAACACAGGGCCGTACATACAGGAATTGGACTGGAACTCAGCCCGCGAGGTCAAGAAAGAATGGCTGACAGTGGGCCGCTCTAAGGTATGAACGGTGCAATATGGGCCGCTTATGTCCAGAAGACATTAAGGCCCATGAACAAGATATATGGTCCATACTGGGCCGTATAAAGATATGCGGTCACAATCGGGCCGCCGAAGAGGATATGCGGTCACCTACTAACCGCGCATGCCTCTCGTCGTCCGATTTGATCCAAGACTCAAATCAGAGAATTAAACACACAACCCAATGTTTTGATAGTTCATTAGGTTCAAAACAAGGATATAAAGAAATCCCGTGAAGATGGTAATGCCGTCGGATAGAGTTTCCGGGGGTAAAACCAAGACTAGCACGCTAATCGGCTAACGACTTGTTACAAGTCGAAAAGTTAAACACGCTGTTCTACTGTAGTACATCAGATACACAGCAAGATAATGACCATATTAATACTAATTTCATGTCAAATTAACAAGAATTAAGTTATACATTAAGTCAAGATGCCAAAAAGATTAATCAGGATGATAGCGGGTATGAACAAGATCGCGTAAGTCGCGTATGAACGAATAACAAGTAATTAACAGAAATTTAATTGCATAATTAATAATTTATAATGTGGGTTTCTATTTTACTAATTACCATTTAGAACACTAAGATGAATGCATTAGGACTAGTATTAAGTGGTTTTCTATCTAGATAAACGGTTGGTAAAAGGCCGTATAACTATCGGGCTTAACAGGGGCTGAAACAGGCTCAAAAGGGGGTCTGGGAGTTGAGCGGCCAGGGGCATGGCCGCCCATGTACTTTGGCGGTCTAGTACAGGGCCGCACATCCCTGGGTTGTGCGGCCCAGGGTAAGGCCGCCCATCCACTTGTGCGGCCACCTGCAGGGCCGTTCAACTTATGTGGTCCTGTTTGGACCGTTTAACCTGCTGGGAGTGGATATGTGGTCAATTTTGAACCGTCCAACTAGTTGTGTGGTCATTTAGGAACCGTTTAACTCCTATCTATGCCAGAGTCATGTCTGGGCTTGACTTGTGCGGTCTATCGTGCGACCGTCCATCTCTGGTCAACTCCGGTCATCCTTTCCGCGTCCGGTGAACGCCGGGAAGCTAAGGGGTTGATAGGGTTGCACTAAAATGCTAATAACTAATGGAAATGGACTCCAAATAAGGGGCTTTTGGTACCGTTGGAAAGCTAACAGAGAATACTATCTATCAGTAAGGCCAATTTCAAATTATCGTGCCGAAATCAAGGTTTATTAAGGCAAGAACACGGGAACCCTAATTCTGACATGCTGTGACTAAAACGTAAAATTCTCTCAACATACAGAACGAAAATTGGGGCTTCTTATGTCAAAAGAAAGCCACTACGATGCTGAATCCAACCATATATGATATGGTTCACATGGATCAGGATTAATACTTCGAAATCAGAAATCAACTCGGAAGAACACATCAAAACTAGGTCTAAACATGCTGTTACTACAAACAAAAATTCTCTAAACATGCTTCATGAATTTTAGGGATTTCTACGTTAAATGAAAGCTAACAACATGCTGATTACATCATGTAAGTTAATTATAGTTTAGCCTGTTAAACCTACCTCAAACGACGGTTGAAATAAGATGCTAGATATGAAGAATGAACTTGCTAACCCTTCACAAAAACCTCGATAGCTCTCTAGACACCTGATTCAAATTGGGGCTTTCAGTCCCACTGGATAGATCTCGTCGAGAGGAATAAAATGATGTATTCATGATCGAATTTTGGTTGAGAATTCCTACCTCAATTGAAGAAACAAAGAAGGAAGAAGGATGACGACGGCCTGCTGACACACCTTTAGTAATCGCCGGATATCTCCCTATATCTGACTCCTCTGCGGACACAGCTGCTACCAAACAAAACTAGGGTCGAAGAGCTTTCTATCTATTGCTCATACACCTTCTGGAGAGTTCTGAGCTGGGAGAATTCGACGGGGCAAGTGACGTGTTAGAAACGGCGTCGAAAAGGTTGACTCAATCAAACTCGGCCGGCTGCGCCTTCTAGGGTTAGGGTTTTGAGAAATTGGTAGAGGACTTTTGATCCTCAGATGAAGACCGTTCATTTGCCTTCGGTTTGAGCTAATTTGGTCGAGTATTAAGCCTCAATTTCATGTTTTAATCCAAGGTTAGGTAAGGGTCAAAAAGTGTGCACGTTTGGGCTAAATCTCCAATTAGATCTAACCACGGATTTATAATGGCTTAATTACAGAAGACAAAGTTGTTATCTACATCGACCTTAACCTGTTTACTATTTTTATGGATTTTTATAAGGTAGTCGGATTTTCACTTAATCTATTTCTAATGAATTAAATATTAATAAATCTGAAATTTAATTATTAATTCAATAAAAATTCAATTCTCAGTTAATAAAAGCTTAATAACTATATTGGGCTCAAATAATAATTCGGGGTATTACACCCTCCCCTACTTAAAGAATTTGGTCCTCCAAATTCACTGCACTATAACTAAGAGTAGGGAAAGAGATCGCTCACCTAGAATAAGTCGGGATACCGCTTCCGCATAGTATCTTCAGACTCCCAAGTAGCTTCTTCGGTCCCACGCCGACTCCACTGAATCTTGACCATCGGTATAGAACGATTCCGGAGTTGTTGTTGCTTCCTGTCCAGAATCTCGATAGGTCTTTCTTCATAAGTCAAATCTTCCTTCAGTTCAAAATCCACTTACTGAATGATATGAGTGGGGTCGTACACATATTTCCATAACATAGACACATGGAAAACATTGTGCACGCCGGACAACTGTGGTGGTAAAGCCAGTCTGTAAGCAACTTCTCCCACTCTATCCAGAATCTCGAATGGACCAATGTATCTCGGACTTAGCTTGCCTTGAATGCCAAATCTTCGGATCCCTCTCGTCGGACAGACCTTTAAGAACACATGCTCGCCAACCTGAAATTCCAATGCTCTTCTTCTGTTGTCGGCATAACTCTTCTGTCTGGATTGGGCTACTTGTAACCGGTCTCGGATAACACGGATGTTCTGTGATGATTCTGAAACAAGATCCGGTCCAAGCCACTGTTTCTCACCTACCTCATCACAACATAACGGGGAACGACAGCTTCTACCATATAGTGCTTCAAAAGGATCCATCTGTATCTGGATTGGTAACTGTTGTTGTAGGCAAACTCAATCAATGCCAGGTGATCACTCCAACTGCCTCCAAAATCAATCATGCATGCTCGCAGCATATCTTCCACTATCTGGTTGGTTCTTTCAGTCTGTCCATCTGTCTGTGGATGAAAAGCAGTACTAAAATTCAGACGAGTACCCAAAGACTCTTGCAGTCCCTTCCAGAAATGTGAAGTAAATCTGGGGTCTCGATCAGACACAATACTGACTGGTATGCCATGGAGTCTCACCACTTCCTTCAAATACAAAGCAGCCAATACATCAACCGTCCACTTGGACTTAATTGGTAAGAAATGAGCTGACTTTGTCAATCGGTCGACGATCACCCATATCGCATCAAATCCACCACGAGTCCTAGGTAGACCCATAATGAAATCCATGCCAATGCTTTCCCACTTCCATTGGGGTATGTCGAGTGGTTTCAGTTTCCCTGCCGGTCTGAAATGTTCAGCCTTAACTTGCTGACAAACCAAGCATCTACTCACGAAGTCAGCAACTTCTCTTTTCATGTTCGGCCACCAAAATGATCTTTTCAAATCTCTGTACATTTTAGTGCCTCCAGGGTGAATGGTGTATCTGGATCTATGAGCTTCCTCAAGAATCTTGTTCTTTATTCCAGCTTCATCAGGTACACAAGTTCTACCTTTGAATAATAATCTTCCATCTTCAGCCAACATGAAGTCAAGTCTGCTGCTCAAGTTTCCCTTGATCTCTACCAGCTCGAGATCATTATCTTGCAAGGACTTGATTTCCATCAACAGTTCGGGCTGAAGTTGAATCTGAGCAATCATAACCCGATCATTGTCAATATTAAGATCCAGACTAGACAATTGTTCTAGTAACTTCCATTCTTGTAACATGAGACTGGACAATCTAGCCACAGGCTTCCGGCTTAAAGCATCTGCCATAACATTGCCTTTGACAGGATGATACTCAATCGAGAAGTCGAAGTCTTTCAAGTACTCCAACCATCTTCTCTGTCTCATGTTGAGTTCCTTCTGAGAAAATAAGTATTTCAGACTCTTATGATCTAAGAACACTGTGAAGGTTTCTCCATACAAGTAATGCCTCCAAATCTTCAATGCGAACACCACTGTTGCTAATTCCAGATCATGAACAGGGTAATTCTCTTCATGCTTCCTCAACTGCCTAGAAGAATAGACAATCACCTTCCCATGCTGCATGAGTACACAGCCTAAGCCAATGCCTGAAGCATCGGTATAAACAATAAAACTTCCTTCACCGGAAGGTAAAGCCAAAACAGGTGCAGTAGTCAAACATTCCTTCAAAGTCTGAAAGCTTTGCTGGCAGTCATCTGACCAATCAAACTTGTTCTCCTTGCGGGTTAATCTTGTCATAGGTACCGCAATCTTAGAGAAATCCTGAATAAATCTTCGATAATAGCCTGCCAGGCCTAAGAAACTTCTAACTTCCGTCACACTGGTAGGCTACTCCCAATTCTTCACTGCCTCAACCTTCGAAGGATCAACAGAAATCCCTTCCTTCGTAATGATATGTCCGAGAAAGGACACCTCTTGCAGCCAGAATTCACACTTACTAAACTTGACATACAGCTGATGATCTCTCAATAATTGCAAAGCCAACCTCAGATGTTCAGCATGCTCCACTTCATTCTTGGAATAAATCAGGATGTCATCAATAAATACCACGACCCATTGATCAAGATAGGGCCGAAATACATTGTTCATCAACTGTATGAAAGCTGCTGGAGCATTCGTTAGACCAAAAGGCATAACAACAAATTCGAAATGACCATACCTGCTGCGGAAAGCTAATTTATAGATATTATCTTCCTTAATACATAACTGGTGATATCCAGATCGAAGATCGATCTTAGAGAAATACTGAGCTCCCGCTATCTGGTCAAATAACTCGTCAATCCTCGGCAATGGATATTTGTTCTTGACAGTCTGCTGGTTCAATTGCCGATAATCGATACACAACCTCATCGAACCATCTTTCTTCCGGACGAACAATATAGGGGCTCCCCACGGAGAAGTACTAGGACGAATGAAGCCCTTCTCGAGTAATTCCATCAACTGTTGCTTCAACTCCCTCAGTTCCGCAGGAGACATACGATAAGGAGCCTTGGAAATAGGAGATGTGCCCGGAAAGAGATCAATAGAGAAGATAACTTCCCGCTCAGGCGGAAGTCCTGGTAGTTCCTCTGGAAAGACATCAGGAAAATCTTGGACAACAGGAATGTCCTTGATCTCAATCTGCTGCTCAGGGGTTGCACAGATAAAGGCTAGAAAAGCCTCGCATCCTCATCTCATCAGCTTATCAGCTCGAAGAGCCGAAATGAGTGATACAGAGTTATGGTGCTTAACTCCCACAAAAGAAAGCCTTGGGTGCCTAGTAAAAGACACCGAGCCAGAACTACAATGAACATTGGCCTCATATCTAGCCAACCAATCTGCTCCTAGGATTACGTCATAATCCTTCATGTCCATGTAAATCAAATCAGCTGGAAAGTTCTGCTCACCAATCATAACCTTACTAGAAGGATAGAAATGCTGGATTGCTGATCTAGTACCAATAGGGGTTGAGATCTCTAACGGAGAATCCATCAAAATAGGTTTCACAGCTAAAGACTTAGCAAATCTCCGAGAAATAAATGAATGTGTGGCACCAGTATCAAAAAGAACAAATGCTGACTTGTCGAGTATAATGAGAGTACCTTCGACGAGTCCACCATCCTTAGCTGTTTCCGCTTCACTTGCATGCAGAGCTTGGAGCTTGCCTTGTGGTTTCTTGAAGACTTGAGGTTTCGCCGGGGTAGCTTGCTCCGACAAACGAGGATAGTTAGAGATACGGTGCTCCTTGCTTCCACATCACAAACATGCGCCTAGCTTGCGCCAGCAATTCTCCATCTTGTGACCAGGATTATTACAAAACTTGCACACGCCCGCAAATGGGACAATAGGGCCAAGCTTCTTGTCTTCACGCTTCGGCATCTTGCTCTTCCACGATCCGGACCAGCTCCACGAACCAGGTCCACTAACGGGCCTCTTCTTGGTATACCCGGGTTTAACATTCCCAGAACCCGTAGGTTGTTCCTTCTTTGCACCTCTTCCACGGATTCTCTCCGTCATTTCTAAAGTATCCTCCAGAACTTGAGCTTTTCTCACCATCTCGGAATAAGTGGAAATTTCCATCGGTGCCAATTGGTTGATATAATGCAGCTTCAGCCCATTCAGAAAACGCTTTGCCTTCATCTTCTCGGTGGAAATAAGGTGTGTAGCATAACGAGAAAGCCGTGCAAAATGAGCCTCATACTCCGCCACGGATAGATCTCACTATTTTAGGGCCGCGAACTCCGCCGCTTTCTTCTCTTGCACTCGGTCGGAAAAATACTTGCTGTTAAAGAATTCCTCAAACTCTTCCCACGTAACCTGCTGATCACCGAGAGTCGCCTTGATAGAATCCCACCAAGTACGTGCATCACGTTCCAGTTGAAATGTAGACAAAAGGACACGTTCCTGGTTGGTGCATTGCATAACTTCGAAGATCCTCCCCATCTCATCTAGCTAGTGCTCGGCTTGGTCGGGGTCGGTCGAACCCGCAAATCTTGGCGGATTCATCCCTCGGAAGTTCCGGTATAGATCACCGGTGCCATGATGTACCGCTCCTGCTTGAGCTACCTGTTGTAAAGCCTGCATAAGGCCTTGAACCGTGCGCTGCAAATTCCTCCATTCAACACGATCAGCTGCCATCTACACGAGAAATAGATTACTTAGGTCAAATAAGATAGGTAATTACACGATTAAGAATGAACTTAACCCAAGTTTCTACCCAATCTCACCAGGTAGTTTCTAGACTTTTACAAGGTCAGGGGTTCTACGAGAACACTAGAACCCTAGAACATAATAAACCTAGCACTTAGAGAAACCTAGGAATGTGAAACCTAGGGCTCTGATACCAACTAAACTGTCACGCCCCGATGCGGAAACTCGGGACGTACAGTTAGAAACTAGCTAGCAAGAAAGAGAGAGAGAGCTAATCTAAATATAACACAAGTGTTATGAAATGGAAATAACTTATTGATCATTAAACAAACCATAACTGATACAATATTCCTCAAACCAACTTAATACAACTGAGACATTAAACACTAAACATTAACACCATAACTGAAGCTAAAAACTCTCTAAAGCATAACTAATAGGATAACACTGCCAACACCACTCTAGAACTGGTGCACTCAAGACATCACTCATGCCCATCCCCGATGGTAAGCTCGTCACCTGAATAGCCTAGAAAGGGGGGGAAACAACAACTATGAGCTGACGCTCAGTAGGAAGTAACAGACAAGTTTACATGATTAACAAGTTAATTACATTTTCACATGCCATGCTAAAAAGAAATAAATGACGATAACGATATAATGAAACGACGTAATAAAAAGATCTTGCAAGGTCAAGAAATATAAGATGCCAAGAATTAACAAGATAACAAGTACAAGAATTTACAACAGGAGATAGTAATAAAGAATTGGCCAACAAGCAGTAATTAACATCAATTCAATCACGATCAAGTAACAAGTAACAAGAGATTTTTGTCATAGATGTAACAAGCAAGCAAGTGTTCGGTGCAATGCCTCACCATGTCATTAACATCCCATGGGCTCAATAATTTTTGGGCGCTCTCCCCAGGACCAGACCGGGCCCCTACGGTGCGTTGGCATCGATTTATTGGATCCAAGATCCCACGCGTCTAGACATTTAGTCAATTTTAATGGCCAATTTAATCAGAGGAATTACTGCCATAAGTTCAGATTTAAAGGACTAACCTTGTCCTTGGATTCAAGAGTACAAAACACGGTCAAACTCATCTCCAAGAGATGTGCGGTCATAAGAGAGCCGATCAAGGGTATATACGGTTAACACAGGGCCGTACATATAGGAATTGGACTGAAACTCAGCCCGCGAGGTCAAGAAAGAACGGCTGAGAGTGGGCCGCTCTAAGGTATGAACGGTGCAATATGGGCCGCTCATGTCCAGAAGACATTAAGGCCCATGAACAAGATACACGGTCCATATTGGGCCGTATAAAGATATGCGGTCACAATCGGGCCGCCGAAGAGGATATGCGGTCACCTACTAACCGTGCATGCCTCTCGTCGTCCGATTTGATCCAAGACTCAAATCAGTGAATTAAACACATAACCCAATGTTTTGATAGTTCATTAGGTTCAAAACAAGGATATAAAGAAATCCCGTGAAGATGGTAATGCCGCTGGATAGAGTTTCCGGGGGTAAAACCAAGACTAGCACGCTAATCGGCTAACGACTTGTTACAAGTCGGAAAGTTAAACACGCTGTTCTACTGTAGTACAGCAGATACACAGCAAGATATTGACCATATTAATCCTAATTTCATTTCAAATTAACAAGAATTAAGTTATACATTAAGTCAAGATGCCAAAAAGATTAATCAGGATGATAGCGGGTATGAACAAGATCGCGTAAGTCGCGTATGAACGAATAACAAGCAATTAACAGAAATTTAATTGCATAATTAATAATTTACAATGTGGGTTTCTATTTTACTAATTACCATTTAGAACACTAAGATGAATGCATTAGGACTAGTATTAAGTGGTTTTCTGTCTAGATAAACGGTTGGTAAAAGGCCGTATAACTATCGGGCTTAACAGGGGCTGAAACAGGCTCAAAAGGGGGTCTGGGAGTTGAGTGGCCAGAGGCATGGCCGCCCATGTACTTGGGTGGTCTAGTACAGGGCCGCACATGCCTGGGTTGTGCGGCCCAGGGTAGGGCCGCCCATCCACTTGTGCGGCCACCTGCAGGGCCGTTCAACTTATGTGGTCCTGTTTGGACCGTTTAACCTGCTGGGAGTGGATATGTGGTCAGTTTTGAACCATCCAACTAGTTGTGTGGTCATTTAGGAACCGTTTAACTCCTGTCTATGCCAGAGTCATGTCTGGGCTTGACTTGTGCGGTCTATCGTGCGACCGTCCATCTCTGGTCGTCTCCGGTCATCCCTTCCGTGTCCGGTGAACGCCGGGAAGCTAAGGGGTTGATAGGGTTGCACTAAAACGCTAATAACTAATGGAAATGGACTCCAAATAAGGGGCTTTTGGTACCGTTGGAAAGCTAACAGAGAATACTATCTATCAGTAAGGCCAATTTCAAATTATCTTGCCGAAATCAAGGTTTATTAAGGCAAGAACACGGGAACCCTAATTCTGACATGCTGTGACTAAAACGTAAAATTCTCTCAACATACAGAACGAAAATTGGGGCTTCTTATGTCAAAAGAAAGCCACTACGATGCTGAATCCAACTATATATGATATGGTTCATATGGATCAGGATTAATACTTCGAAATCAGAAATCAACTCGGAAGAACACATCAAAACTAGGTCTAAACATGCTGTTACTACGAACATAAATTCTCTAAACATGCTTCATGAATTTTAGGGCTTTCTACGTTAAATGAAAGCTAACAACATTCTGATTATATCATGTAAGTTAATTAGAGTTTAGCATGTTAAACCTACCTCAAACGACGGTTGAAATAAGATGCTAGATATGAAGAACAAACTTGCT
Source organism: Amorphophallus konjac (assembly GCA_022559845.1). Lineage (NCBI taxonomy): Eukaryota > Viridiplantae > Streptophyta > Magnoliopsida > Alismatales > Araceae > Amorphophallus > Amorphophallus konjac. Next base: position 304,344,959 of record CM040118.1, on the reverse strand, counting down.
AACCCTTCACAAAAACCTCGATAGCTCTCTAGACACTTGATAAAAATTGGGGCTTTCAGTCCCACTGGATAGATCTCGTCGAGAGGAATAAAATGATGTATTCATGATCAAATTTTGGTTGAGAATTCCTATCTCAATTGAAGAAACAATGAAGGAAGAAGGATGACGACGGCCTGCCGACACACCTTCAGTAATCACCGGATATCTCCCCAGATCTGACTCCTCTGCGGACACAGCTGCTACCAAACAAAACTAGGGTCGAAGAGCTTTCTATCTATAGCTCATACACCTTCTGGAGAGTTCTGAGCTGGGAGAATTCGACGGGGCAAGTGACGTGTTAGAAACGGCGCCGAAAAGGTTGACTCAATCAAACTTGGCCGACTGCACCTTCTAGGGTAAGGGTTTCGAGAAATTGGTAGAGGGCTTTTGATCCTCAGATCAAGACCGTTCATTTGCCTCTGGTTTGAGCTAATTCGGTCGAGTATTAAGCCTCAATTTCGTGTTTTAATCCAAGGTTAGGTAAGGGTCAAAAAGTGTGCACTTTTGGCCTAAATCTCCAAATAGATCTAACCACGGATTTATAATGGCTTAATTACAGAAGACAAAGTTATTATCTACATCGACCTTAACCTGTTTACTATTTTTATGGATTTTTATAAGGTAGTCGGATTTTCACTTATTCTATTTCTAACGAATTAAATATTAATAAATCCGAAATTCAATTATTAATTCAATAAAAATTCAATTCTCAGTTAATAAAAGCTTAATAATTATATTGGGCTCAAATAATAATTCGGGGTATTACAGCTCTCCACTGAGATCTTGTTTTCCTTGGTTCATTTACATTACCAATTATGCTATCAAGGGGGTGATCCTTAAGCACTCTTATATTTACAAGATTGTTACCTGATCCATCCTCATTTGCATTTGGTTCGCCAGAGTTGTTACCTTGTTCTCCTTCATGGCTCGATTCCTTACTTTGCTCATCTGGCTCATCCTTGGGTTCCATAAATTCTCCATCTTCATTTTTCTTGTTGACCTGTTCATCATCCATAGATTCATCAGTTTCATCAAATGAAATGTGAGGAGATTCCTCGACTACTTGATCTTTGATATTGAACACTCTATAAGCTCTTGATTTGTCAGAGTATCCCAAGAATATTCCTGGGTCACTCTTGGGTTCAAATTTGTCCAAGTCTTTCTTGTCATTGTTATGGATGAAACACTTTGTACAAAATATTCTGAAGTGGGCTAGAGATGGTTTCTTACCTTTGAACATTTCATATGGAGTTTTTGCACTAGATGGTCTTACCATTGCACAATTCACAATGTAGCATGCGGTGTTAACTGCTTCTGCCCAATATTTTCTTGGAAGGTTCCCTTCTGCCAACATTGTTCTCGTCATCTCTACCAGAGTTCGATTCCTTCTTTCCACCACCCCATTTTGTTCTGGCGTTCGGGGTGCTGAGAATCTGTGCGTTATTCCTTTGCTCCTGCAAAATGTATCAAATTCAGAATTCTCGAATTCTCCGCCATGGTCAGATAAGATTGAGCATATTTTGAACTTACCATCCAGTTTCAATCTTTTGTAGAAGGCCTGAAATTCATGAAATGCATCATTCTTTTGGGATAAGAAAAACACCCAAGTAAATCTTGAAAAATCATCTACTAACACATAGCCATATCTCTTCCCACTTATGCTTGCTGTTCTTGCTGGCCCAAATAGATCCATATGCACTAATTCTAGTGGTTTAGAGGACTGGTTTTCAGATTTGCTTTTGAAGGTTTTTCTAGTTTGCTTTCCTTGGGCGCATGCAGCACATAGTTTGATGTTTTGACTAAAGGTAATTTCAGGCAGCCCTCTGACCATGTTCTTTTTAACCAATTTATGCAAAACTCTAAAGCTGACATGTCCTAACCTGCGGTGCCATAACTAGATCAGATCATCCTTTTTAGCAGTCAGACACAAGTTAGAATGAACAGGATCATTTAAGTCTATCATGTAAACATTGTTCACTCTTTTGCCTAAGAATTTTACTAGATCTGAATTAGGTTCCATTATTTTGTAGCTTTCCGAGTCAAATATCACCTTGTGTCCCTTATCACATAGTTGGCTAATGCTCAGTAAATTATGCTCTAAGCCATCTACCAATAACACATTCTCAATGCAATTTGAAGGCTTCTTACCTATCTTACCTGTGCCGATGATTTTACCTTTGTTGTTTCCACCAAAGGTTACGTGTCCACCATCCTTTTTAATCAGCTGATGAAACTTCTTCTTGTATCCGGTCATGTGTCTCGAGCAGCCACTATCAAGATACCATTTGTTGTGGACGACCGCTAAACATTCCTGCATGACACATCATGTGAAGATTTTTGGAACCCAGCTGCTCTTGGGTTCAATATGTCTAGTAAGGTCACTGATGGGATCGGCAAGCGGCTTCAACAAAACTATAAAATAGCTATTTATGTTTTAATTGGGCCATATGTATGAGCCTAATGGGTCATGTTTTATGTTCATAGTAATTATGTCTACAATAATCATGCAAGAGTCTTTATTTATTTGTGTCTTTTAGTCTTCCCAAGAGAGTTATGATGAGTAGGTATTAGGTGTTAATGAGTTGTCTTTTGGTTTTCTCTGAAGAGTCTATAAAAGGTCATGTAACTCTTCTTTAGAATACAATGAGTTGAATAGAATTTTTGGAAAGATATCCTCCGATGTGAGGTCCACACCCTTTCTATCTCTCTTTTCCCCATCTCCTTCCTACTGGGGGTGCGATGCCCCTCTCTCTCCCTTTCCCCACTACTGGGTGCGACGCCCAGATCTTCCCCTCCCTTCCCTCCTTTTACTTCTCCTCTCCCTGCATTTCCCCCCTTTCTGAACTTCTTCCCCTCTCCCTCTAAATTTCTTCTGCCATGGCCAACACCACCGTTCACCACCTCGTCTCTCTCCCTCTCTCTAAAACTCTCTCTCTCTCTAAGGGGGCCGCCCCCCTCTCTCTCTCTTCCCCCTCCCCCAAATTCGAATTCCCTCTCTCTCCTTCCTCCCTTCCCTCCTCATTAAAGTCATATCTCTTCCCCATACCCTCATTCAATTATTCCCTCAACCCCTAGGTGGAATCCCCTCCCCCTAGACACCCTTTCATCTTCCCAACACATCTCTTCACTTCCCCAAGCCCCCTTTCACCCCTCCCAAGCCAAAAATTCAAACTCCCCCCTCTTTCTCTCTCCCCAGCCCCCCCTTGGTCGACCTCCCTTGACCTTTCAGCTCCTAGGGTCGCCCCCCCATCTCCCCATTCCTCCTTGGTCATCTCTCTTCCCTCTCTCATTCCACCCCCTCTCTTGTGCTCACCCAGCCACCACACTGCCATCTCCTACTAGCTTCACCCCTCCCCTTCCACTCCAGCCTCCCTCCATTGACCCTCAACCTCCATCACCCTCCCCCACAGCCATCCCTCTCCATTCCTCTGCAAAAACCCTAGTCATTCTCACCCCTTCATCCCCACCTATCACCAGCCCCTGCCCCAGTTCGCAGGTAGTAGCAGGGGTACCTGTTGGAGGCTCAGCTGTGACACCATCTCCAGGATTTTGCTGACAAGCCATACATTTCTGGAAAGGGCGTCCAGATAGCTTTCTAGGCGAGGTGGTTTCGTCTCCATCCAAGCACCGAGCTGCCCAGGAGAGCCGTTCTCCCCTAATCACGCAACCCAGGTCTGGACAGCGACCTGTCTATCTTTTGGAAGCTGCTCCGGCCTCATCCCCCATTTTCTGATCAAGCCCTTTGGGGGATCTTTACTAGGGTCGTTCAGCTTTCAGTCAAAATTGGTCCCGGCAGATTTGGAGTTCCCAGTCAAGAGCACCGGTGTCAACAATTCAAGTCTGTCCTGCAGTCCACATCACTGGCCGCCAGAACAAACAGTCCACCATAGGGAGCACCACGGCCTCTGCTGTCATCCTCTGCCCGAGCCCTCTGGAGCAGGTCATCAGGGGTCAGTCAGCTTTCAGTCAAGCTTGGTCTCGCCCCATTCTGATTTTCCCACTGGGAGTTACACCCCCGACAAGCCTCCCCTGTCCGGCCTGCATCCTGGACAGTGCGACTTCACAAGAATCATCGGTACCGGCATCTCCCACTTCATAACGGGTCCATTCCAGCACTGAAAGATCCCTGGGATGGCCCTCTTCGCGAAAACTCCATCCCCGCCTCGTTCCGGCCTCGGATCGGACAGCTACACCACCGGCAACTCGAGTCCAGATTTCTGCCCCTGCAGCCAGCTCGACCCCGTCAACATCAAGGAGTCACCACTGACGTGATTGGGAGAATCAGGCAGAGTATTTTGGAGGAAGCACAATAGACTGAGCCCTCTTTCAGTGGGCCCTGGTCTCGCCTCAATCCGATACTCCAGCTGGGAGTACGACCTCGTCCAAGCCCTCTCTGGCCTGCAGCAGAGAAGCCCGGCGCAGTTCTACCGAATCTGTCATACCATGTGCAACCGAGATCAGAAAGAGGCGACGTTTCTTCCGGAAGTAAGCTAAAGCGTCAAGCTTTCCAACGCCTTCAGTGCCATCCCCATCGGACTATCCAGCTAGGAGCTCTGTCCCCGACAAGTAGCAGGCGGCAGGCAGCAAGGACAGTAGGCCAGCTTGCCCGTGTGAAATGGGTCGGCTCCCAACCACCTCCGCTCCGCACCCCGCCTGGCCTACATTTAGTTCCACATCAAATTGTTTTCAAACTCAGATGTCCGTTTCACATCAGTCACTCAAATATTTTAAGAAAGATTTAGGATTCCATATTTGATTGGTGGATCTTGTGGGTCGGAGCCAATTCTGATTTCTGCTCACTGGAGCATGGTTGCTGTTAGAAGCCGTGGTCGGCTTATGGAGCCCTGGGTGTCAGCCTCTGACATCCCAGTGGTTTTCCCACTTTCTGTTACTGGCTGTGGTCGACACCTGAGGGGGTCGTGGTCGACTTCAGTTCTGCCAGAATTCAGCATTTTGTCTGGCTTTGCCTATGGTCGGCTCGGGGGGGTTTCTGAGCCGACTTTCTTGATTCCAAAACTCTTTATTTCTTGATTTGAATGACTTGATTGAGCTTGTTTCCTTATTAGATGATTGGCCTTGTTTCAAGAAGAGCTTTTGAGAGTTTTGGCCTTTTACCCTCGAGTCTTCCAAGTCATTTTTGTTAGAATCTTTTTCTCTTGCATTTGTGTCACTTGACTCTTCAACTTCATACATGTTTATAAGAGGTCTCTTTCCTTTAGGATCTGCTCCGGCCACAAAGGTAATGGTTTTCATTTGAAATTCCTTTTTGGCATTAGGATTGTACCCCAAACCTTCCTTTTGATAATTTACTTTTCTTCCGAGCATGGCATTCAAGTTTTCTTCTCCTCTTACCATTTTCTCTAGACTCTCTTGTTTGTCTTCCAATGCTTTCTGAGTTCTTTTGATTTCTTCCAGAAGTTTGTTATTTTCTTCCTTCATCACGTTAGCCTTTTCATTGGTCAATTTTGTCTCCTGTTCACAGCTTTGCACTTTTAACTTCAGTTCATCAATTGTTTTCCTCAATAGTTCACTTTCTTCTTCCTGAGATTTAAACGTGTTTTCATTTAATTCCTGTTCACTCAATTTTTTGTGCAGATTGGCGATCTCTAGTTCTAAGTCAGCGCACTTGTTGATTGAGCTAGTATCGTGACTTATGCTATTGATTTTCTTTTTTGGGCTTTTATTCTCTTTTCTGATTAAATCATATTGATCTAATAATTCAGTGTATGCGTCTTCCCAATCTGAAACAGAGAAATGCTTGAAAGGAGAAGTTACCTCAAGATCTTCACTTTCTCCTTCTGCCATGAGACACAATTTCCCTTCATCTTCATCGGATGACATCACTTCCTCACTGTCTTCTTCTTCTTCGCTCCAGGTACTTACCATAGCCTTAGGCTTCTTCCCTCTCCACTTAGAGGTCATGCCTTTGGAGGCCTCAAGGCATTCAGCCTTCATGTGACCTGGTTTCCTGTAGTTATAGCAAACTACTTTGTTAGAGGATTTCTTGGGTTGATCAAACTTGTGCTGAGAAAACTTTCTTACCATTCCCTTCTTATTGTTGAATCCCTTACCTTCTCTTCGAAGAAACTTCCTGAACTTTCGGGTTAGCATAGCAAACTCACCGTTGTCTTCCTCAGTGCTTGAGGACTCACTTGTCTCAGAGGATTCACATTTGCTTGGGTTGGCTTTCAAGGCTACTGGCCTTTTCTTTTTGTCCTCGTTTTCACTTCTCTTGAGATTGATCTCGTACGTCATTAAGGACCCAATTAGCTGGTCCACTTTCATAGTGGTGAGGTCTTTTGAATCTTCAATGACCGTGGCTTTGGTATGCCACACATGAGTAAGAGACCTGAGAATTTTTCTTACCAATTCTTGATCTGTGTAAGTCTTACCTAGACTTTTCAAGCTGTTAGTCAATTGCATCAATCTTGCATACATTTCAGAGATGCTTTCATCAGTTTTCATCTTGAACATTTCATACTCTGAGATTAACATGTTGGCTTTAGTTTCTCTTACCTCAGATGTACCTTCGTATATGACTTCCAGCCTGTCCCACATGGCTTTCGCGGTTGTGCATTGAGAGACTCTTGAGAACTCCGTGGGATGTAGTGCACACTGCATTACATTCATTGCGCCCCAGTTGATAGTTGATTTTCGAATCTGTTCTCTCGTCCACGAGTCCTCATCTTCAGGGAGCTCATAGGGGCCGCGACTTACTACTTTCCACATTTCATGATCTTGAGCCCTTAGAAATACCTGCATACGATTTTTCCAGTATGAGTAGTCATTTCCATCAAAGTATGGTGGTCTGCTCACTGAGTGTCCCTCAGCTGTCAGACCCTTAGACATCAATCCTCCTGTTCTCTCCGGGTTGTTAGACCACATATTGGAGAGCCAGGCTCTGATACCACGTGTTGTGTGAGGATTGAATAGATCTAGAGGGGGGGGTGAATAGATCTTTCTCACTTTTTCAATTTATTCCAACTTTATTTGAACTATTGCTAGAATTAATGCAGCACACTAGAGTTTCAATATGGTCTAGCTACTTAAGCATCAAGGTTATAGACTAATATGCAACAAGAGCAATCACACCAAGAATCATCACACATGCAAGATGATCTTTTTAGGTGGTTCAGTCTCTACACGAGACTTACATCCACCCCTCACTCAACTTGAGTGAGGCTTCACTACCAAGAGACCCTTGTCTCAATCAACACTGCTGCCTCACAGCTTGTACACACGCTGACACACAGCTTGCACACACGCTGACTTACAGCTTGACACTACTGCCTTACAGCTTGATGCAATCAGAAGAAATAGTTGATTTAAGAAAAGCAAGGAACCATTAAACTGAAGATATGAGATTTCAGAGTTTTGACAAATCCAAGTGCATAGGGCTGCTGGCGCATTGAGATCACGATCTCTGAGCTGGGCAGCCTTCAGGTGGTTGAGCCCTTGCACAGCTGCATCCCCATTATCTTCAGCAGCAGATCTTCTTGCAGCTACAAAGACTGCACACTAGGGCTTGATCACCACCTGCTCTTCTCTTTCAGATACTGTTTCCTCCACTCTTTCTTTCTTTCAAAAGTTGGCGCGAAACAAAGCTTGAGCCATTCAAAAATTAGCGCTCAGATTCTCTGCGGGTTTTTAGAACAGAAAACTGTTTAGCTCCTTCAATCCGATTTGCAGGGTTGACTAAGTCTTCCACAGATGTAGCAACAGATCGAGCAGAAGATTCTTCCACGCCTTTATCTACATGCCATCTTCAACCTCTTTCCAGATTTTTAGGCCTTCAGATCAGAATTAGTTTCTGTAGGTTCTATCCTGGCTTTGACAGGCCTCACGCAACGGATGTATATACTTGTGTGTTGTTAAGCACGCCAATGTACATACTTTACTGCTGCCTGCAACTGAGTGTACAAACTTTGAGCTTCGCATGGCAACGGCCAGTGTACAGACTTGAGAGTTCAAGGCCACGATGTATAGACTTTGTGAGCCTTTGAGCAGCCCAATGTACAGACTTCAAATGTCGAGTGTATAGACTTCGAATGAAGGCCAAAAGCCCACGATGTACAGACTTGCTTCCCGTACAGTATCGCCAGTGTACAGACTTCAATTACTCGCAGCAAGCCATTGTACAGACTTTGCTTGCTGGACGAGCTCCAATGTATAGACTTTGGCTTCTCAAAGGTTCAGCGGTGGATGTATAGACTTTCCACCGACCAATTTATAGACTTTGATAGGGGAGGCCAGTGTACAGACTTTGAATGGCTTGAACCAATGTACAGACTTGCTCACTTAAAGACGAGTGTATAGACTTTGAATATTCTGTGGAGACTGTACAGACTTTGAAGAAACGCATGTAGCGTTGTATAGACTTTCAGGAGACGCAACATGAGACGCAGCACTGTTGCTGACGTTGTACAGACTTTGAGTTCAACTGTGGATGTGTAGACTTTGAAGATGCAAGCGATGTACAGACTTTGTCTCAAGAAACGGCTGTATAGACTTTAGTTCAACAGCGATGTATAGAGTTGCAAGTGTGAGACGCTTAATGAGACGGTGAGCAGTGTATAGACTTTGATGCCCAACGTCGATGTATAGACTTTGAACATGAAGGCAAGTTGTATAGACTTGGTAAATCTGAAGGCGATGGATTGTACAGACTTTGCCCGAATGCATGCTACAGTGATGTGTGGACTTTGAAATGCTTGAAGCGGCGGCTGTACAGACTTTGATGAGCATGCAAGTGAGACATGGCCACCAATGTACAGACTTAACAGTGCCAGTGTATAGACTTGCTAGATAATGCATGCACTAGCTACCGATGTGCAAACTTGAAGTTTCATGCATCAAGACGCTCAATCTCTTCCATCAAACTGTTGATCAGTGAAGCCCTTGGAGTGAATATCACTTTACCACTGCCTGTAATGTCATCAGTACCTAGATTCATGGAAGAATGAGGTTCTTATTGATTCATAAATTAGAGAACATTTCTACTCATGTTTAAGTGAGTATCTCAATGATTTGTGGATTGTCATCATCAAAACTAGGGATGCACAACACTCCCCTTGCCCACCTCCGAGACAGGAGGTAGCCATACCCGAGCCTAGGGAGGTCATAGCCGGTAGCCCAAACCCGGCCCCACCTACGGGGTCCCAAGGACCTCTTCCCCTCCGGGAGGACAGTCCTTCCCCACCCATGAGAGCTCCTTTGCCCCCACCCCCACCCTCCGATCTTCATTCGGAGCTACCTCAGCCGGAGCCACCCGTGTTTCTAACGGGAAAGCTTTTTATCGCCGAGCCACTACTTAGTTGGGTCAAGATAGGCTTGGTCCCTAGACCACTTTGCTACCTATCCATGGACCCCACACTCACATTAGTGCCAGTCAACTCATTCTATACTACATTCCAGTCTTGTCATCATGTCGATACATTGGATGACCTTCTTAAGGAATTAGACTGGCAAAGGAAGTTGACGCACATGTTGGCCCCAAGCTTCATCCATAGTCGTAGCTTCACACATCCGGCATTGGGGTCCATTACCTCCGTGTGCACCGTGGGTCATGTCACTATGGAGATCCTTTTGCTCCTCCCTATTCCTGATGAGCCAAACTTCATTCCATTTATCCTGAGGGAGGAACCATACCTTCTACACATGATCGTCGTCCCACCGATCACAATGCTTGAAGGTGATTTTTTATACCTTCAAGAATTTCAAACTTGGGACCGTGACATGTGGGAACCCAGCTCGAGGGGTCACACTTTCTTTGATCCCTTTGACCCCTTCCCTAGTGAGCTTTAAGACCCACTTTATCCATTCCATCTTGTTAGGGAAGTCCATTATCGCTCCCCTTCCCCACAGGCTAGTCCACCTACACTCCCCAAGGAGTCTGTTCATTGGGGAATGGAAGAAGGAAACTTGGGATCTCCTAGCCCTCCCAAGTCTCCCGAATCCAACAGGCAGCCACATGCTAGGGGCATACTAGGATGTCTAGGAGTTCCCCATTCCGCCAACCATCGATTGCATCTAGTGTATGCATGGCACACATTCGGATGTCCTGGTCTGCCATTGCATAAGAATGGGTCAGACTAACAGTAGGTTTTTTAGGGTCATGTGTGAGTTCGTGTTTTTCTTTGTTAAGATTATCGAGTGCATAGTGAGTCTGCATGCATCGAGTCGAGTCAGCCTTTTGTACGCTCGCGTTGTTAGTCCCTTTCGAGTGCGAGGCAAGTCGGATCTAATGCGTACGTTGTAGACTTGCCGGAATTTGGGATCAACTCTACCTCAACATATCGAATCTAGGCACATAAAGGGACCCAGCGGTGATTCCTAGTGAGTCTTCGAGCCGTCTCCTCCTCTTTGAGAGTGACCCCACCCCGGAGTGTCCACCTCTAGCCTCATTCCCACAGCAGTATGAGCATATCGAATATATACGGGATGAGCAGGTGACGATTACTTGGAGTGAGCATACTCCGCGCTTCTAGGTTCAGTGACGGATCCGCCGAAACCACACGAGCAGCCGCACCCCTTACTCGACGGGGTCGAGTTCTTCCCACCCGGGAAGAATTGATGGGAATCAACACCGGGCACTAACATTTTTATTTTATATTTGTGTCCTTTTGTTTGTATTTATACCCTTGGCTAATTGGGTTTGCAATTGTAAGGCATTATAAGCCAAAGGGTTAGTCTTTAAAGTCTTTGGGTTTATTTGTAAAAGTCCAGTGACTCCAGCAGGGTCTCCCACCCTCTTCCCCATTGGTCCACCTAGGTTCTAAGGCCCATGTGGGGCTGGTTCATAGTCCAACATTGGACTTGGACCAAGGGGGGACAAGAATGGAAAATTCAAAATTGAAGGCCCTTACAGTCAAGGGGGCGGCCCCCTTTAATGTATTATATTCCATATTATATTTTTATTTTATTTGGTCATTTGACCACATGGGGGAAAAATATTATCCCTTATTTACCCCTCCCTAACCCTAGATCTAGGAGTAGTTAAGGTCATTTTTACTTTTCTATATATTCCATGTAATTTCCTTTTGATAGAATTAATGAAGAAGAATTTGAGAAAATTGCTCCAAGAGCCCAAGGGCGCCCCTTTCTCTCTCCCACCCCCTTGCAGATGGAGTTCTGCGAATTACTTGAGGTGTAAAGCCTCCTCCCCTCCCCCTCTCTGAGTGTGAAGCTCAGCATCGCCGCCGCCATCGAGTCGCCGTCGCACCGCCACCACCGCCGCGTCGAAATTCTGTGCACATCAGGATAGAAGTTGGAAGCCCATTTTTTATCTCCACATCAGGAGATTTGAGTGTTTGTTCTTCTTGTTATCCCCAGTCTCCATTTTAAATTTCGTGCCAATCAGAGGTCATTTGCTATCTTTCCCATAATTTTAGTTCCACCCCTGACAGTCTGCCAGTTTGTAGATCTGCAGGATAGGAGTCTGTTCTTCTATTTTTCCCACCCCCTTACACACCTCCAAAAATCCCCAAAAAAATCCCAAGTGTTTCTCACATCCCCCTCTTCAACCTATAATTTTTATAGAGTCTAGATCTATTATTTTTCTGTCGGTCAAAATTTATTTTCAGGGAAAACTCAGTCTGTCCTATGTGTCTGTCAGTCCGAGCCAACAGAAAATCTTTGTGGAATAGTCATTTTCATTTTCAATCCATTCACTTGATGGATTTAAAAATATTATATGTTGTATACCTCTGAGTCCTCTATCCATCGGTACCAACTTTGCATCGATCCGACATCGGATCTGGCCGCAGACATTCTTCTCGTGGAGGCGCGCAGTTTAGTTCCGAGGACAGGCCAGCAACTCAGTCCGAGAATTAATTCCTCGGAAAATACGCCGGCGCACACTCGGCCACCGTCGCTCCCGGGGATCGATCAGCAACCTTCCAGCAGCACCCCAACAAGCCGTAGTAGCAAGGAGACGCCCGAGCACCGCCGTCCCAGCAGTCGGACCCGCCTGCTATCCCGCGGGCCCCGCAGAACCGTGCCGACTAGCAGCCCGTCTCCGGCCCAAATTGCTACCCGCCAACCCGTGTTCGCTACTCCCGGGCCCCACATTGTAGCCCTTTACCTCCCTGCGTGGAGTGGATGATAAATTCATTTCTGTAATTATTGTTAATATTTGTACACCGGGAGTACGAGCTTCTGCCGGGGTCATCTTCCCCACGCCTGGAGTGTGGAGGTAAACTCGCCTCCCTCTTTATCGCATTTGCTCAATTCGTATATTTTTGAATGCCGCTGCTAGAGTGATAGGATAACTAGCTCGATATTTAATTTGTATCACCGCTGCGAGAGTGAGTGAGTGAACCCGTCCCGTGACTCGATCCGAGCATGCGGAAAAGCTGATACCCAACGCTCATTGCCGGTTTCTCAATTGTGCACGATCCCGCATTTCCCTCGCCTAGGGACGTCCGCGAGTTAGAGTCCCAGGTTCGCGTGTCTGTCCCGCATCAGTTACAGAGCTATTTGTCACTTCTAATGGCTATTTGTCACTCATAACGAGCTATTTGTCACCCTTATTGCTCGCTAGGCGTCGCCTTTGTTTCGCTTCATCACATATTGTGACTTCTGTTAGAGATTTATCACCCTTACGAGATATTTGTCAGCCTTGAAGCCTATTTGTCACCACTGATGACTATTTATCACCACTATGCGGTGTTAGCCGTTGCAGTATCTCTCTCAGGCCTCTCGTCTACTTTACGGCTGATGTATCTGGACGAAATGAACCTTTGTCCAAGCGATCTTATGACCGACAAAAAGGAAGGACCGAGAGTCAGAAAAATTGGCAGAGATGGAACGATCTTCGCGGTCCCGTCACTTCGATTTCCACAAATTTGGGGAGGCACGAAGACTCTTTTGCCCTCTAGGGGTTTCGTCTCCTTCCTATAATAGAGACTCTATGGCGAACCCTAAGGACATCCTGAGTTCCTTTGAGGGTCAAAGACACTCTCGTGAAGATGTCGTCGTCTGAGAAGTCAGATTCTTCGTCAGAGTCGGTTCCCACCAAAAGGCTGTGCTTCCTAAAGGAAGCCCTGTCGGTGCCGGACCAGCCATCCGGGGAAAGTAGCGGCGGTGACTTTTCAGAGGAATACTGGTAGGGGTACCTGCAAGGGTGGCAGGACGCCTTGGCGAAGGTGGACCACCTGTTTTATAACAAGGGGGTGTTGAGCCTCCAACCTGACAGGTTCCGTCCCAAAGAGGACGAGTAACCGCTTGTACCCTCTTCCCCTATCAATATAATTTCTTTTCTGCAACCTTTCTTTGCATGATGGATGCTTGATCATTGTGTGATGTGGTTGGCGTCAAATGAAGGATACCATCCATCGCAGGTAGGTGTTACCTTTACGAAGGGGAGTTCTTCCCCTATAAGTAGAAGGGTTTGTCGATGGTTCTAATATTAGTAGGGCTTATCTTCATGCTCATAGTTCATCGTTATGATCCATTTGTCACCCTTCATGTGTATTTGTCCCCCTTGTTGATCTATTTGTCACCACTAATAGGCATCTTTCACTCTTAGCATGCAGGAGCCGTCGTCTTTGCCCCTAGGAGCCTTCGCCTTTGTGCATTTTTTCACCATTAAGAGCCTTTTGTCATCTCATATGTGTATTTGTCGCCCCTGTCAACCTATTTGTCACCACTAATATACATTTGTTGTCTCTGTCAACTTATTTGTCACCAATAATATGCATTCATCACCCTTATCATTCATTTTACTCGCTGCTCTCACATACGGAAGGTGAACCCCAAAGAGAAAACAAATATAATAATAAAAAAATTAATAAAAATGATAATCAATAAATAAAATAATTTGTCACATAGGCAAGAAAATAACAAACAAACCATGAAAGTCGAATCATTCCGACGTATTTTCGATGAAAACTTTTTAGTCGGATAATACCGTCGGTATTTCCCATTTTTCTGAGCTATTTGTCACCTTTAAAGAGTTATTTGTTACTGCTAACGGCTATTTGTCACTCATAACATCTATTTGTCACCCTTATCGCTCGCCAGTTGTCGCCTTTGTTTTGCTTCAAAACATATCTTTTACTTCTGTTATCTATTTTTCACCCTTAGGAGATATTTGTCAGCCCTGAAACCTGTTGATCTATTTGTCACCACTATGTGATGTTAGCCGCCACGCTTGATTTTCGCTTATCTGACTTACTGGCTCCAAAACTTCAAAACTTGTTCTTCTTTCTGTCTAACAGTGATAATTAATAAATATAATACTGTAATTCTAATAAAATAAATAAAAATGCCAAAAATCTTACAAATTGAAAATTTATAAATATAACAGAATAATAATAATAAAATAATTATGAAAAAGATAAAAATCATATAAAATGATAATTAATAAATGTAACATCATAATAATAGTTAAATAATTGTGAAAATGACAAAAACTAAAAAAAATTGAAAATGATAATTAATAAATGTAACGGTAAAATAATAATGAAATAACTAAAAATGATAAAAACATAAAAATGATAATTAATAAATGTAATAGCATACTAAAAGTAAAATAATTATGAAAATGATAATTAATAAATGTACCAATATAATAATAAATTAATTATAAAATTGATAAAAAATAAAAAATTGATAATTAATAAATATAACATTATAACAATAATATAAAACCACCTTATTGTGAGAAATGATAGAAAAATATTATAAACGTTTCACTTCATTTAATAAGTGTCGTTTGATGACTATGAAAGCTTCAAATCCGTGTTGGTAGAGTTAAGAAACCCATACACTGTTAAACCCTTCAAACGAACTTATGTTTCTTCAAGTTTCACTGTCATTAGATATTTGTCACCGTTACAGAGTTATTTGTCACTTCTAACGGCTCTTTGTCACTCACAACATCTATTTGTCACCCTTATCGCTCGCCAGCCATCCCCTTTGTTTCACTTCAAAACATATCTTTTACTTATGTTATCCATTTATCACCCTTTAAAACTATAATTATACACACAACCTACACAACTCAACATAAAACACACATCCCCCGATAAAATCCACATAACATATAACTCAATGGATAAAAGAAATTACAATTACAAATCAATAGATATCCGTTGGATTATCCTCTACCATCACAAGTTGCAGAAGAATCCCCTCTCTCAGACGACTCCTCCTGCCCAACAATTGCTTCATTTAGCTCAGTTGGATCGACTTCTTCAACTTCATCCTCTATACATAACCGAAGTGGCTTGGTAGATTCGATCAGACGAATATTAGAAGCAACCAACTCTCCAATGTCACCCTCGTCTGATTGAAAAGTTTCGGCACTAGAATCCTCTGAGACACCAATTTTTTAGAATACTCACTCCATTCAAACCATAAATTTGAAAGAAGCTCTTTTCTAAAGTCGGTATCATGATCTCTCTCTTCTGGAGAATCAGTATCGACCATCCTATATGTGTAAACCTTCCTCGTCTGTCCTGGTCTAAAAGCATGAACAATAGCTTTGGTATCTCGCCAAGCAATTGATCCTATTTTTAGACCAGGACAAACTAAGAAGGTTTACACATACAGGCTGGTCACTGCTGATTCTCCGGAAGAGAGAGATCATGATACCTCCTTCAGAAAAGAGCTTATTTCAAAATTGTGGTTTGAATGGAGCGAGTATTCTAAAAAATTTTGACAGCATCTCTCTTAAAATTTGACTATTTTCCACTTTTGTACATCCTGAAAAATTATAATAAACAAAATAAAAATACATCCAACACGTGAATTGAGAGATGAAATTTGGAATCATGACATGAGGGATTAAACCATGGCAGTGGCACCTTGGATGTGATGTTATAGAGGACCTACGCGGGCAACGGTGGCAGAATGGCGATGGGTAGCCGAGGATGGCAGCTACAACGGTGATGGACGGTAGCCGGTGGGTAGGTCCAGCTAGAACAGCGGCCGGCTGCAACGGCACGGCATCGGAGGGGCAGCGATGCTCTGCCAGAGTGGCTGCAAGGGGGAGTGCGACGGTGGGCTGGCTGGCACTCACGGCGGTGCTAGTTCGCGGAGGAGAGGGAGGGTGCGTAGGGCACCCGTGGGCACACGAGGACAAGGTGGCGATGGTCTACGGCGAGGGGGGAAAAGCAAGGGATGGGGGAAAAAGAAATGGCTTCTAAGGGTAAGAAATAGGTCGTAAGGGGACAAATAGGCCATAAGGGTGACAAATGCTTCTAAGGGTAACAAATGAGTTCTAAGGGTGACAAATAGCTTCTAAGGGTAACAAATGGGCATCTAAACGTGAAAAATAGCTTGTAGTGGTGACAAATGAAAGAGAGAGAAAGAGAGAGAGAGAGAGAGAGGCATTAACAAATAGAAAAAATGGTGGCTCCTGGCACACGTCTCTCCCTCCTGCAATCCTGCTGTCCTGCACTCCTGTTGCTGGTAAAGTATTCGTATTTGTTTACTAAAGTCGGTGGAAGACCTAAAGTCGGTGGAAGGCGAAGGGTCTCTCCCAACTTATGCCAACTACTCATGAGTTGAGGTTTTTAAAGACGAAGGGTCTCACTACGGCTGGTTTTAATTTTAGAAGTCAAATAGTTAAAATGGGGTAGTTATTATAGTTTCTGAAAATGTAACAATCTTCCATCTTATCATATTTTTTATATTTTATATTATATATTTTATAATATAGTATTTGTATATATATATATGTTATATGATATATAATATTACGAACAAATATTTTATGAAACGAATATTATAATATCTGTATCCGGTCTGATTCAAATTCGAATATTATCCGTATCTGAAATAATAAATATGATTTAGAATATTATCTGCTAATTAATACGGATTCGAATTCGAATATTATCCAGCTAAATTATTGATCTATTTATATTTATATTTATTATTTATTACATATACGTATTACGGTTAAACATAAGCTATTCCAAGTGTTTCCGACAGAATCTTATTCAGTCGGAAATAAGTCAGAATTTACACACATATTTTTGTTCATCTCTGATAATTATTACATAAATATATGTAAATATTAGTGACGAAAATTTTGTTGTCGAAAATCAGTGGGTAATTACCAACGTAATTCTGACGAAATTTAAATTGTCTTAAAGTTGTCTCTTTTTAGAGATAGATTTTTGCCCGAAATAATAGGTCAGAAATCAGTCCGTATTTACTGAATGATTTGCGACAGAATATTTTCTGTTGGAAAGTTATAATAGTTTCGATGTCTTTCTGAAAGATATATTACCGTCAAAAAATTACGTCAGTATTTCCCATTTTTCTGTAGTGCATGTGTAGAAGTATATCTTGAACAGGTCTCAAAGAATTCTAAAGTTAGTTCAAGAAGAAGCTTGATTAAGGCAGAAGTCGACTTAAAGAAGGACAGAAGTCAACTTAAAGAACTATGTTGATGAAAGAGTCATGAAGCATTTCAAAGCTTGCTGATATGCATGTGAGTTCAAGACCCAAGTCAACTTGGAGAAGCACAAGTCGGCTTGGCCAGGCTAAGGTTAACAGTATGCAGAAGACTCATGAAGACCCTTAAGCACAACAAGTTCAAGATCATCTAAAAATGTCCAAATGAAGGTGGAGTCAAGCTGATGGAGTCGACACTATCTATTGCAGAGTCGACGCAGCAAGGCCAAGCAACAGAAGCTAGCATGAGAGACAAATGTGTGATACCAGTGAAAAATACTTCATACGGGTGACAAATGTGTGATACTAGTGAAAAATGGCAGACATGGCTGACAAATAGATGTTAGCGGTGGCAAATGGATTGCAAAGTAGACAAGTGGCAAACAAAGGTGACAAAAGGCCACTAAGGGAAACAAATGGTTGCCAACGGTGAAGAATAGCTCACAAGAGCGACAAATAGACTGTAAGGCTGACAACTGTCTAACAACGGTGACAAATAGGCAGCAAGGCATTCAAATGGCCAATAGCGGTGACAAACGGCTTGCAAGGGAGACAAATGAGCAATAACAGTGACAAATAGCTTGCAAGGCACACAAATGGCCAACATGGCAGACAAATAGGTGTTAATGGTAACAAATGTTGACTAAGGGTGACAAATGGACTTGGAAGGTAGACAAATGGGTCACAAGGCTGACAAATCATGAATAGAGGTGAAAAATGGCCAGCACAAGTAACAAATGGGCTACAGCGGTGACAAATAGATAAGGCGATGGCTCAAGATAGAGAAATAAACCTCAAAGGTGATGGCTCATAGGAATAAGGGTGCCAAATAGATATATACGACAGACAAATAGCTGCGAAGGGTTGCATGTGAGAGAGCTACGTGGGCTACAGAAATGGGCTGGTGAGAGTGCTTTCAGAAGAGATCTGAGCAGTAGCCATTCGAAGAGATTGAGAGAAAATCTGAGAGAAGAAGAAGAGAAAGTGAGAGAGATTGAGAGCCCAGTTCAGAAGTTGCAATCCAGCTCGTAAGATTGAGTGCAACCAGAACTCATTGAAGATCTGCCTGAAGATTGGCCTCTGGATCAAATCCAAGCCATCCTGCTCCTTTGAGCTACACTTTTCTTTGCTTTCCATTGTGTTTCCTGTTTGTTCTCTTTCATTTCTATATTGTAATTCTGACACCCTGTTTTGTGGTCGGGGAAGCTGTGTATCAGCGGTTTGAGGATTGGTTCCTTGTTAAGCTATTAGTCAGTGGAAGCTGTGAATCAACGGTTGTTCAAGCTATTAGTCAGTGGAAGTTGTGAATCAACGGGTTGTAGGGGTTGGTCCCCGAAAGCTATGAATCAGCGGTTGCTCAAGCTGTTAGTCAGCAGAATCCTCACTCGGTTTGAGTGGGGGGTGGACATAGGTCTGTGGGTAGCAGACCAAACCACCTAAAAAATCACTATCCCATTGTGGTTTGCCTTGTGTGATTGTTCCTTGTCTTTGATTTCCATTCATAGGGACATTTGCTTCTTAATTCTCTAATTGGTATGGGCAAGTTTAGATCAGTGTTGCTTTGATATTGTATTCAATGGATAGATGTTCGATCAATGCTCATAGTGAGCTACATTTTGTTTTCAGTATAGTTTGAATTAGTTGAATTAGTTTTCATTTGGGCATAATTTCTAAAAGGGATCTATTCACCCCCCCTTTAGATCCCACTGCGTACCTAACAATTGGTATCAGAGCAAGTCTCTGATTGATCAGATTTAACAATATGTAGAGAGGATCCTACTGTTCCTAGTGCATTACCATTTTTTGATTACTGCTCTAAATTATTTTCAATGGCTTATCTACCCATGTTCAATGGTTCCAATTTTGATTCCTGGGTAGGTAGTATGCGTAAATTTGTAGACTCAAGGAGTCCACACCTCTGGAACCTTATTTACAATGGTCCATATAAATTACCTAAGGATAAGTCTAAGTGGACTGATGCTCATAGATCAAAGAATAATGATAATTTTAGAACTCTAAATTTAATGAAAGCTGCTATTGATATTGACATACTTCCTTGTGTTTTTGCATGTGGAACTGCTAAAGACATATTGGACAAATTGATAGCTGTCAATGGAAAAAAGGAGGACAGATGTCTAATGGCTGATGGAAGTGATCACAATAGTGATCAAAATGAAAATGAGGAAGAGGTAAGCTCTCCATTTGAAAACTTCTCTATAGAGGATTGGGAGGACGCATATACTATTTTGTTCGAGTTTTAGAAAAAATTAAGGGAAAAAAACAAAGCCCTGGAAAGGAAATTGAATGCTATTATGAACACTAGTTTTGAAAATGAAGATGTTGAAGTACTGAAAACTAAAAATGATATTTTTAGAAAACAACTGAAAAATCTTGACATCATCAGTTCAGAACTAGATCAAATGAAATCTGAAAATGAGAGATTTAGAAAACAAATTGAGGAATCTGAACAAAAACTCAAAAATCTTCAGAAATAAAATAATTTGATTTCTTAAAAATTTGAGGCTGTTAGGGTAGTAAATGCGGAACCGCAGAAAAATATTGAAAAATCTGAAACTAAACACAAAGCATCTCATGATGATCAGTTCTTAATAAATGAGTTAGTTCAGAATGATAAACTCAAAGATGAAAATGAAAAACGGATAGAAGAGATTGAGAAATTAAAACAACTGAACACTGCCTTATCTGACAAATTGATTGTCTTTGAAAAGGGAAAGTGTGTGGTTTCAGATAAAATCAAAAAATTGGCTAGTCTTGAAATAGAAATTGAAAATCACAAATCTGTCAATGCTATGTTGAAGGAAAGACTAGCTAAATGTGAAGAGAAAAATGCTAATTCTGAATTGCTTATTGCTTCCCTGGAAAATGAAATTCAAGACTTGAAAAATTCTTTGTCTAAATTTGTTGAAGGGAAAGACAATTTGAATAAACTTCTGGGAGCTAAGGTAAATTTTCAAAGAGAGGGGCTGGGATACAAACCAGAAAATAAAAGGTCATTTGAAAACATAATCTTCACATCTTTTGTTCAAAGTTTAGAACAACCCAGCAATTCTAAAGAATCACCAAAATAGTTTGTTGCTCAGAAAACCCAAAGACAAAATGAAAAATAGATAAAGAAAAATAATTTGCAGCAAACACAGAAAAAGAAATTCAGTAACATGCATGCAAAAAATTCACATGAGAATCACTATGCTTCAAAACAAGTCCATACTTCATGTTTCTATTGTGGTAAGCATGGACATTTGATGCATGATTGTAGATTGATGAAAAAGGATGATCAAAAGTTTGATAGAATGCATGTTAGAAATCTTCATGCTAGGAAATTTCCTACTGTTCAGAAAAAGAACATTGAATGCTTTTGTTGTGGTAAAATGGGACATATTGCTGCACACTGTTGGTTCAAGAAAGGAAGAAAGAATTTTCAAACTGAACATGTTAAATCCCCTATAAACTAGCATACTTTTGATAGAAATAAATTTGCTTCTAAAAGTAGGCACATGGTGTTCTTTAACTATGGATAGTCAGGCTATAAAGCTTCTGAATGTTGGCTGGCTAGTCATAAAAGAAACAAATTTCATGTTAAAAGTGATAACATCCATGGTCATTCACAGAAATCCCATGTTCATGTTCACAAGAAAAATGTGAACTCATCGAAATGTTGTCACTACTGTGGAAAATTTGGGCATTCAATGATTCATTGCTATTTAATGAAAGTTGATGACCTTTATGCCCTAAAGTCATGGATGTTGACACCCGTTTTTAGCCCACAAGTTGCGTCATTTCACTTATTCACCATTTTTGATGTTCCGAATTACCCATTATTTTGGAGCCTTCCTTGGATGGATTTCGAGCCCATTTCGTCATTCCCTAACCTTTGAGCCTTGGAGATCATGATTTCTTAGATCCTTGGAGCCTATCTTATCAACTTTCGACTTCCAAGTCAGCTTACGGCCCATTTAGGCGGGCTTCCATCAAGCATTCGACTCTCTTTCGCTGTGCAGTCTTGAAAATGGTCATTTTTCATCCCCTTCCTTTTCTCTGTTGAAAATGTGCCCTTCATAAAAGTTATTTGATTTTTCAAGATGTACAACTTCTTCTTCTACTTCATTAGCCAGTTCTGCACCAATTTCAAGTTATTCACATTTTTTCAGCAGATTACACTGTTCACCAGCAGACCTAACATTTTTCCTATCTTCTAGCCCCATTTTTTCCCTCTTCTGATCATCTTTTCATCTTTTCTCTATTCATAAAAGTTGTTCATCTTTCAGTTATCCACAATTTTTTCTTCTACCACTTTCGCTAGTTCAGCACCGTTTGGGAGATATGATCCGATTTTTAAAGTCGCACGAAGTCTACCCAAACGATCGTGCAAACGACCATTTCTTATTGCAAACGGTCGGTCGGTCGGTCGACCGTTTATTCCTTAACGGTCAGTCGACCGACCGCTAAGCTAGCCAAGAGTCCAGCCTGTGCTGGACTCTATCTCCAGAAACCTACCTGATGGGCCTATCTTGCGGCGGCTGTAACTTCTAGAAACTAACTCCGAATTGAGCCCTGTTTGTTTCTATCTCTTTTCCTTTGTGTTATCTTGAGTTTGATATATAGAGCACGATTTTTCATGGACCATATATTCTAGAATATTGGCCGGAATATCAAGTTTTATGCACTTTCGTGCAATACAAACTCTACCGGATTAGGCTACGGGCCCTTCTTGCGGCGCCTCTATCTCCTAGAATCCTCCACCAAATTGAGTCCCGCTTGTTCCTACTTCATATCCTAACTATTATCTCGAGATTGATCCATAGATCTCGAGATATGGTGGACTCTATCTCTTAAAATCGTGGTGAAAAGTTGGGGATTTATGCAGTTTTCTATATAAAGAACCCTGTGCGAACCTCGCGACGGGGGGGGGGGGTGTTTTTGAGGCGACGGCGAAGCCATGTGGGATTGTCTTCATCCTCCTTCGACCCTAACCTGAAGAGGGAAGTATAAGCTTTAATTTGGTTCTTTATTTGCTCGATTTCATCATCATTTTCCCTCTTACCTTCGCTCCTACTTTTGGCAAATCATCACAGATTTCTATTTTTCTGCTACAACTCTGTGGCGGGGGCCTGTTCTTCAAGCCGAGGTGGAGTCGTGCTTCATCCTCTTCATCCTCCTTTGATTCCATCTTGAAGAGGGGAGTATTAGCTTCGTTTTGATTATATATGTGTCTTATTTCTCTCATCTTTTCCCCCTCTTTCAAGCCCCAACTTTTCAGGTTTCACCACTTTGTTATGTCAACCTGAAATCTAAATTTCTTGCGACGGGGGCACGTTTGCGTCGCTGGAGCGAAGCCATGGTGCACTTATGATCCTTCCCTTTGACTCTAGGCTCTTAAGGAAAGTATACTCTTCATTTTCCTCCGTTATGGGCTCATTATCTCATCCTCTTCATGCATATTTTTCTCCATCTTTTTGCACTTTCACTCTATTTTGACACTTAGTCATTTTTCTGTCATGTTTAGCACCCTTTTGTTTTCCTGTGTTTTTCACCCCATTTTTCACTATTGTCTTCCCTATCTTAAACCCTTCTTTTTGACCTGGTTTCATCAAAATATTCTCATCTTTCCATATCATCTTTTCTTTCCCTCTTTGGTGTTTTATTCCGTGAGATATTCATCATTCTTTGAGTCCATTTTGTGCACTGTTCTGCATTTTCTGCACAGTCTACATTTTTTGCCAAATCTCCAGTGTCATAACTTTTTGTCCAGACCTCCTTTTGGAGTGATTCTTGTTCCTACATCTTCATAACACTCAAGTCTTCTGTCATACCAATTTTCACCCTATTTGGACTTCTTTTACCCTACTATTTTCATCATTCTTTGCACCCCGTTTGCACTATTTGCACAGTTTCACTTGTGACATGCACTTTTGCACCTTGTTTATCTTTGTTAATTGTGACATATTAAATCAATATATGCATTTTAATCTCATTACAATATACACACATATTGTTTGCACCCATTTATAAGGATTAAAAACCTTCCCCCGTTAAGTTTGCCCTCAATCTTTCAGGCTACTTTATGCACTTGGGCAGATTTTTACCTCTTATTTTGTCTTTGTTTTGCAGGAAAGCATGGAAAGTGAGGCCCTTACCTTCTAGCCGGCTGGAAGGCGAGGAGAGATAATCCGCATTGTCCCCGCGTCCTTGATATTAAGTGCGATCATCTCCTTTTTTTCCAAGGTACATAACGCATTTAGTTTTCCCTTTCACATTCTTTGGCGTTGTCATTCCTTCGTGGCGATCACGGTATTCTTTTACATCTTTTGACGCCTTTTCCTTGCTGTATGATCATGCTATCATGTTCACATAGTCACATATTCATGCTATTCACTTGATTGGCACATTGTGTTATCACTTATGCATGTATGCTCGTTCATGTGACTTGTGACGCCACGCTCCACATTTCTACACCCACATCTTTTTTGGCGATCACGGTGGGACCTCTAGTGCCAATCACTTTGTCCATGTTTAGATAGCATGTCATGATCATATTATTCACATTGTTTGCATCCATATTGTTATGTTTGCATATGTTCATTATATCTTGATGTGCTATATTTAGCCTAGAATTTGCATGCACTCTGGTGCACATAGGGGCATGCATATTTCTATATTCTAGTTGCATTCCTACCTTGGTAAGTGATCCTCTCGCTCCCATATTCCTTGGGCTCGACAAGGTGATCTTATCCGGGACCTCCGTAAGTCCCCGTGAGCCGTGGATTCCCACACGGACGCCGGGCTGGTTGTACCTTTCCACCCCTTAGACTTGCATTTTGCATCTGTGTGAGGGAGTTAACCTTAGATTAACCCAAAGCTTGGCCTCTTCCCATAGGGCACCCATATCTTGAGGGAATTATGCTGAATTAAAATCATTAAAAGGGCCCACCAAAACTTTGGAAAATAAAAATTAACGATCATATCAACTTGTTTGATCTTGGTTGAACCCTCTCACATTCATATTGTTTGTTGGGCATACCCCCAAACCCATTTGTGGTGTTGTGTGTTGCATATTTCCCTTCATATTGTCATTGGTGGTCCATTGTTCTAGGTCGCATTTGCATTTGCATAAGTCTGTCTGTCTCCCGCCATATCCCCTTACGTTACCCCTTAATCTCCGAGCCATTACTTCCCTCATTGTATTTTCCTTGATATTCCTTGTATTAAGTCTCCATTTTCCATCATGGAGCATCAATCTAACCCCTTGTATCATTCTTCTTCCCAATTTTCTTCTTATTCTCGCGTGGAATCCTCTTTCCATGTGGGCCCATCTTCCTATGGTCCCTCTGATCCATCCGAGGAATAGGCTAATCTCATGGCCCATCTATCATGCCTTGTTCGCCAAATGAACCCGGCCCAGGCCCAACGCCTTATTGCAAATCATTTTCATGGGCCTTCTTCACTCAATGGGCCCTCTTCTCATATTAATGGGCCTTATTCTTCTAATGGGCCTCATTCCCTTAACGGGCCTTCTCTTCCTAATGGGCCTCCTCCCCTTAACGGGCCTTCTTACCTTCGTGAGTCTCATTCTTCTTCCTCTTATGATGCTGGCCCAATTGGTCCTTATGCTAATGTTTCTTCCAAGACCACACATTCTTCCACTCCCGAAATGGGCCCTCCTTCTTCTCAGCCCAGATCCTCTTATCCGGCGCATTATCATCATGCTTCAAATTCACAACCTCTTGCTCAAGCTGGCCCATGCCATTCTCGATCTCTCCCTACTCTGGAGATGATTTCTCAATCCCAACGTCAGCTTGATGAGCTTCAACGTCGGATCGATCCCAAATCCTCTTTGAGTGTCCTGTGCGCATTTCAAAATCTTTGACTTCCACCTCCCTCTCAAATTCCCACATATCGCCGTTATGGTGGAGTCGGTGACCCCTATGTGCACTTGAAGGAGTTTGTTTATGAGTCGGCCAAATTTCGACACGACCAACGTTTAATGGCATATTTGTTCGATCTGTCATTAGAGGGCCCGGCTCAGGATTGGTTCTTCTCTCTTCCGCAAGAGCAGGTCGTGAGTTTTCAAGCTGTACAAGAAAAGTTTATTCAACAGTTCCAAGACCAGGTTGGGCCCAAGTATTCCATTGTAGATCTGGTAGATGAGAAGATGAAGACCAACGAGGATTTCTCCACCTTTGTCAATCGCTGGCGTCGCCTTGCCGTGCAAGTCCTGTGGCATGTTCCAGAGGGAGAGCATATCAAAATGCTCATTTCCAATGCAACGCCCTAGTATCGGTTCATCTTAGCCTTGAATGATATTACCTCCTAGCAACAACTCTATAGTCAAGCCCGCTTCATCCGCCAACAACTCCAAGGTTCCCTTGACCTTGAGTCTCCTTCACCTTCTACACCTACATACGCCTCCTATCCATCATCTCCCATGAGTCAGCCCTCCATGAGTCAGCCCTCCACTACATATCCCTCCATGAGTCAGCCTTTCTCTCCTATATACCCGTACAACTCGCATATCAACCTTCCACGAGTCAGCCCTCCACCTCCGCATATCCACATTCATCTCCTCCTGATAAGGGGATACCATACCCCGAGCAGGTGGATGCCGTCCACTACATACCTCCTCCTCATCCCGCTTCACATACGCCTCCACCTAGCCCTTCCACTAGTCGCCATGCGGCCTTGCCTACGCAACCTCCACTATCGTCTCCACAACCCTCTCCATTGCCATCTCATACCCTTCGGCATCCACCCTGCCCGAAGCGGGCTGCTCCTCACTATCCTCAGTTGCCGGAGTGTTTCACTGATATTTTTCAGGCTTTGATGGCCACTCACGCATTGCAGCTCCCTCCGGTTGTGCCTTTCCGACCCGCGGTCGAGAATATGCTTCAATATTGTGAATTTCACCGCCAGCAGGGGCATTTGGTTGAAGATTGCCCCGAGTTTCGGGAGTTTGTTTATGGTTTGGAAGACAAGAAGAGGATTGATTGGGCTGCCATGCATGAAGTTACTTTAGATCTTCACAGCAAGCAATAGTAGCAGCAGTCGCCGCCTGGGGAGCCGCCTCCATCACTGCAAGGCCAGGGGCACCCCTGTGATTCTGCACCTATCGCAGCGTCCGCTCTGTCATCTACTTTATCACCCGTTCCCTCACCTATTCCATCACCTACCCCATTACCTTCACCATCTCCTACCCCATTTCCATCTCCTCCACAAACCCAAGCCCTTGCTCAGGCTAGTACCTCCGCTTTTTCCACCACTACTTCCATTCCCAATGTCGCCAAACGCGTTGTGTCAATACGCTGACAGTGGGCACCACAACCTTCCTCTTTACGCTCTCCATCTCTACCTTCTCCATTACCTAACCCTTCCTTATTGCCCTCTTCACCGCCTTCACCTCCACCACCAGTGCCTTCATCTCCATCTCCGCCGTTACTCTCTTCGCCCGAGCCTGAGCAAGCTCCACCCTCGCCGCCTTTGTCGCCTTCGCCCGAGCCCAGCGTTGCTGCACCGCCTTCGCCCTCACCTTTGCCATCACTAAAAACCCTCGTTGAAGCCTCCACGCCTCCCAAACCTTCACCTTATCCTCCCAAACCTATTACCTCCATTTCTTCTCCATTTAATTCCACCCCACAGAGCGGGTGTACGCTACCTCCGGTGCCCCTCGGGTCTACTCCCCGGGGAGATGATGAGCCAAGTCAGGTTTCGGTCTTACAGTTCAAGATTCAAGATTTTATATGTCGCATGCCAATCCGAGTCCAGGTCCCAGGCTATTTTGGGGATGATGAGCCTACACTTTTGAAGACGGTTGTCAAGGAAAGCTCTCGTGCACTAGTGCCAGCTTCTTCTCAAGCGAGGCCGGTGGCAATCTCATTACTCGCCAGAGGGTTCACTATTGATGTTCTTATCACATCTCACTCGATTGCTATTCAGTTCTCTGGCCAAGAAAAGCTCTCTACTCAGATTGTGCTAACTCATACGGCCGCCAAGGGCTTGATGAATTTCATGTTCAAGGGGAAATTGGCAGTATTCTCAAGATTTTTCAAGGATATTCTGCACTTGTTATACAATCTTCCTCAGTTTATTGGTGAGTCGGCCACGTCAACGTCGCACATTACACTCCCTCAGCTTCATCCCGCTCTTCTAGTAATGGAGTTGTACTTCATGCCCGATTGCCGAGTGGAAATGCCGAATCTCATGCTACTAGTGCCAAGTGACAAAACTCCGTGGTTTTCTGATATTCATTCATTTGAGGGGTTATTTGTTCAAGAATGTCCACATATTATTAGCACCGGGTGTCTAGGGGCAACCGCCCTAAGGAGGATGCATGTTCATAATCGGGCCAGGCCGTCTACTAGATGGGCTAATACTTTGAGAAGATATTTCAAGTCGAGAAGCCCAAAGGTCCAAGTCCATGCCAGGCGGGTCCAGTACAAGCAAGTTTCTGCCAAGAAGAGGCGACGACGCAAGTACAAAGGCCGCATGTTGTGCACTCTAGGGGACACTACTTCTTCTTCTCCTTTCTTCCATTCATCATTTCTTCTACTCAGCTCCCACCCTTGGGTGGTGTATTTACCTTCTCCCAATCCAGTTTCTGTTGTTTTCTTTTCTTATTTCAAGTCCGCAAACCCCATTCTTCTTTCTCCCCTCATCTGGAACCTCCAGATTCTCCATTTTCTCATGATTGTAGGCCTCGACCTATGTCATCCTTTCATCCCACTTTCGGGGCTTCTTCTGATCCTTCTCCTCTGGTATCCCCGGGTTCTACTTCTCATTTTCTTTCCCCGACCCTATCGGGTGTTTATGATTCTTTTTCCCCGACCTTGTCGGGTGTCTATTATTTCCCCTCCCCGACCCTATCGGGTGTTTATGCTTCTTCTTCCCCACCTCTGGCGGGGGATCGCTATTTCTTTTCTCTGACCACGTCGGATGATTCTTATTCTCCTCTTCTTCTTACTCCTCCTCACCCTGTCGGGGTTCTCACCATTTTTCTTGCTATTTTCGAGGGTTTAGCCCGCCTTGATTTCAGCTAATCCTTGGTTATTCTGTATCTGGTTCCTTGTTATCAGGGTCTCAGTGCCTTAACGAGGGAGTTCTAGCCCTCGTCTCTCTTCCTTTTTATCCCTTCTTCGTCCAGTATGATATATGCCACCCCTCTGTGTCGAGGGATCCAATCCTTTGCTCTCTTCCCATCATTTATCCTGGCAAGCAAGGAAGACAAAGCTCGTGCTCCTCAAAGCTCGATGATCGAAATCTCTTAAGGATGCTGGTTTCCACGCCATGGATTTACAAAGGTATCTTTTATTTTTTGCAAGAACATGTTATCATTGCTATTACTCTGTTATTTCTGCACGTGCTTATAGTGCTGGTTCTTCGATGTGAATGAGTGGCATTAGGCTTTAGTTAGGTTGCTTAGTCAAATGAGTCGCTTCTACAACATCCTTAGGCTGGGAATAGCTCCGCGCTGGGAGTCTAGTTCATTCCCCGATCATTGAGGGTGACCTTTTGCATGGGTTTTCACACACTACACGGCGAGCCATAGCCGATCCCTCTGAAGCAACACCGTTGCTGCTCTGGCCATACCCATGGGTATGCACGAAAGTCTTTTCTCTTCTTTTGCTCGGCCAAGTGCAGGGGCAAGAGATCGACAGATGAAATAACCAACCTAAGCATTCCCCAATACGAGAGAGGTTTCAAATATGGGCAGTCTTAGAAAAAGAAATGAATGAAAAATGCCCCTGATCCTAGTAACTGGGCCTACTTCTCCTAAGGCAAGAGTTGAGGTTCGCGTAAAATGGTGAAGGGTAGTGCAGCATCATGTGTGTATCAAAATCAAAAGTGAGCTTTATTTCAATTTTTGGCCAATAAGGGCTATGTCAAAATTATATATGAAAATCAATGTAAGATTATGATTAAAGACTCAAAGCCCCGGCGTAACAGACCTACTCTTTTAGAGGTGGTGCCTTGAGAGGAAGTCGAATCTTGATATCTCTCATCCTGTATGGAGCTTGTCCCCCATTTTCTTCTGTTCCTCCCTCTTACGCTGGGTTGAATCTCGGGTATGGCCTTAGTAGGGGCACCGTTCTTTGGAAGCGGTTGGTTATGGTGAGCCACTCTCAAATGCACGTCCCGCTCAAGGGAAATCTTTAACAAGAGGGGGAGGAACACCGACCCTTGGCCAGTAGTTTGAACCTGTCCTTGGTTGCTGCAGATAGTTTTTTTCAAAAAAAAATTTAAAAAAATCATATATTTCTAAAATCCAAAAAAATGGGATCCAAAAAACAAAAAAACTAAAAAATCAAATATTGTCAAAAAATAAAAAAAATCAAATATTGTCAAAAAAAATAAAAAATTCAAATATTGTCAAAAAACAAAAAAATTAAATATTATCAAAAAAATCCAAAAAATCAAATGTTGTTCAAAATACAAAAAAAAATCAAAATCAAAAAAATAAAAATAAAAATAAAAAAAATTGTCAAAAATTCAAAAATGATTGTCTTCTGTTCCTTTTTATTTTTTATTTTAAGGACATGTATGATTTATTTGCTAAGTGTGCAGGTCGCATGTGTTCAAGCAATCTGGCTCTATCTTTTGCTCTGCCTCCAGTTCATATTTTTCTAATCTGTCCTCTCTTTCTTCAAACTTGTCCCTCAAGCTGTTCCGAAGCTCATGTCCTTCTCATGCTTTGCTTCGCTCAGCTTGTGATCATATCTTTGTGAGAGAGGGCTCTTTGCATCACTGTTGCGAACCCGACGGTTCTGCTTCGTCAGATCTTGGGCTCGATTGAAGAACATATTTTGTCATTTCCCATGTGGTCCCCCTGTGGTCGTCGTCCAGGTGTCCTTGTCCCATCTATGGTCTTCTCATGCATATTCTAGTTCCACGTGTTGTCTCGTTCCGCCATGTGTTGCATGTGTCCTTGTTCCATGTGGTTGTTTCACATGTGTTATGCCATCTCCCCTGTGGTTGTCTTATATGTCATTGTCTTACGTATCTCTATCCCGCTGCATGTGGTTTTGTTCTGCATGGTGTGTTGTCCCGCTGTGATCTGGTCCCAACTGTGTGTGTCATCCCGCCGTGTGTTATCATGTCCCATCATTTTCTCCATTCTCATGCTTATTATTTGTTTATGTGGTGTTTTGCATATGTTGCTTGTTCGTTCATTCTTCGTTATGTTATGTTGTCTTTCGTTCATTTAGTTGTTATGTTTTCATGTTATTCGTGCTTGTTTATTCATGTTGTTGGTTGTTTTATTTAAAAATCTATAAAAATCAAAAAAATTAGAAAACCTAAAAAAATGCCGTTTTACCTGCACAGGTAAGTCAGGTATGGCTCTCTATCCCTACTCAGTGTTGCATTACTATATCGTATCTACATTATTATACCCTCTCAAGGATAGGCTGGTTGCCCGTGTGTTCTGGGATCTGATGTTCCCCTTTAACAAAAATAATGATGATCTAAGAGCACATGGTTAATCGTTGGATAGGCCGCTCGGTTGAGTCGGGTGGGGGACGATGGACTCTGTCTCGCACGCCGTGGTTGCAAGAAGACTCTTGACCCCATCTTGGCTCGGTTTAGCAATAGTATCCTTGAGTACTTTCCATTTTATGCTTTCTCTGTATTCGTTTGGATGATTTCTTTATTTTTTTCTAGCATTCATCATGTCATTTTGAGCATTCATGCCTCGTGATCCGTTCAAGGTTGTTCCTCAGCAATGGTTAATTGCACTTCAGCTCTCTTGGATAAGAGACCTTCATTTCACTCTAAATTTGAACGATTTCTTTGATCTGCCCGCTTGGTCTGGTGGGCCAACGTTATTCCTGTCTAGATTTTATCTCAGTTTCAATTGCTTCTTTTTCAGCTTACGCTATGTTCCTTTTTGACCCCCTCATTGTCTGTGGATTGTGTCCCCGATGAGGTTGGTCGTGTTTCGTTTCCTGTTAGTTTAGTTCTCCAGGCATGTCTCATTCTTGTCATCCAGTCCGGGTGGGTAGTTCAACATTTTCGGGAGAATTCATGTCGCTTGTTAGTTGTAACGGGTGTCTTTTACCTTGATGCCCACTTATCAGTTCTCTCCGCTTCATCTCCGCTTCATCTCCATTTTCCGTCGCTGTCACTTTCGCTCCATCTCCTTTCCATTTCACCTCCGCGTCGCTTTCGCTCGTTCTCTTACAAAGCAGACATCAAAGAGGGGCATCTGTTGACACCCGTTTTTAGCCCGCAAGTTGCTTCATTTCTCTTATTCATCATTTTTGATGTCCCAAATTACCCATTAGTTTGGAGCCTTCCTTGGATGGATTTTGAGCCCATTTCGTCATTTCCTAACCTTTGAGCTTTGGAGATCATGATTTCTTAGAGCCCTGGTGTAATGCTCTGGATTTTTTGGATTATTTTAGTGGGTCTCGGAGTGTATTTTGTGCTTTACACGTGTTTTCCCTGATGTGCATTCGGAACTCTGTGCAGGGTGAACCGTGGCGTTCTTCGACTCCGGGATAGTACCACTGCGTTGTGTTCCTTCCGAGGATCGCGGAGGTAATTTTTCGTAATTTTTTGAATTTCTAGAATTTTTGGGTTTTCTATATATATTAACCTTTTCTCTCTCTCCCCTCTCATTTCTCTCTTCCCTCTCTCTCTCTCTTCTCTCATGCTCTCTTTCTCCCCTCTCTTCTCCAGCGGCCGACGGAGCGAGGCGGGGGGTGAGGTGGAGGCGGCGTGGGCGAGGATGCGGGTAAGGACAGGCGGGGATCGAGGCGGTGGAGGCGGGGCGAAGCTTGGTGGCGCGATCGCGAGCCGGCGACAGTTTCGCGGTGATTTCTTCATGGATCGGTGTCCACGGTGCGTCGTTTCTTCGGTGGAGGTAGGGAGATGGACCCCATCTTGTGCTCTTCCTTTTCCGCGAGTTTCATAGGCCGTGGTGAGCCGAGCGGGCTAATCGGGGTGATTTGGAAAAAATTCATGTTTTTTTGGTTGAGCGTCGATCCGCCGTTTCATTGCGTTTTTGGCCGATCTGAGGCCATAGATGCATGCTAGGGGCTATTTGGGGGCTTCCCCCTTGTTTCCCCCCTCTCCCGTGGAGGTATGGGGGCGTGGTGAAGTTTTTGGGTCGTTTCCCGCCGTAGCGTTCTCGGGACGGTGTGACGGCCGTTCCAGTGACCGTCACAGCGTGTAACGCGCCTAGGCAGGTGCGTTACGCTCCCTTTGTCTTGAGTGTTGGCGTTCGTGGGCCTGATGGTCCCACGATAGACCGCCACAGGGCTGTGATGCCCTGGTGCTAGACAGTCACAGTGTTTCGATCGTGGTTTATGACCGTTGGGGTCACAAGTCTCTGACGCGCCTAGGTAGGACCGTCAGAGCACTGTGACGCCCCTGAATGGGAGCGTTAGAGCTGACGCAGCCCATTCTTCTGACGCGCCAATGTTGGTTCGTCAGAGACTGTGACGCACCGAGTGGAGTGCGTCACAGTCGATTTCTTCTTGCCTTCTGACGCACTATGTTGGGTGCGTCAGGGCATGTGACGCACTAGGGTTGGCGCGTCACAGCCGGTGTTGCCCCTCTCGCGTAACGCTCTTGTGTTGGACCGTTAGAGTGCTGTGATGGTCGAGGCTTGGACCGTTACAGTTTGTGACAGCCCAAGGGTAGACCGCCAGGCACTGTGTTGCACTGAAGTGGTTCTTCGTGCTTGCTGCGATTGTTTCGTGGTGTGTAGGTCCCTGGTCGACCCGGTTGGGACCCAGTGGTCGACTTGCGGTCTCGTGAGTATCCCAGACACCCCGAGAGTTCTGTGTTCATGTTTTGAGGGTGTCGGGAGGGCCGTGTTACCTCGATTAGCATGCCCATAGGTGTGGTGGGTCCGGGTGACCCCCCGTATTCTGGGCTTTTGTGTTAACGCTCGATCGAGTCACCGTGTATCGGTGTGTGTGCGGTGGGGTCTCCCCGGCATGTCGTGAGTTTCTTTGGAAGTGATTCCCTTGTGGGCCATGTGTTTGGCCTTGGACTGCGAGTCCAGTTATCCGGCCTAGGGCTGGAGGTTTCCCGCTTTCCCTGGGATGGGGAATCGGCGTGGCGGCTTGTGTGCTACCCTGGGAATCGTGCTTCTGCGCTTTCTGCATGACCGAGTGTGTGCGGTCCCATTTCTTCGACGATGGTTTCTGTGAGTCAGTCCTTACTTTCAGTGACCTGTCCACTAGTCGTAGCTTCCTGCACACGCGGGTGAGGACCCACTTGGGAGTGGTGGAGAGCGAGACCCGGTGAGAGGCAGTTTTTAGGCTGGTTTCCGTAGGGACCCTTGCCTTTGCCACCAGAGTTCGGTGGGGGGGAAAACCAGCTAGAGGACCTGACCTAGAGCAGATGGTCTATGTGTGTACACGTAGTTGGGGGCTTAGGACACGCGCTGACGAGCGTGACCCCAGCTAGTCCTTGTTGTGGTACTTGTTGTGTGTCTGAGTCTCACGCCCGGGACGTCGTAGCTAGACACTTGTGACGTAGGGTAAGACGTCAGGGGATGCATCCGATCGTTCTTCTAGTGGGTAGTGCTCCCGTTTGCTGGCAGGTGTAGACTCGAGTTTTGTTGGGCCGAGGTTCAGTAGTACGGTACTGCTAGAGTAGACGGATTTTCTATTTATTTACTTTAGATTGTTGGTTCTACCGTACTCCCGTTAGGTAGGGCTTCTCTTTCTGCTTGACCAGTATAGTAGGAGTAGTTGTAGTGCCGAGTTTCGACCGGCCACCAGGTTTACTATTCCTGTTTCTCTTGTAGTTGCAGCTTTTCGTGCCGCCGTTGTTCTCAGTTGGGGTTCTACGGGATCCCTATTGGGCCAGTGACAGGAGGCTCACCCCTGCTTTTCAGGTGTGGTGATTCATCCTCGAGGTTCGAGGTTGCGGTTCAGAGGTTCTTACTTGCCAGCTCGCCGGGCCGAGTGTCCACTCGGCATGTGGTACATTTTACTACTTTAGACTGTACTTTCTGTTAAACTGGACTCTGTTGTAGTTGTTTATTTATTTCTGTTAATTGTTGAATTATCCTGCTTTATTTCCTATTTCTTTATGCCTCCACACTCCTTTTAGCCCTTCCGAGCGCTCCCGGCTCGTGGGCGGCGGTTCGAGTCTCGGGTTATCGGGCCTTGTGGACGTCAAAAAATGATGATGATCATACGACATGCACGTCTCAGCACTCGAGAGCGAGTCGAAGACGGAAAGGCTGAATAAACCTTATGCCTCCTCCAAGCAGGACGAATACCTACCCGGTGCTCCGTCACCTGACAAAGAATCCCCTCGTGTTGAAGAGACAGCCCCGGCTCTCCAGTCGGCATTGCCAAAGGCTGAATCAAAAGAAACTCGGGAATTCGAACACGTGTTCGGCACGCGCCGGGGATCACTCGAAGTTCCAAATCGGGATGCAGAGGCCCTGAACTAAACACCCCGACGGCGGTGCATTACGACTAAAGCAATACAGGAGGATAAGCATCCATCCGAATAGCCGCGAAGCCGAGACGAAGTCTAAACCGGCGCGCCCTTATATGGTCTTTAAACCGGCGCGCCCCTTCCAATAGCCTTAAACCGGCGCGCCCCTAAGGGGGCCTTAAACCGGCGCGCCCTTATATGGTCCTTAAACCGGCGCGCCCCTAAGGGGGCCTTAAACCGGCGCGCCCTTTACAAGATGCTAGTCCGACGCGCCCCGTGAACTCCCTTGCTTTATGTTAAAACGGCATGCTCCCGTTGAAGGGTCACCCCTTTGAATGCACTAAACCGGCGCGCCCATCTTGGAGTGCTAATACGGCGCGCTTAGTTTAGAAACAAGCCTTTCTCTGAGGACTTTATCCGGCATGGAGTGAAGCCATCCCGTCATCAATGCGGTCCCCTATTTCCTACGAACAGCACGTCGACGAACTTCTTAAAATGGCAAAAGGTATGCTTCGACCCATTGGGCATCCAAGCATGTTCTTCAAATGGAAACCCTCGAGCCCTGCACCGTCGAACGCCCACTTCGTCCATCGGCCGCCCATGCTCCTGCAAATGATGAAAGCCGCGTGTCTCGCGGTGGATATGCCAGCAGAGGAGGAGGCCATGCCTCTGCCCCTCTCCCGATCACACTGTATCCGCGGCGGAGGTGACGTCCACGGCAACGGCACTCGACACAGCGACACGGCAGAGGCGTTGCAGGCGAAGCAAGATGGAAAGAAGAGGAAATAAAGAGAAATAAGGGGGGGGGCCTCTCCCTTCGACAGGGCCACTGGCCCCTATAAAAAGCCCACCACGGGGAACTTTGATCGGTTGGAGAGAAGGGACAACTCTTGGAAGCTTGAAAGGCAGAAGCTTTCCTTCTGAGAGAAACCCCTTGAAGCCCGAAGCCTGTGCGAAGAAGAAGAGAGAAAGAGTGGGAGATAAAGGGGAGGAAGAGTGAGAGCCAGCCGTGTGAGGGTGGGTCATTGTCTTTCCCCTCTTCCCTTGTATTCTGCTAGGCGACGTCCAACCCCGATGTAGCTCTTCTGTTCAAATGGAAATGAAGCATGGGGCCTTCAACCCCGATCCTCACTTATCTCCCTCATGAAACTCGATTTTGATGCTCGCTCATCCCTTCCCTTTTGCAAGTCCATATGTTTCCGTCGGATCATATATGCATAGATATGTACATATGTATCTGTAGATAGATATATACGCATGCATGTGTTAACTTCATTTTACTGCTGTCCCTTGGATCTCCCTTCCGCCGTGTTCTTGTGTCGACTTCGGCTCTCACGCGGTCTTCAGCCACGTGATCACGGCAACCCTCGGGTCGTCGGAGTTCCTTTGTAGGCTGGCCCTCAGGACCTCCGGCCCCAAACGGGGGGAGTCGATACGATCGCAACAACCCATGGGTCACCGGTTTCCCTTGTAGGCTAGCCCTCGGGATCTCCGGCCCCTGATGGGGTAATTTTACTGGTGTCGTTGCTTAGCACACACCGGGATGTTTCGGGGCCGTCGGAGTTCTCTCCGCATGGCGCGCCCCATATTTTTCCCCAGACCCTTCCGATCTAGGGGAGGTGCTGCCCGATTTTCGTCAGGGTCAAGAACACCAAGAACAATGAATAAATGTATCATAGAATTTGCCCACGGGTGAAAGAAAAGAAACA
This sequence comes from Amorphophallus konjac, assembly GCA_022559845.1. NCBI lineage: Eukaryota > Viridiplantae > Streptophyta > Magnoliopsida > Alismatales > Araceae > Amorphophallus > Amorphophallus konjac. Next base: position 304,308,387 of record CM040118.1, on the reverse strand, counting down.
CACAGTAAAACTCTGTGAACTGAACTCCCCTGAACGAACACTTAAGCATCCACGCTAATCCACCTGAACAAACACTTAAAACACTTAAATCTTCTTTCCACAAACATAATTCATCAATAAGATGAACAAACCAATCAATAAATCAACTTACAGTTGAAGGAAAGAAGAAACAGAGCACAAACGGGTTGAAAGAAGCTATACAATGCTTAATCCGGCGCCCCCTAATCCGGCGCGGGTTAATCCGGTGCGGTACCCCCCCGCGCCGGTTTAACCCCACACTCAAAACCCATTTTTTTTCCTTGCAGCAATCCGGCGCGCCCCCTTGTACTAGTCCATTTAACCGGCGCGCCCCCCTTCCTGGACTTTAACCGGCGCGCCCCCCCTTGAACTCCCTTAAACCGGCGCGCCCCTTCAGCCCCCTTTAGTGTCCTTAAACCGGCGCGCCCTTCCCCTTGTGGCATCCTTAACCGGCGCGCCCCCCCTTCAATATCACTTAATCCGGCGTGCCTGGAAGAGAGAAGGTGATCAAGAAAATAAAAGAAAACATGCAATTCAAGCTAATAGAAAACTAATCAAAAGTCTCCCCTCCACTATAATCCAAATTTTGTTTTCGTGAGAATCGAGATTTTCTGTGTTGGGGCTCTGACGGCGTTGTCAGTTGGTTCAGTGTTCTTCCCCTGTGTTCCTATCTTTGTTCTGAATTTCAAGGATGAAATTCCTTGAAGGGGGGAGGGCTGTAATGCTCTGGATTTTTTGGATTATTTTAGTGGGTCTCGGAGTGTATTTTGTGCTTTACACGTGTTTTTCCCTGATGTGCCTTCGGAACTCTGTGCAGGGCGAACCATGGCGTTCTTCGACTCCTGGACAATACCACTGCGTGGTGTTCCTTTCGAGGATCGCGGAGGTAATTTTTCATAATTTTTAAAATTTTTAGAATTTTCTGGTTTTCTATATATATTAACCTTTTCTCTCTCTCCCCTCTCATTTCTCTCTTCCCTCCCTCTCTCTTCTCTCACGCTCTCTTTCTCCCCTCTCTTCTCCGACGGCCGACGGAGCGAGGCGGGGGGCGAGGTGGAGGCGGCATGGGCAAGGATGCGGGCGAGGACAGGCGAGAATCGAGGCGGTGGAGGTGGGGTGAAGGTTGGTGGCACTATCGTGAGCCGGCGATGGTTTCGCGGTGATTTCTTCGTGGATCGGTGTCCACGGCGTGTCGTTTCTTCGGTGTAGGTAGGAAGATGGACCCCCAGCTCGTGCTCTTCCTTTCCCGTGAGTTTCGTAGGCCGTGGTGAGCCGAGCGGGCTAATCGGGGCGATTTGGGAAAAATCCATATTTTTGGGGTTGAGCATCGATACGTCGTTTCATTGCGTTTTTGGCCGATCCGAGGCCATAGATGCATGCTAGGGGCTTTTCCCTTGTTTTCCCCCTCTCACGTGGAGGTATGGGGGCGTGGTGAAGTTTTTGGGTTGTTTCCCGCCGTAGCATTCTCGGGACGGTGTGACGGCCGTTCCAGTGACCGTCACAGCGTGTAACACGCCTGGGCAGGTGCGTTACTCTCTCTTTCTCTTCAGTGTTGGCGTTCGTGGGCCTGACGGTCCCACGATAGACCGCCACAGGGCTGTGACACCCTGGTGCTAGACCGTCACAGTGTTTCGATCGTGGTTTATGACCATTGGGGTCACGAGTCTCTGACGCGCCTAGGTAGGACCGTCAGAGCACTGTGACGCCCCTGAATGGGAGCGTTAGAGCTGACGCAGCCCATTCTTCTGACGCGCCAATGTTGGTCCGTCAGAGACAGTGACGCACCGAGTGGAGTGCGTCATAGCCAGTTTCTTCTTGCCTTCTGACGCACTATATTGGGTGCGTCAGGGCATGTGACTCACCAGGGTTGACGCGTCACAGCCGGTGTTGCCCCTCTTGCGTAACGCTCCTGTGTTGGACCATTAGAGTGCTGTGACGGTCGAGGCTTGGACCGTTACAGCTTGTGACGGCCCAAGGGTAGACCGCCAGGCACTGTGTTGCACCGAAGTGGTTCTTCATGCTTGCTACGATTATTTCACGTTGTGTAGGTCCCTGGTCAACCTAGTTGGGACCCAGTGGTCGACTTGCGGTCTCGTGAGTATCCTAGACACCCCAAGAGTTCTGTGTTTATGTTTTGAGGGTGTCAGGAGGGCCGTGTTATCTCGATTAGCATGCCCATAGGTGTGGTGGGTCCGGGTGACCCCACGTATTTTGGGCTTTCGTGTTAACGCTCGATCGAGTCACCGTGTATCGGTGTGTGTGCGGTGGGGTCTCCCTCGCATGTCATGAGTTTCTTTGGAAGGTGATTCCCTTGTGGGCCATGTGTTTGGCCTTGGACTGCGAGTCCCGTTATCCGGCCTAGGGCTGGAGGTTTCCCGCTTTCCCTGGGATGGGGAATCGGCGTGGCGGCTTGTGTGCTGCCCTGGGAATCATGCTTCTGTGCTTTCTACATGACCGGGTGTCTGCGGTCCCGTTTCTTCGACGGTGGTTTCCGTGAGTCAGTCCTTACTTTCAGTGACCTGTCCACTAGTCGTAGCTTTCTGCGCACGCGGGTGAGGACCCACCTGGGAGTGGTGGAGAGCGAGACCCGATGAGAGGTTGTTTTTAGGTTGGTTTTCGTAGGGCCCCTTGCCTTTGCCACCAGAGTCCGATGGGGGGAAAACCAGCTAGAGGACCCGACCTAGAGTAGATGGTCTGTGTGTGCACACGTAGTTGGGGGCTTAGGACACGCGCTGACGAGCGTGACCCCAGCTAGTCCTTGTTGTGGTACTTGTTGCGTGTCTGAGTCTCATGCCCGGGGCGTCGTAGCTAGACACTTGTGACGCGGTGTAAGACGTCAGGGGACGCATCCGGTCGTTCTTCTAGTGGGTAGTGCTCCCGTTTGCTGGCAGGTGTGGACTCGAGTTTAGTTGGGCCGAGGTTCAGTAGTACGGTACTGCTAGAGTAGATGGCTTTTCTGTTTATTTACTTTAGCTTGTTGGTTCTACCGTACTCCCGTTAGGTAGGGCTTCTCTTTCTGCTTGACCGGTACAGTAGGAGTAGTTGTAGTGCCGAGTTTCGATAGGCCACCGGGTTTAGTGTTCCTGCTGTTACTGTTGCTCTTGTAGTTGCAGCTTTCCGTGCCACCATTGTTCTCAGTTGGGGTTCTGCGGGATCCCTACTGGGCTAGTGATAGGAGGCTCACCCCTGCCTTTCAGGTGTGGTGATTCGTCCTCGAGGTTCGAGGTTGCGGTTCAGAGGTTCTTAGTTGCCAGCTCGCCGGGTCGAGTGTCCACTCGGCATGTGGTACTTTTTACTGCTTTAGACTGTACTTTCTGTTGGAATGGACTCTGTTGTAGTTGTTTATTTATTTCTGTTAATTATTGAATCATCCTGCTTTATTTCCTATTTCTTTGTGCCTCCACACTCCTTTTAGCCCTTCCGAGCCCTCCCGACTCGTGGGCGGCGGTTCGAGTCTCGGGTTATCGGGTCTTCCCTGTAATCGGATTCTCGGGTCGTTACACGTGGAGCCTATCTTATCAACTTCTGGCTTCCAAGTCAGCTTACGGCCCATTTAGGCTGGCTTCCATCAAGCATTCGGCTCTGTTTCAGTGTGCAGTCTTGAAAATGGTCATTTTTCATGCCCTTCCTTTTCTCTATTGAAAATGTGCCCTTCATAAAAGTTGTTCGATATTGCAAGATCTACAACTTCTTCTTCTACGCCATTAGCTAGTTCTGCAGCCAATTCAAGTTATTCACGTTTTTTCAGCAGACTGCACTGTTCACCAGTAGACCCAACATTTTTCCTATTTTATAACTCCATTTTCTCCATCTTCTGATCTTTTTTTCAACTTCCTCTATTCATGAAAGTTGTTCACCTTTCAGTTATCTACAATTTCTTCTTCTACCACTTTCGCTAGTTCTGCACCGTTTGGGAGATAGGATCCGATTTTCAATGTCGCGCGAAGTCTACCCAAACGGTCGTGCAAACGACCGTTTCTTATTACAAACGGTCGACCGACCGACCGTTTATTCCTTACCAGTTTGTCGACCGACCACTAAGCCAGCCAAGAGTCCAGCCTGTGCTGGACTCTATCTCCAGAAACCTGCTCGATGGGCCTATCTTGCGGCGGCTGTAACTTCTAGAAACCAACTCCGAATTGAGCCATGTTTGTTTCTATCTCTTGTCCTTTGTATTATCTTAAGTTTGGTATATAGAGCATAATTTTTCATATATCATATCTCCTAGAATCTTGGCCGCAATATCAGGTTTTATGCACTTTCGTGCAACACAAACTCCACCAGATTAGGCTCTGAGCCCTTCTTGCGGCGCCTCTATCTTCTAGAATCCTCCACCAAATTGAGTCCCGCTTGTTTCTACTTGGGCTACGTGGGCTATAGAAGAGATCTGAGTAGTAGCTATTCAAAGAGATTGAGAGAAAATCTGAGAGAAGAAGAAGAGAAAGCCTGAAGATAAATAGCTGTGAAAGGTTGCATGTGAGAGAGCTACGTGGGCTACAGAAGAGGGCTGGTGAGAGTGCTTTCAGAAGAGATCTGAGTAGTAGCTATTCGAAGAGATTGAGAGAAAATCTGAGAGAATAAGAAGAGAAAGTGAGAGAGATTGAGAGCCCAGTTCAGAAGTTGTAGTCCAGGTCATGAGATTGAGTGCCGCCAGAACTCATTGAAGATTTGCCTGAAGATTGGCCTCTAGATCAAATCCAAGCCATCCTAGTCCTTGGAGCTACATTTTTCTTTGCTTTCTATTGTGTTTTCTTTTTGTTCTGTTTACTTTCTATACTGTAATTCTGACACCCTATTTTGGGATCGAGGAAGCTGTGTATCAGCGGTTTGAGGATTGGTTCCTCGTCAAGCTGTTAGTCAGCGGAAGTTGTGAATCAGCGGTTGTTGAAGCTGTTAGTCAGCGAAAGCTTTGAATTAACGGGTTATAGGGGTTGGTCCCCAGATGTTGTGAATCAGAAGTTGTTCAAGCTGTTAGTCAGCAGAATTCTCACTCGGTTTGAGTGGGGGGTGGACGTAGGTCTGTGGGTAGCAGACAAAACCACCTCAAAAATCATTGTCCCAGTGTGGTTTGCCTTGTGTGGTTGTTCCTTGTCTTCGATCTCCATTGACAGGGACATTTTCATCTTAATTCTTTAACTGGTATGGGATAGTTTAGAATGATTTTGCTTTGATATAGTATTCATCTGATAGATGTTCGATCAATTCGCATAGTGAGCTACATTTTGTTTTCAGTCTAGTTCGAATTAGTTTTCATTTGGGCATAATTTCTAAAAGGGATCTATTCACCCCCCCTTTAGATCCCACTGCGCACCTAACAGAAAGTAGTCCGAAGCAGGCTCATCATCTTTTTGTTTGATCATATGTAATTCTGCCTCGGTGACTTCTCCCTCAGTGGGCTTTATTTCAGCTGCTTGTTTCATCCCTACCTTGCTCATTATTATTGGAGTTGTCAGACTCTAATGTGAGCCGACTAGTTGTGGGAGCGGGTTTATTAGCGGCACCACCTGAGGTGTAGAAGCTGCCCCTTAACATGCCTGAAAAGTTGAAGGGTATGTGGAAGCAGCATGATGTAACTACCGAGGGAGGGTGCTCCCGATCATGTGTTATTTGGGGTATAGTTGGCTGCAGTGAGACTCCAAGTGGTTCAACGCCACTTTGTAAGGCCTCGGACGAGGGCCTCGCCCGCCCAGGTGCAGCTGGGTGTAAACCCATATCGCTCAATCTTTTCCTCAGCGTCTCAACTTCCTGTATTTTCCAATATAGCTCTGCCATCAAGGCAGGGTTAGCTTGGTAAGAGACGAGAATGTTGTTTCCCTTATTGATCCCAAGTGGGGCTGGCGGCATCTTGTTATTGGCGTGGGACACATTCAATCCTATATAGGTTGATGTCCTCGCCCTCATGCCCTCACGCGGTTGAGGGATATAACATCATACTTCTTCAGCAGGCGGTGTAGGGTGCCCCCACTCTTCCTAGGACTGATGGCAAGAGGTAAATGTCGCAGCAAGACCTGTCCTCACTGGTGTGTAGCATATCTCTTCATCTTCTTCTTCAACAGCTCGGCTCACACTGGGCAAGGCTGACAGGGTATTACAGGAGAGGACAACACTCTTCTTCTTGTTCTTTAGCTTATTCTTCTCTTTTCCTTCTGCGGCTAATGCCAAATGTGCCATGTAAGCTTCCGCTACCTATTCAGATGATTGCTGGTATAGAGATACCATATTGACTGCTCTTTCCATAGCATGCAGTTCATACGGGCGAGGAGGATCAACCTTGTGGTCACCCATTTGTAGCTCTCCTCTCCTGATTAGCTTTTCAATACCGTCTTTAAAGACATAGCAATCTTCAATAGGGTGCCCAACCATCTGATGATATGGGTAGAAGTGTGGATGATCTTTCTTTCAAACATCTTCCGCTCTCCTCGGCTCCGGTAGGGTAACCTTGTTGTATGTGATAACCCATTCGAAGAGGACCCGAGTCTTGTCATTGGGGAAAGAGTAAAGCTTTTTCATTTTGGCCCGCAAGGATGGGACTTCTTGCTACTCAGCTGGCTTAGCGGGAGGAGGGTTAGCCACTCCTTTCTCCTTTTCTTTCTATTGGTCGAACGCTTTGAAGTCAATTGTGTGAACTTCCTTGGGCGCTGGCCACTTGTTAGCATACTTGCCCTTTTGACTTGCGACAACTTTGAAGTAAAGCTTTTTCATTTTGGCCCGTAAGGATGGGACTTCTTGCTGCTCAGCTGGCTTAGCGAGAGGAGGGTTAGCCACTCCTTTCTCCTTTTCTTTCTATTGGTCGAACGCTTTGAAGTCAATTGTGTGAACTTCCTTGGGCGCTGGCCACTTGTTAGCATACTTTCCCTTTTGACTTTTGACAGCTTTGAAGTAAAGCATTTTCATTTTGGCGCGCAAGGATGGGACTTCTTGCTGCTCTGCTGGCTTAGCGGGAGGAGGGTTAGCCACTCCTTTCTCCTTTTCTTTCTATTGGTCGAACACTTTGAAGTCAATTGTGTGAACTTCCTTGGGCACTGGCCACTTGTCAGCATACTTTCCCTTTTGACTTGCGGCAGCTTTGAAGTAAAGCCTTTTCATTTTGGCCCACAAGGATGGGACTTCTTGCTGCTCAGCTGGCTTAGCGGAGGAGGGTTAGTCATTCCTTTCTCCTTTTGTTTCTATTGGTCGAACGCTTTGAAGTCGATTGTGTGAACTTCCTTGGGCGCCGGCCACTTGTCAGCAGACTTGCCCTTTTGACTTGCGACTGTTGGAGTAGAGGGGGAGTTGGAGATGAAGGCTTCAATCTCCGCCACCACATTATTTAGTCGGTCGAAAGATCGGATTTGAATTCTGATCATCTTCCCGAGGATCTCCCGCCTTAGGGTTTGCTTGCAGATTTGCATTGCATCTTCTAGATATGGCGGCCACCTGCATCTCATACTGAGATTTTTTCATCTTTTAATGTACTTCGGGGCTATTTCGTCATGTCTCTACCTGGAGGCGTATAGCTCGGCCATTGTGACCTCTCTTTTAGAAACATGGAACCATTCTCGGAACCTATGTTGCATAGCTGTCCAATCATTAATAGAGCCGGCTGGTAGATTTGAATACCATTCAAAATCTAGGCTTGTTAGTGAGGACCCAAAGAATTTTAGCAAGTAGGCTTCATCTACTGCCAGATCACCCATTACTGTAATATATTAAGTAATATGCTCCTTAGGAGAGCCCTGCCCATTGAACTTTTTGAACTTAGGCGATTTGTTGATGCCACGCGGGAGGCTCTTTGCAGCATACTGCGGCAGATACAGCACCTTCTATCCATCAAAAGTGCTGAAATCATTGTCTGTCCTCTCGGCCAACTTTATTTCAATTAGTTGTTCAACCATTGATTTATTCACCATGGCTGGATCCATCGATCCCAGATGGAGATGCACAAGCTGCTGCGTAGAAGGAGTGGTCAGAGCCGCTGCTTGAGGTTCTGGCGGTATCTGTAGCACCCCAGATAAACATAATCAAGAAACTAACTTTTCCTAGATCAATAACTCTAAATACCATAGCCCTACACATGATAAGGGCCACTATACGTATACACCTATATTTAAGAGGTTCAACCTCACTTAAAGTCTAATAGACCAACCCATACACAAGAGTCTGTAATTTTTTTACACAAAGGGACTAGGCGCCCCTCACCAGGGTGCCATTTTCATGTTGACCCAGTCAACCCAGTAAAGGGCGCCCCTACACAAGGGCGCCAATTGCCCTTTGACCGGTCAACCCCATGAATGGGCACCCTCCTGCAAGGGCGCCAATTCCACTGAGTAACACCCATGTACAAGGCGCGTATTAAATGGCGCCCCTATGCCTGGGCACCAATTCCTTTAGTGTCCTCCAGCTGTTCTTCTAGAAGTGTGTGCAATAAAAATAGCCTCACTTCGTTGGCAACAGACCTGCAAAGCAATAAATCAATTGCTTTTGTGTTGTCAACTGAATTTCTCTATAACTAACCCCTCCGTAGATAGGCAGAAGCTACTGCCGTTATTTCGTTGTTTCAAGAGGGAATATCTCCCTTCTTTACCTTGGAAGACATGAAGGAGCGTCTTCTTCCCGCAGTCTACGTCCTGCTGCGATCCTCTTGAAGCTATGAAGTGGCTTTCTTTATTATTATGTACCTTGTAATCATGTCAAAGGTAGGTTTTCTAAAGATCTGGTCTAACCAGTAGCTTAAATAGGGTTAACAAGCATGATTGGCAGTAGTTTAGTTCTATTTTCTATATTATATAGTTCTTGACATACTGGTTTTTGCAGTAGTTATTCCATCTTGCATATTATATAGCCCTGATATACATGTCTATCGCAGTAGTTAGTTTCATAATTAATAATCACTCACGCTAAGAAAATTAATATCTATGAAACTAGACCATAAAAATTAATGCATGAGTAGGATTCTGACATCCTGAAATTTTACTCTACCTGTCCATGTCCTTAATTCCTGATTCTGAGAAACTTTGATAACATGAACAATAACTTGTATCTCAAAACGAACCTGTCTGGTGCGAAGTATGACACAACTAAATGGGCGCCCCTGTCAAGGGCGCCATTTACATCAAATGGTGACACTCTGCAGGGTCTTCATTTAAATGAAGACACTGTAGAGGGGCGTCAATTCCTTTTCCAAAAAATTATAAACACCACGCTGGAAAATTAATATCTATGAAACTAAAACCCAACAATTCTGCATAAGCATGATTATGAACTCCCGATAATTTTCTCTGTCTACCCATGACCTTGCTTCCTGATTTCGTGAACCTATGACATTATGAATATTGTTATGAGTCTTAAAATGTACCTGCCCAGTGCAAATACGGCCACAAGAATTGGCGCCCAAGTCTAGGGCGCCAATTGTTTAAATAGTGACCCTCCAGAGAGCCTTCAATTAAATGAAGACTCTCTGAGGGGGCGCCAATTACTATAGGCATACTGGAATGGGCGCCCCTCCAGAGGGCGCCAATCTCCTGAAGGAAGGGCTACCCTCTGGGCGCCAATTTCCTGAAAGAAGGGCTACCCCCTGGGCGCCAATTTCATCGTGATGGCCCCAGAACTTGTCTGTGTCACAGAATGGGCGCCCCTCCTAGAGGGCGCCAATTCTTGAAAGACTGGCTAACCTCTGGGTGCCAATTTAGTGACTGTGGCAGCCTGTGCGCCGCCGATTCTGTTATGATTCCCTGATTAGCCTCTTGACTTATACCGATATAACCCTAGTTCATTTCCTGCATAATATATGTCTTTGAACTCCATTCCATGAAAAATCTACCTTATGTATATCCTACAATGGTCAACCCTTGAAATTCTATATTAGCTATAAATGAGAGTGGATGTCAAAAGAAATACATGAAATGCTGTGCATATAGGGCCCGATCTTGTCCTGGGAGGAGCGCCCGAAAGTACTTGTGTCCATAGGAGTTGAATGATCACGGTGTTTAAGCATTGTACCGAAATACTTGCTTGACTTGAGACATTCCACACTTACTCTCTCGTGACACTACTTGCTTGACTTGACTTGCGTGGCCTAGAGTGGGCAATACTTGGCTTGCGTGACCCGAAAAAGGGCAAAGTACTTGCTTGATTGAAATAGCCAATTCCAGTAACACGTACTTGATATTACTAGCTTGAACATGAATTTTACTTGCTTGAACATGAATTCTTGCTTGCCTAGAAAATCGTATCGACATCTATAAAGTTCTTGATATCCTGCTTGTCAAATACTTGAAATCATGCGATACTCTCTCTATACAGTTCTTGATCTCTTACTTGATCATCATGCATTGTTATACCTGTATTGCACGTAATATGTAATGTACTTACAGATTGCTCAAACTTGAGATGTAATTCCTACTGAGCGATTCGCTCACCTTGTTACAATTCTAATATTTTTTCAGGTAACTTGGATAGCGACCACCACCCGGATGGGGATGAGACCGAGTGATGAGTGCTAAAATCACAGACCGCTGAACTGTTAGCTAGTAGTGTCGTTTGTGTCTTAAGCCCTTAAATTGCATTTCCAGTTATATCAGTCTAGTTGATTGAAACTTGTTAAGGCTTTAGGACTAGTAGTTCGAATTGAATAATGTATAATTATCATCAGTTGGTTAATTGTAAGAATCGTCATCTTGCACTATTGGTATTATTTTGGAAATTTAGACCTTAGTTATTTTGTGCATTCTGACTTTTGCCAAATCTTACTGCCCTGATTGACACAAACGACCTATATAGATTGTCGCGCCTCCGGGTATCTTCCGCGCTCGGGGCGTGAAAGTCTTCGTGGTATCAGAGCCTAAGATTTCATTTCCTAGGAAAGACCCAAGTCCAAGGATAGGTTTACACTTTGTACCCGGTGAGATGGGTAGAGCCATGGGTTAAGTTCTGTGTTAACATTCAACATTACAATTCAAACATGAAATTAATTAGACCTGAATTATCTTGTAGGATAATGGCCGCTGAAAGAGCACAATGGCGCGAGATGTAGCGCACCGTGCAAGGCCTTACCCAGGCGCTACAGAAAGTGGCGCAGGGAGGAACAAACCGTGGAGCTGGCAATCTCCATAGGGGTTTTCGCAACATGAACCCACCAAAGTTCACGGGTTCATCTGATCCCGAGGATGCTGAAAATTGGCTAAAGGAAATCGAAAGGATTTTTCGTGTAATGCAATGCACGAAAGAGGAAATGGTTTTACTAGCCACATTCCAACTAGAGCGGGATGCTCGATGTTGGTGGGAATCTGTAGAAGCAACATTGCCTAGCAACCATGTCATATGGGATGAGTTTATTGAACATTACAATAACAAGTACTTCTCTAACCACATTCAGGAGAAGAAGGCCGCAGAATTTGCCGCACTGAAACAACGGACCCTAAAAGTGGCCGAGTATGAGGCCCAGTTCTCAAGACTGTCCAGGTATGCACCCCACTTGGTGTGTACTGAAAAGATGAAGGCTACAAGGTTCCTTAACGGGCTTCGGCCCCACTATATTACACAACTTGCACCGATGGACATCCAAGTCTATTCGGAAATGGTTCGGCTTGCCCAATTGCTAGAAGACGCCATCGAATTATCTGAAAGGATTCGAGGAAAGGACAAGAAGGAACCTGTCACAGGTTCGGGAAATTTCAAATCATCATTCAACAAGAAGCGGTTCTTCAATGGAGAGGAGTCCTCCAAGGGAAAGAAGTTTCAGAAGAATGGCAAGCCTTTCTCCACCACTACACCTTCTAAGGAAATTTGTAAGTACTGTGACAAAGTTGGCCACAAGACCGAGGAATGTTGGAGGAAACTGGGAGCGTGTCTCCGATGTGGAAGCCGCGAACATCGAATTCTTGATTGCCCATTGATGAATGAGCAAGCCACTAAAGACGAGAAGCGTCCGGCAAAGAAACAAGGCCGTATGCAAGCTCTCCAAGAGACGGAACTAACAGAAGGTGGAATCGTGGAAGGTACACTAACTATTTGTTCTAAGAATGCTCAAGTTTTATTTGATACCGGAGCAACTCATTCATTCGTTTCCAAGAAATTTGCCACTTCATTTTCTAAGAAACCTGAACTATTAGATTTGGTCATATCTACACCTCTTGGGAACGAGTCAGATATCACACATCACTACCCAAACTGTAAGGTTATGGTTAGAGGAAACAATCTACCTGACAACCTGATATGCCTAGATATGAAGGGGTATGATGTCATACTAGGTGCCGACTGGTTATCCACATACCAAGCAACTGTAGATCTCTAGAACGGCAAGACAACTTTTGTGGATTATCCCTAAATGGTTTACATTAGCCCTCCAAATAGATCACCTCTTATCTCAGCTCCCTGAGCTAGTAAACTCATAAGTAAAGGATGTATAACTTTCATAGCATTTGTGACTGCCACGGAAGTCGATGAGTCTAAACTTGAAGACATCCATGTAGTTCGGGATTTTCCCGATGTTTTTCCAGAAGAATTACCCAGCTTACCCCCTGAGTGGGAAGTGTCGTTCACAATCGACCTTGTCCCTGGTGCTGGTCCTGTTTACAAGGCACCTTACAGAATGTCCCCTGCTGAGCTGAAAGAGGTAAAAGAGTAGCTAATGGAATTATTGCAGAAGGGTTTCATCAGGCCGAGTACTTCCCCATGGGGAGCACCCGTGCTATTTGTCAATAAGAAGGATGGAACAATGAGACTTTGCATCGATTATCGACAGCTAAACCACCTTACAATCAAGAACAAGTACCCGGCCGCTGCGAAAAATTGAGGAGTTGTTTGATCAATTATCTAGAGCTACATACTTCTCCAAGATTGATCTTCGTTTTGGTTACCACCAATTGAAGATCAAAGAAGAAGACATTTATAAGACTGCATTCCGAAGTAGGTATGGGCATTACGAATTTACTGTTATGCCTTTCGGACTAACAAATGTCCCTGCAGCCTTTATGCAATTAATGAACAGCACCTTTCGGCCACATCTGGATCAATTCATCGTGGTCTTTATTGATGATATCTTGATTTATTCAAAGTCTGAAGAAGACCATGAAGAACATTTGAAGAATGCATTGCAAATATTAAAGGAAAATAAATTGTATGCCAAATTCAGGAAGTGCAAGTTATGGCTCGAGGAAGTATCCTTCTTGGGGCATGTGGTCTCGAAGAACAGAATTTTTGTGGACCCTTCAATGGTCGAGGCCGTGAAGAATTAGGAACGACCAACAAATGCAACAGAAATTCGAAGCTTCTTGGGTCTAGCTGGTTACTACCGGCGTTTCATCAAGGACTTCTCAAAAATTGTTGTTCCTCTCACCAGATTGATTCGTAAGGAAGTGCCTTATTAGTGGAATGAAGATTGTGAGAAGAGTTTTCAAGCTTTGAAGGATCTCTTGACCACTGCTCCAGTCTTATCATTGCCAATTGAAGGAGAGAAGTAAGAGATATATACCGATGCTTCTGGTATTTACCTCGGATGTGTATTGATGCAAAATGGAAGGGTCATTGCATACTCTTCCCGATAATTAAAGAAGCATGTAGAAAATTACCCGGTGCATGATTTGGAGCTAGCCCCGGTGATATTTACCTTAAAGATCTGGAGACACTATCTCTACGGAGAATAATTCACAGTATACTCCGATCACAAAAGCCTCAAATATTTATTCTCCCAAAAGGAGCTGAACATGCGGCAAAGGCATTGGCTTGAATATCTCAAGGATTTCCACTTCACTATACAATACCATCTTGGTAAGGGTAATTTCGTAGCTGATGCCCTTAGTCGAAAGCCGAGAGCAGTATTGGCCTATTGTATGATTCAAGAATGGAAGTTGCTGGAGAAATTCTCCGAGCATAATATCAGTACAGATGAGAAGAATGGGTGTATTATTCTATCCCATATGAGTCTACATCCAGATTTGCTACCCGAAATTAAAAAACTACAAGAAGAAGATCCTACACTGGTGGAAATAAAGGACAAGCTGGATGAGAGACTCGATTTCAAGCTAGCACCCGATGGTAGATTACTATTCCATGAACGGACATGTGTACCAGACTGTCCTGAACTGAAAAAGAAGGTTCTTGAAGAAGCTCATCGATCAAGATACACAATTCACCCTGGAGCCACTAAGATGTACCAAGACTTGAAACAGACTTTTTGGTGGCCTAATATGAAGAGGGAGGTAGCAGACTTTGTATCTCGCTGCCTGACATGCCAACAAGTGAAGGTGGAACATCAGAAACCTGCTGGAAAATTACATCTGTTAGATTTTTCCAAGTGGAAATGGGAAGATATCAGCATAGATTTTATCATGGGCTTGCCCAAGTCTAGGGGCGGATATGATGGAATTTGGGTAATCATCGATCACCTAACTAAATCGGCTCAATTCTTGCCTATCAAGAGCCGATGGTAAGTTGATATCCTTGCTGCCTTGTATATCAAAGAGATGGTTAGATTGCATGGAGTCCCGGTGTCAATTGTATCTGACCGAGACCCACGCTTTACCTCTCATTTTTGGAAAAGTCTACAACATTCTCTGGGGACGAAACTAAACTTCAGTACTACATTCCATCCCAAGACAGATGGTCAGACTGAAAGGACAAATCAAGTAGTTGAAGATATGTTAAGAGCATGTATTATAGATTTCGGCGGAAGCTGGCATGACCACTTACCCCTAGCCGAGTTTGCTTATAACAACAACTATCAAGCTAGTATTCAAATGACACCTTTCGAGGCACTTTATGGCAGGAGTTGTCGATCTCCAATATGTTGGGATGAAGTCAGTGAAAGATAAATTCTTGGCCCGGACATGGTAAGAGATTCGACCGAGAAGATACGCCTCATTCGAGAAAGACTCCAGATAGCAGAGTCTAGGCAGAAATCGTATGCTGATAATAGAAGAAGGGATCTAGAATTTCAAGCTGGTGACCACATTTTTCTCAAGGTATCTCTCGGCCGAGGTATTAGAAGATTCGCTATTAAGGACAAGCTTACACTAAGGTTTATTGGTCCATTCGAAGTATTAGAAAGAGTGGGCGAGGTGGCTTACCGCATTACTTTGCCTCCACAACTATCAGAAGTGCACAATGTATTCCATATTTCTATGCTGAAGAAGTACGTGCATGATCCTTTCCACGTCATTGACCACAATGACTTAGTGATATTGAAGGACCTTACCTACGAGCAAAAGTCGATGAAGATCCTCGACCGAGAAGTCTGAGTTATGAGGAACAAGACAATCCCTATGGTAAAAATCTAATGGAATCAATGCTCAGAACAAGAAGCTACATGGAAAACCGAGGAGTCTATGAGAAGGAGATTTCTGGAGTTATTTTAGATTGTAAGTACTCTACACTCTCTTTGTCACCCTGCATGCAGTTGAATTTGGGGACCAAATTCTTTTAAGTGGGGGAGGGTGTAGCACCCCAGATAAACATAATCAAGAAACTAACTTTTCCTAGATCAATAACTCTAAATACCATATCCCTACACCTGATAAGGGCCATTGTACATATACACCTATATTTAAGAGGTTCAACCTCACTTAAAGTCCAATAGACCAACCCATACACAACACTACAAGAGTCTGCAATTTTTTTACACAAAGGGAATAGGCGCCCCTCACCAGGGTGCCATTTTCATTTTGACCTAGTCAACCCAGTAAAGGGCGCCCCTACACAAGGGCACCAATTGCCCTTTGACCGGTCAACCCCATGAATGGGTGCCCTCCTGCAAGGGCACCAATTCCACTGAGTAACGCTCACGTACAAGGCGCGAATTAAATGGCGCCCCTATGACTGGGCGCCACTTCCTTTAGTGTCCTCCAGCTGTTCTTCTAGAAGTGTGTGCAACAAAAATAGCCTCACTTCGCTGGCAACGGACCAGCAAAGCAATAAATCAATTGCTTTTGCATTGTCAACTGAATTTCTCTATAACTAACCCCTCCGTAGATAGGCAGAAGCTACTGCCGTTATTTCGTTGCTGCAAGAGGGAATATCTCCCTTCTTTGCCTTGGAAGACGTGAAGGAGTGTCTTCTTCTCGCAGTCTACGGCCTGTTGCGATCCTCTTGAAGCTGTGAAGTAGCTTTCTTTATTATTTTGTACCTTATAATCACGTCAAAAGGTAGGTTTTTTCAAGATTTGGCCTAACCATTAGCTTAAATAGGGTTAACAAGCATGATTTGCAGTAGTTTAGTTCCATTTTATATATTATATAGTTCTCGACATACTAATTTTCGCAGTAGTTATTCCATCTTGCATATTATATAGCCCTGATATACTTGTCTCTCGTAGTAGTTAGTTTCATAATTAATAATCACTCACGCTTAGAAAATTAATATCTATGAAACTAAACCATAAAAATTAATGCATGAGTAGGATTCTGACATCCTGAAATTTTACTCTACATGTCCATGTCCTTAATTCCTGATTTTGAGAAACTTTGAAAACATGAACAGTAACTTGTATCTCAAAACGTACCTATCTGGTGCGAAGCATGACCCAACTGAATGGGCGCCCCCGACCAGGGCGCCATTTACATCAAATGGTGACCCTCTGTAAGGTCTTCATTTAAATGAAGACACTACAGAGGGGCGCCAATTCCTTTTCCAAAAAATTATAAACACCACGTTGGAAAATTAATATCTATGAAACTAAAACCCAATAATTCTGCATGAGCATGATTCTGAACTCCCGATAATTTTCTCTGTCTACCCATGACCTTGCTTCCTGATTTCATGAACCTATGACATTATGAATAGTGTTATGAGTCTTAAAATGTACTTTCCCAGTGCAAATATAGCCACAAGAATTGGCGCCCAAGCCTGGGGCACCAATTGTTTAAATAGTGACTCTCTAGAGGGTCTTCAATTAAATGAAGACTCTCTGAGGGGGCGCCAATTCCTATAGGCATACTGGAATGGGCGCCCCTCCAGAGGGCACCCATTTCCTGAAAGAAGGGCTACCCCCTTGGCGCCAATTTCCTGAAAGAAGGGCTACCCCCTGGGCGCCAATTTCATCCTGATGGCCCCAGTCCCTGTCTTTGTCATAGAATGGGTGCCCCACCTAGAGGGCACCAATTCTTGAAAGACTGGCTAACCTCTGGGCGCCAATTCAGTGACTATGGTAGCCTGCGCGCCGCCGATTCCATTCTGATTCCCTGATTAGTGTCGTGACTTATACCAATATAACCCTAGTTCATTTCCTGCATAATATATGTCTTTAAACTTCATTCCATGAAAAATCTACCTTATGTATATCCTACAATGGTCAACCCTTGAAATTCCATATTGACTATAAATGAGAGTGGATGTCAAAAGAAATACATGAAATGCTGTGCATATAGGGCCCGATCTGGTCCTGGGAGGAGGACCCGAAAGTACTTGTGCCCATGGGAGTTCAATGATCACAGTGTGTAAGCATTGCACGGAAGTACTTACTTGACTTGAGACATTCCACACATGCTTGACTTGACTTGCGTGACCCAGAATGGGCAATACTTGACTTGCGTGGCCCGAAAAAGGGCAAAGTACTTGCTTGATTGAAATAGCCAATTCCAGTAATACGTACTTGATATAACTAGCTTGAACATGAATTTTACTTGCTTGAACATGATTCTTACTTGCTTGAACATGAATTCTTGCTTGCTTGGAAAATCGTATCGACATCTATAAAGTTCTTGATATCCTGCTTGTCAAATACTTGAAATCATGCGATACTCTCTCTATACAGTTCTTGATCTCTTACTTCATCATCATGCATTGTTATACCTGCATTGCACGTAACATGTAATATACTTAAAGATTGCTCGAACTTGAGATGTAATTCCTATTGAGCGATTCGCTCACCTAGTTGCAATTCTAACATTTTTTCAGGTAACTTGGATAGCGACCACCACCCGGATGGGGATGAGACCGAGTGATGAGTGCTAAAATCACAGACCGGTGAACTGTCAGCTAGTAGTGTCTTTTGTGTCTTAAGCCCTTACATTGTATTTCCAGTTATGTCAGTTATATCAATCTAGTTGATTAAAACTTGTTAAGGCTTGAGGACTAGTAGTTCGAATTGAATAATGTATGTTTATCATCTGTTGGTTAATTGTAAGAATCGTCATCTTGGACTATTGGTATTATTTTGGAAATTTACACGTTAGTTATTTTGCGCATTCTGACTTTTGTCAAAAAAGAAATCTTACTATTCTGATTGACACGAACGACCTATATAGATTGTCGCACCTCCGGGTATCTTCCGCGCTCGGGGCGTGACAATATCAATGGTGACAATTGCTATATTTGTGGGTGTGCCGGCTGCGCCAATGGTGGCTGCAGGAAGTGCGGCTGTAGAGAGGCCTTGACATGGCCTATTATTTTAGAGGTAGTTGGGGGTGCAGCATTGGTCGGGCCTGGAGCTTGTTCAGTTTTTTCATTCAGCTATTTTTTCAAAGCTTTAATCTCTTGTCGATAGTTCTCTAGGATCATTAAGACAGCTGGATCCAGCGCTGCCACAGCGGGAGTATTCTTGAATGCTTTGCCCGAGACACCTTCGGATGAAGCTAGCAGAGGAATCTCTTCTTCTTCAGAAGTCACCACGTTGGCAGTCAGAGTGATGATAGTTTGCTTTTCTTTGGCTGCTCTGAGCATTTCGTCCACAGCTTGGCTTCTTCTTGTTACTGGCCAGGGCCTTTCGGCTAGCTTGGCTAATTCTTTTAGCTCTTCCGGTAGGACCTCATATCTATTGGTCACCCCTGCCATGTTTCAAGTGAAAACTTGAATTCTTTTTGTTTGCCTCCAGACTCCCCCCTTAGCTTGACCGGGGAAGGTCGACCTTTCAAATATTGATATCCTTTTATTCTCTTCCCGTTCTGGGGAAGCTTCAGAGTACTCGACTTTCAAGCCATCTTCATGTTCATTGACGTGCATGAGCGATGCCTTCATTCCTATTTCTATTCCCTCTTTTTTTTCTTTGACGCCGACATCGCAGAGCAGTCGTTGTTGACCTAGGGAGGAACTTCCCAAGCCATGAATGTAATTCCTGACCACTTTGGTCATTTCTTCTTGACTGTGCCCTGGAGAGAGGGCATGGGGTAGCAGTTGGTCTTGAGTCGACGGCCTGGAGGAAATCCGTGACAATCGAGCAGCTCCGTTCGATCCTGTCGATCGTTGGAAAACATTGACCTACCTGGCACAGACCCTATGAGAGGGTAGAGAGGCCACCAGCCCAACCTCTGTTGGATGGTATGAGAGGATCTAGAGGGGGGTGAATAGATCATTTCTTAAACCTTTGAACACTTTTGAACAAACTACAAAAATAGCAAGACACTGAGGGCACAGTACTAAACTAGCATGTAAGATATTGGTAGTGAAGAATCATGAAACGCACTCAACACATAAAATCACATGTGAATGGGAGGAAGAAGAGATGGACACCACACAGAAACCATAACACCGAAGTTTTTAAGGTGATTTGGCTGCTAGTCAGCAAGCCTACGTCCACCCCTCACGAACTTGGTGAGGCTTCTACTCTTTGGCCAAAAGAGAGACACGCACACACACGCTGGAAACCCAGCAGAACATGGGGATAAACACCCCCCCCCCCCCACACACACACATATACACGAGGAGCAAGCTCTTCACGCTGCAACACGCAGCAAACACAGGGATGACTGCCTACACACAAAGTAGTCCTGAAGGTAAAAGAACAAAACAGATAAAACAAGATCAAGAACAAAAGGAATAAAAACAAGGCTCCAACGGAATGAGTGTCATGCCCCGAGCGCGGAAGATACCCGGGATGCGTCGCGAGTTTATATAGATCATATCAATCAGAGCATTAAGATTTTTGACATAAAGACAGAGTGCGCAAAAGACTAGGCAAATAATAACTAAGATTTAAAATTTCCAAAATATATCAATATTCCAAGATAACCATTATCCAATTGACCAAAATGATGATAGCTCTAGTCCATAACAATCATTATTCAGACCAAACTACTAGGCTACAAGCTTTAACAAGAACAAAACTGACATAACTGGAATATAAAGACAAGGACTCAAGACACAAAGGACACGACTTGCTGACAGTAGACGATTAGTGACTCTAGCACTCTTCACTCGGTCTCATTCCCATTCATATGGTTGTCGCTATCCGAGTTACCTGAGAAATGTTAGAATGTACTGGATGAGCGAATCGCTCAGTATGAATTATATCTCAAGTTCGAGTAGTCTTTAAGTAATTTACATATTTCGTGCAATGTAGGTATAGCTATGCATGATGGACAAGCAAGAAATCAAGAACTGTATAGAAGAATATGACATGATTTCAAGTACTATCAAGTGTTGACAAGCAAGATATCAAAAACTTTATAGAAAGAATATTGCATGATTTCAAGTACTATCAAGTGTTTACATAATTTTTCAGGAAAGTAAGAACCATGTTCAAGCTAGTAATATTAAGTATGTGTCATAAGAAATTGGCTATTTCATTCAAGCAAGTACTTTGCCCATTCCGGGCCACGCAAGTCAAGTCTTTGCCCATTCTGGGCTACGCTAGTCAAGTCAAGCACACAAGTAGTGTCACGAGAGAGTGAGTGGAATGCCTCAAGTCAAGAAAGCAAGTACTTCGGTGCAAGGCTTAAACACCGTGATCATTATAGCTCCCATGGGCACAAGTACTTTCGGGTGCTCCGCCTAGAACCAGATCGGGCCCCATTAACGCCTACATTGTTCATGTATTTATTTCGACATCCACTCTTGTTTTATAGCCAATATAGAATTCTAAGGGTTTAACCATTGTAGGAACATAAGGTAGATTTCATGAATAGTGTTCAAGGTCAGATTATTATGCAGGAAATGAACTATGGTTATATCGGCACAAACCACGAGACATGTCGAGAACTTGGGTGGAATTGGCGCCCTATCAAATGCCATTAATTGACTAAATGACGCCCTATCAAGTGCCATTATTTTCCGAATTGGCGCCCTCTCATAGGGGCTCCCGTTCAGTGAACAGGACAGGTCTGGAACAAACGGTTCTCAAGACAAATTGGCGCCCATACAGGTGCCATTATTTTTATAAATGGCACCCTGCAGGGTGCCATTATTTGATGAAATGGCACCCATCAAGGTGCCATTATTTTACTAAAGGGCGCATGCTAACAGTGGCGCCCATTTCTTAATATTCCAATTTTCATTTGTTTTGTCTAAACCTAATTGGCTGATGCTACACATCAAGCAGGTATGTTATTAGATACAAAACACTATTCAAAATTTCTGATGTTCACAGAATCAGGAAATAATGACATGAATAGATAGAAAAAAATATCAGGATTTCAGAATCGTGTTCATGCAAGAATATTAGGGTTTCATTTCATATATATTAATTTTCTAAGCATGAGTGATTATTAAATATGGAAATAGAATTGCAACAGTAACACCAAAGAAAAAAGAAAAAAGAAAAGGAGCAAAAATCAAAGTAAAGCTCAAAGTCCAAAAGCTCCAAAAGTATAAAACTAGGCATGACAAGAGTGGCAGTACAGTTTTCCCGCGGGACGTTATGAGCCCGATCGTATACGTGCCCAAAATGGATAATGGTTCGATGATAGACACAAAGTCCCGGCACAACAAACTGAATCTCTGAAGGGCTTGTCACGAGAAGGATACAAGCCTTAAAGACCTCTATACCTGGCCAAGGCTTACCTCTCGAATTCTTTTTTTTCTTTTAGGACTAGACCGTACCCTAGGTATGGCTTCGACAGAAGCACAATCATACAAATTGGCCCCTGGCCGGGGATTGTCACCTTAAAAGCACGCCAACATCAGGAGATTCCTAGTAGGACAGGTACGGCTCTTGTTGCCGGGTCGAAGTTAGCCTTCAAAACCAAAAAAATTAAATATTTCAAAATCCAAAAAAAATCAAATACTTTAAAATTTAAAAAAATAAATATTTCAAAATCAAAAAAAAATAAATATTTCAAAATAAAAAAATTAAATATATAAAAATCCATAAAAAATCAAATATTTCAAAAACCCAAAAAATCAAATATTTCAAAAACCAAAAAAATTAAATATTTCAAAAACCCCAAAAAAATCAAATATTTTAAAATAAAAAAAATCAAATATTTCAAAAATAAAAAAAATCAAATATTTCAAAATAAAAAAATTAAATATTTTAAAATCCAAAAAATCAAATATTTCAAAAACCCCAAAAAATCAAATATTTCAAAAACTCTAAAAAATCAAATATTTCAAAATCCAAAAAAATTAAATATTTCAAAATCTAACAAAATCAAATATTTCAAAAACCCAAAAAATCAAATATTTTAAAATAAAAAATCCAATATTTCAAAACCAAAAAAAAATATTTCAAAACCCAAAAAAATTCAGATATTTCAAAACCCAACAAAAATCAGATATTTTAAAATTTTTCAACAAAAGCCATCATCCTTTGCATAGCATGCATTATATTTATACATTTCATTATATCTCGCCTATTTAATAAAGGCTCCGCCCCTTGACCAAATATCAAGGATCGATCATTTTCTAACTTACTGCAGGCAAGGGGTTGAGCCTAAGAATAGATCTGACTTGTTTGCTTGTTTAAGTGTGTGCAGGCACATGTTCTATTGCCCCAGGATTCAAGACTCTCAGGTTTTCTCTGTCTCTGGTCCCTTTGCGGTCTTTTGTTAGGCCGCTCATCTCCCCTAGCGGTTGCATGGGGACCGTTTTCCTCACCCGAGAACCTAAACTCTCAGGTTTTTTTGTTTCTCATCCTTTGCGGTCCTTTGGTAGACCGTTAAGATCTTCTATGCGGTCAAATGGCGACCGCATGCCACACCCGAAAGCCAGAAAACACAAATTTCTTGTGCTCTTTCCCCTTGCGGTCTCTCGCCAGACCGTTAGGAGGGCCTGGCGGTCCTTTGCTGGAGCATTTTTCAAATAGAAGATCTTGTTCTAGCTGAACCATTAAGCTAAGGTGTAATCTCACTGTAAATCTTTCAAACCAATCTTTTATTTCATTCATCCAAGGTTCATCCTATATCATTCTTTCAATAAAATTCAAATGCATGATCATGTAAATTCAAATTGCATTCAATTTTCCATCCGCACATGGCCGGATCTTGCATAATTCCTTCACATAAGCACGGTACTCCTCTTCATCCTCTGTCACTTCTGCTTGCAAGGCACGGACGCGGTTGATCTCCCACATGGTCAGAGCACTCCGAATCACCCGCTCGTCCTCCTCGGTCCTGATCTTCCTAGCTTGAAAGGGCGGGTAGTGTGATAGTGCTGGAACCGTAGTTCGGGGAAGCCCAATTTGCAAGTAGCACCGGTGTGGGTTGTAGATCGCCAATGTAGTGTTCCCCACTAGCCGCAGGTCTAGGTCCAATCGCCGAGGTAGTCTAAGGGTAGTGCATTGAAGAACCTGGGGTTGCATCACGAACTTGTCAATTGGCAAGGTGTTGAGGAAAAGGCGCCATTCGTCCCTTATCTTCTTATCCGCAGTCCGACATTCAACTTGTGAATAAAATTAAGATGCACCTCCTATGAAGTAGAGTGGGTGGCTCCCGAATATGCGGCTAGCTGAAAGCACATATTCCTTGGGTAGAAATTTGAGTCTAATTCCCATCCAACATTCAAAGACAATCATTGACCCAAAGAGGGGACCTCTTAAAGATACTAAACTAAGGCCTTCATAGAGGTAAGAAAGGATGGCTTGAGAGATGGATAAACCCCGCCACAACCCACTAATAATGCTAAGGTTTTGGATGTCTAAGAGGTGGTCAGTGGTAGAAAAGAGCAAGACCCCGTACAAGCAAATGGAAGTAGCTTTGGCTATGGCTTTATATCTCCCCCACTTGTTTTTGCAATGGGAAGTGGCCCATTAGGCTATGGGTATCAAATGGATATGGCAGGAGCTAATCATGGTTTTCACATCCTTTGGGTTATGTATGAAATCCCCCAAGATGAGTGATGGATCTATAGTTTCAACCGTATGACACACCAAGTCTTCATCCCCCACCTTAGTCTTAGGAAGGGCTAGGTAGGTCTCTACCTCTTCTATAAGGACAGTAGCTTCAAAGGTTGGGAATATGAATGTGTGTGTTTGAGGATGCCATAACTCCACTATAGCTGAAATGTTAGGCCAATCTAATGAAATTTTTTAGAAATTCTTGGCTAGGACTACTAAAGGATGAATGTGCCATGCCCTTAAGATTGAGAGGACCTCTAAAGGGAGTTCCTTTATCATGGGAGCCACCCACTTCAAGCTAGAGTAGCATCTTGGGCCGGGAAGGAGCTAGACAGAGGAAAAAAAAGAAGAAAAGAAGAAGAAGAGGGATGCCATGAGAAGAAATTTAAGGAAATTCATGAAATTTTTGAGATTGATTTGAACTCACCTCTCTTGAAGAGCTTGTGCTCAAGTGCTTGGGGATGGAAGTCAGTCGTTGTAGCTCTCCATGCTCCTTCCTAGCCGCCTTTAGCCCGGTGTAGACAACCTCACCCATGGTGCTAGCTTCAAAGCTCCTCTTCATGGTGATTTGAGTGCTCTTTATGAAGTTTTCAAGAGCTTAAAGCAGAGATTTCTGTGAGCTACAAATTCTGGGTATATTCCTAGTTATAGGGTTCTAATTCTAGCCCTAATGCATTAGGATTGAGGCTAGGTGGCCTCAATTTAAGTTTGGATAGGTTTTTGTGCAGATTAGGTGCTTTTAGCCATGGGTTGGGACACTCTCAGAGAGTCCCGTTCGGATTTTACTGAGTCTTCGCCCTTGCGGTCTATCGCGCGACCGCTACGCTCCCATAAGTAGTCGTTAGATGACCATTTTTTCCCTTCCTTCACTGCCTTCTCTCCCTCTCGCCAAACGGTCATGTCGCGACCGTTTGTCTCTCCCTGCGGTCTTTCATTAGACCATTTTCAAGCTTCCTGTCCTGTTTGATCATCTTTTCTTATCTTAAACATCAGTTCTCTCTCTCTCTCCTGCCCTCTTTGTCAATACCAGAGGTCTTTGTTAGTAAGTCAGCAATCACATCCACACATTTTTCATTTGAAAAGACAAAAAAGATCACATTTTACTAATCAAAAGGTCATGTACATGCATGCATAAGTACAAGGTAGCTCTCAAGTAGGTCCCTCTCCTGGACCTCCACTATCGCCGGTGCCCTCGTGCCGCTTTTATGGCGGGCCCATGGCTGTGCTCCCCCCCTCTCGTTGTCGTCGCCTCTCTCCCTCCTCGTTCCTCCGATGGTCGGAAGAGCCGGTAAGGAAGTCAGGGAACGCGCTGCTCAGCGCGCCGCTCTGCGAGGTACTCCTCTCGGGTCCTTGGCCCATCATCCGCACTGTCCTCTGTACAACCCGCAGCTCGATCCTCAAGTCGTAGGCCTAGCGCCGCGCCTCCCTCGCCTCAGTCCAGTAGCGCTCTAAGTCCGCTGCTCCTGTACGGAGTCACTCCGTCTCTGCTCCGAGTAGCCCCGCCTCGGCTGGTGACTACTCCAGCTCTGCTCTGAGTCACTCTACCTCCGCTCGAGCACGCTCAGCCTCGTTAAGTGCTGCGGTTAGCTCCCTCGCCTGCATAAAACATTCATCATGTCAGTCATTTGCATTATCATAGCATTTAGTCAAACGAAATCGGTTTGTTTGCTTACCCTCTCTACGAGAGTGGTCTCGGCCTCCTCGGCCTGAGCAACCACCCGAGCAAAGTCTGCATCTCACTCCGCCCGGTATGCTGGCTGGGAAGAAGAGGATGGAGCGTCCGATCCCTGTCGTTGTGCTCCCTCGGCTCGATGCATTTTAGAAATCAAGTCAGTCAAGTGCATAAGCATCTGCATATTAAGTCTAAGGTTTAAAACTCACCAGAAGCTCCAGCTCTCGCTGGAACTCATCCCTCTGCTGAACGATAGAGTGGAGGAGTCCCTAGAGCTCCGCTATGCGTCCCTGGGGGTCTAGCTGCATATAGCAAGTCCAAGTGTTAGTGCATTAGAAGTAATTAAGAAGCATAAGTTTAGAGAGTCGTACCGATCATCACGCACGGTAGAAGACCTGGTCTCCATATCTCCTGGCATAGGCCTTTAGGTAGGGCTCATCGCTGGTAGCCTGGGCCCGTACCACCTGACCCCTCCGCGTCCAGTCGCTCACCTGGTCGATCACCCGGGTAACCTAGTCGATCTCGCCGCTCAGTCCCTTCGAGGACCGTCCTACGCGCTCCTCATCCCTCGCTGGGAACTCCACCTCTGGCTGGTGGATGACCCTAGTCCTCATGATCAGGCGGTGATGGAGAGGCTCGATGATGTTCATGCAATGAAGTCATACCTCCCATCCCGCGTAAGCCTGGGCTGCCTCCACCTAGGGTTGTCCCTCGTGGCCCTCGTTACGGTACGATGTTCAGCACACCTGAAAGGGCAATCAAGTCAAGTCAACGTTTATAAGTGCATTTAAGTGCATTTTAGAAGCCTTAAGTCTAGAGTCTTACCGATGCATAAGGAAATGTGTCCATGTCATCTTGGATCGCCCGGGCTAAGCGTCGCAGCGACCCGCCATCCATCGTCTCGCGATGGGTAACTAGTCCGGATGTACTTCCTTTACCCGCCCTAGGCTAGGGAGGTACCGGTAGCTACATACCTGCATTAGCCAAGAGTCAGCATATAGCAAATCATAATCATAAGCATAAGCATTTTTAAGCTGAGCTTTTTTTTACCTGAAGCAAAGGCGAGAAGCCGCCCAGCATCGTCTGCCGGTCGGTCTGTGACGACCCAGACTCCGGATATCGGATATACCCGATAGGATTACCGAGTAGACTCGATACCACTTGGAACCCGTGAAGTCTCCCAAGAGCTGTAAAGCTCCGAAGGGATAAAAGGATTGTCGTGTAGTACATTGAAGTCACAGATATAACAGTAAGTAATTAGATTTCATTAATCAGGTTTGCTAAAGTAGCAGAAATAAAATTACTTTTTAATTAGCAGTTAAAATTAACAATTATACTAGAGTCCAGTCCAAAGGAAAGACAAGTACAGTCCAACAGAAAGAAAAACGTACACTGAGGTTGGGGGAAGCCCGGCGCAAGTATCGCTGGCAACTACGAACAGGGCACACCAGGAATCGCGAAGCAAGAAGAGCATCACACCTGAAAAGTAGGGGTGAGCCTCGTGTCACTGGCTCAGTAGGGGTCACGCGGATCCCCACTGAAAAATAACACAATAATACGGAACAACAGCTAAAACAACAGTGGTAGTAAAGCAGGAAAATCTAAACTACAACTACAAAGCTGTAAAAGAAAACCGTAACAGCAGGAGTAGGACAGCTAAAATGAAAGGGAAAGAGAAAGAGGCCGTACCTGACAAAACATGACTCCCGAAGGAAGTACGGCTCCCTAAACTACTCTGAAGAGCAACAGAAAGGCGAATCCTGATCTCACAAAGTTAGGAGTTACCGATCCGTTGATAGACATAAGGCCCAAAGCGAAGATCCTACAAAAGTAGGTAAGAACCCTAGAAAGGACCTAGACAAACATAGACACCAAAGCATACACGACTAGATTTCTGTGCATGCTACACAGAGCTGACCTCGGGTAAAGTCAAGAAGAGACAAACCCAAAAAAGATCATGACACAAAGAATGAGAAACATGGGGGTCACATGTCAAGTGACGAAAGCACCTCCTCACTAGAAGAACAGCCAGATGCGTCCACTGATGTCTTACACTACGCCACAAGTATCTCCCTACGGACGCCAAGAATGACAGAGACTGAGATACTCACTGAACTGAACCAGGAACTACAGTAACGAGTGACTAGTCAGGGTCACGCCTGTCAACGTTCATCCAAAAGGCCCCTGACCACGTGTGCACACACAAGCTCAATGCCTTGAGCCAGGCCTCTAGCTAGTTTTCTCCCCAGCAGGACGCTACTGCAAGGCAAGGGAGCCCACGGAAACTAGCCTATAAACCGTATCTCGGGAACTGCCCCGCCACCACTTCCAGGTGGGCCGACACTCGAGGTCGTCAGGCTACGACTAGTGGAGGCTCACTAGACACAGAGACTCTGAAACACGAGTGCTGAAGTGTAGACAGGCTAAGCAAGCACTGCCACACGTATTGCGAAGCACAAAGTCAATACACCAACTGCCAACAGACTCAGGACAGGGCAACTAGACCTACCAACGCAATGATCCTTGAGTCTCATGACTCGGAGTCAAGATCGTCGCACAACGACGGTGACAAGCCGCCAATCAGTCTAATCCTAAGCCGAGGAAAATGACATTGGATCATCAGATTCACACAACTGTATAAAACGACTCACGGAGACCTGAGGGAGCATCAAGACCCTCAACGCACCTGGACACATAAACCGAGGTGGGACAGTACCTCAAAGCATCCAGAACCACTATCTCGAGCTATCCAGAATAGTAGAGACACACACACGGTTACTTGTCAACCACTAGGTCTCACCAAGTTGACCAGAACCTAAAATGACTCTGAAACAGTACAGAAACCTAACCAATAGCAGGGTATGCCTGGCTATCTGATAAAATGGTCATAGCCCTCATAGGACATCAAAAGATGTCCATGGGACAATGGGAAAACCGCGAGGTCAAGCCGAGGCACTTGAAAACCAACACATCGAAAAATGACACGCAGGAGTTAAGCGGAGGAACAAACGCTGGCGGTCATAGAATGGGCCGCTAGGGGACTTCAGCGGTCAAGGATTAGGCCGCTAAACCCAATCAACCCTGAACTAACCTATTCAGTCAAACCACCAAAAGCGGTCTAATATAGATGCGCTACACGGAGTAGGCGGTCTAAAAGTGAACCGCCACACTAACCGCCCTAAAACATTAACCTAAGACAAACGGACTGTAGCGGCCTAAGAAGGGCGCGCTACAAGGAAGAAACGCTCAAAGGTTGGGCCGTCAAGGCCAACCGACTTAGAATCTTGACCCGGTCAAACGAACCGTAGCGGTCTAAGGAAGGAGCGCTATAGCACGTTGGTGGTCAATGCTAGGGCCGCCAGCCCAAACCGACTTAACCCGTTGACTAACATCAATGACCCTTAGTAGTCTAAGAAAGGGCCGCTAGAGCAAATAGCGGTTGATCGTACAACCGCTAAGACTCGAACCGACTTACACTAATTTTGAGAAACCATTGAGCCTGGCGCACCACCATAGGGGCGCCAAAGGCAAGAGACGGTCTAAGTTTAGGCTGTCAGCCTAAACCGACCTGAACTAACCGACACACCACGGTGTGTGGCGGTCTATCGTTGGGCCGCCAGAGACAAGAGAGGGTCTCTGAAACGACCGCTAGCATGATACGGCGAGAAAATCATGAGAATGGCCGGATCCGGCCGTTCCATGCCCCATTCGCGTCTAAAAAAAGGGGAAACAGTCCTAATCGACAAAAACAACCTTCCACAGGCTGGAAGGGGTCCATGCAACATCTAAATCGCAAGAAACGGGTGATTCTATCGAATCGACCCTAATTGGGTCACCGGGGTTCTCGGACTTGTACCGGCCCCAATGATGACCAATCACGATAAAAACAGCGGATTTGGAACGCTAACATGCTGGGGGTCACAATGAAACTAATGTAGTTGAAAACCATCACCATTTTTTGATGAACCCGACGCACACCCCCCGAGCATGCTTTTCTCGAAACTGAACGAAACCCACTGATATGTGCACCGTTCGGGGTGAAACTACGAGGGAACCCAGAGGAGAAGTAGGTAATCCATTTCCCTACCTCCACCGAAGATTCTGTGCACCGAAGCGACTGAACCGCGCCAAAAATTACCAAACCAACGAACCGTGCCGACTTTGAATCCACCGAGGGATCGCACCGCGCCAGGCTCAATCCGCCACTCCATCACGCTCCAGGTTCACTCCATCACGTTCCTGCCTTAGCCAGCTCGCCACGGTCGGGCACCCCGCGTCGAGAGGACTAGAGAGAAGATAGAATAAGAGAGAGAAAGGGAACGTGAGAAATGAGGGAGGAGAGAGGGTGAAAGAAGAATAAATAGAAAAGAAATTAGGAATTTTCCTTGTTTCTGAAATTCTGATTTTTGTGCCAAAAATCTACTAATTTAGAAAAATACGTAAAAATAGTCAAAACGATCCTCTCAAAGAGTACATCGCAACTGTAGCGTCCTCGAGTCGATGAACTGAGAAATAAACTCTCCACTGGGTTCCGTAACTTGTACGAGAGAAAAACCCACGCGGATCGTAAAACTCAACTCAGGACCCACAAAAGTGATCCGAAAGCACTTTGATAAGGATCTGAAAGATCTGATAAGAATCCAAGGTATTACAGTGGTACTGAGTGAGTCAAAAAGGAATCCTAATGCAGCGGCGCCCCAGGCGTACTCTCTGACTCTGTCTAGGTCCCTCAGTAGTGGGAGGAGCCTGCAGCTCACTCCGTCCGCCCTCGTCGCAAAGAGCAGCTTCCCAAACATCAGCATCAGGAAGCAACGCAAAACGATGTCTCCCTCCGGTCCCGGTCCCGCAGCTACCTTCTCTCTGGGGATGTCCGTCACCCATCCCAAGTTCTGCTCAAGTAGCTCCCCCACGGCTATCGCCGCACCTCTCAGCCCCAAGCTATCCTGGAGCGTCGCTCTCGCCAGCATGGTCGAATGGCATCCCGGTCATGTCAGCTCAAGGTCCAACAGCTCCCTCGCTAACTCTCGATAGTGGGCATGCGTGGTCCCCGTCACCGGTGCTCCGTGCACCCACAGCCCCGTGATCCTCGCCACGTCCTCTAGCGTAGGGATCATATGTCCCCACGGGAATAAGAAGGCTCGGCTGATCGCGTCCCATCTCTCGTGTAGTGCGTATAGCAACGCCGTGTCGATCCTCATCACCTCCATTCCGAGGAACTCTGTGAAGCCCATCATTGCTAGCCTCTCTCTCTGGAACTCCGGCAGCACCAGGTACACTGCTCGGACCTATAGCCAGGAGATCCTGGTCTGTCTCTTTCCCTGCATATATTTAAACGGTCAAAATTAGTCATCCATAATAGAATAAGCAATTCATGCATTCAGAATCCCAAGCGGTCTTCTCTAGACTATTTCCCTTCTCCAAACGGTCTGACCTAGACAGCTTGGTGTCCATGTGGTCGCTGTAAGGACCGTTTGGCGTTCGCCATTGTGATTGGTTTCAACCCGTTCGCCAGGATTGGAAATGGCCTAAAAGGCCTGTACAATCATTCCAATAGGTCCCAAGACCCATTCCCATCCTAATCTAACCACATGCATGAGCTTAAAACATTCAAAAGTGGGGTCTTAGGTCTCGGCCTACCTCCGACGATCGCCTTCCGGTCGCCGCCCCGGTGACCTCCTCGGTAGTATGCTCTCTCTCCTCTTCCTCAGGAGCTTCTTCATGCCCTTCCACCGCCGTAGAAAGCTCCTCCACCGCTGGTTGACCCGACGGGACCTCTTCCCCCTCCGGTGGGCGCGCCGTCGCCATTGGAGCTTCTTCTTCTTCTTCTAAACGCCGTTGGAAGCGACGAACGGCTCTCTTCTTCACCATCCTCGTATGGGGGGGGGGTGGTCGCCCGGTCACGGTGGTTGTTGGTGTGGGGGTCTCGGTGGCCGCCGGAGTGGCTGGTGTTGGGACTTGGGTTGGAATGAGTGTGAAGAGTGGGGGGAGGGAACGGTCGATCTGTTTTGAAATCTTTCAGAGCCATGCGGTCTATCGCCAGACCGTTAGGTAGCCATTAGCGATCTTCAAGCAGACCGTTTGTCATAACCGCCCTTCGTCTAGCGGTCTATCGCTAGACCGTTAGGTGTCTCTTCGTGGTCCTTGCTAGACCGTTTGGAGCAGCTGCATGATTGATGGTTTGGTATGCTATATTTTCTCTATTCTTTGTTCCATTCTTGGGTGGTCTTCATCTGAGATATACATCATGAATATAATTATTGATGGCTAACCTCTCTTATTGTCAAAATCATAAACACCATCATCCCGTTGATTTTTCGCCAAGCAGGTAAGTCAGGTAAGTATCTCGATCCTAGTCCCTTAATGCATTACTATATGGTATCTATGATATATTACCTCGAGAACTGGTTGGTCATTCATGTGTTCTGGGATCTGATGTTCCCCTTTAACAAAAATGATGATGATCTAGGTGCACATGTTTAATCGTTGGATAGGCCGTTAGGTTGGAAGAGTTGGGGGACGATGGTTCTATCTTGCACGCCGTGGTTGCAGATAGTATCTTGACCCTGATTTGTCCGGTCTAGAAATACTATTCTTGAGTATTTTCCTATTTTATCCTTTCTTTACATTTGTTTTGATGATTTCTTTTATTTTAGCCCAGCATGCATCACACGCATCTTTGAGCATTCATGTGCCCTCATCTGTCTAAAGTGTCTCAATAATGGTGGATAACTATGTATCCATGGTCTTGAGTAACAAGAGTCATTCCACTCTGAGTTAGAAGGTTTCCTTCGGCCTATTTGATCAGTTTGGTTAGCTGAGGATTCATGTCTGGAGTTTAGTTGCTTGTCTCTTTACTTTTATGTGTGCTCCGACCGCCTATCAGCTGTGCATTCCAGTGAGGAGCTTGGTTGTGTCTTATTTTCCTTAGTTCCTCTAGACATGTGTCATTCGGTTTGGCCGTTCCTTGTGATTGGTTCGAAGTTTTCTGGAAGATTCCTATCGCTCGTTGGTTGAGGACGGGTGTTAGTTTACCTTAACGCCTGCTTTTTAGTCCACTACGCTACATTTTCGCTTCATCTCCATGTTCCATTTCACTTTCGCTTCACCTCCGCTTGCTCCCCTGCAAAGCGGACGTTAAGGAGGGGCATCTGTTGACACCCGTTTTATGACCAGTGAGTTGGGTCATCTCCTTATCTATTTTTTATGATGTCCCGGGTTGTTCACCGTTTATTGGGCTATTTTTTGTCACTTTTTGGGCTTATTTTTATGGGTCACTCTCCCTGGTTGGGCTTGGTTCCTTTTATTTGTTTCGACATTTGAGCTTATTGGGCCTGGATAAGGGCTAATAAGGGTTTTATTGTGGATTTATATGGAGATTTATCACTCTTTATCTCTTTTGCCACGCCTATCAGCCTTGCGGTCTATCGCACGACTGTTTAGTATCATTGGTGGTCTTTTGATAGACCGTTAAGCATACAGAGAGTCCTATTGGGTTTCTTCGGTCTTATCTCTTTCTGGATGACTGAGCCATGCGGTCTATCCGTCGATCGTTTATTGAGCCTTGCGGTCTATCGCAAGACCGTTAGGAGAGACAGAGAGTCTTGCTCTCTCTGTTCTTCCTCTCTTCGGCCGTGGTCAAACTAGAGTCCATGATTTGTTGATTTCACTCTGGATAAAGACTCTCAGAACCTTCTGTTTGTTTCTATGGAATCTTAGGAGTATTATCTTCGAGAATTATCTAAGTTCAGGCCTATTTTTGAGTCATTATCTCTCCAACTCGACCAGAGGGTTTGGGGGTCTATAAATAGAACCCTTGACTTCATGGCTTGAAGGGAGAGATTTCTGGAGTTTACGTCAAAGTGCTACTACATCTTGGAGCAAGTACCAACCAGGGAGAAGTCCTTTCTACATCCTTAAGGCTTCTGGTCCAGGGAGTATTGAGTTCCAATTAGTTTGTTTGTGTCTTTTCCTCTAAGTTTTCTCTTTTCTCTTTGCATCATCATAGCATATTCCCTCTCCTCTCCCACGTTCTTTGCATTCAACTATTGTTTTAAACATCCTCCCACTCTTTTCCACGCCCCACGGGGTTAAAAAATCACCAACCCCCAGGTATTTACCCTTCCTTTTATGCACTTTAGCTTAATTACTTTATAGATACTACACTAGTCCAAGGGCTTATTGGGTTGTTTTCCTTCGTGTCTACATTCTTCTGCAGGTTTACAGAGCTTACTATACGAGGCCCAGCTCTTCTGGCCGGCCAGGAGCGGTGAAGATACAAGTTCCACGTTGTTATTCTGGGTACTCTTGCGGCCGTTCGGAAGACCGTTTGCTGATCTCAGGCGGTCTATCGTAGAACCATTTGACATTGTTTGGTAGTCGTTTGGGAGACCATTTTCCTTTTGCAGTGCCTATTTTCTCTCTCCCGCGGGCGGGTGGTCTCACTCGGCTCTTTCCAAGGTTCGTATTGTGGTTTTACTGCGTTATTCGCCTTGGTGGCGATCACACCTTCCTTTATTTGGGCATTGGTCATCTTCTCCATCATCTTTCTTACTTTCTCTTACTTTTAGTTGCTCCACACCTATGGTGTGTGTCTTTCTCTTACTCCTTTGCTCCATGCCCCGGCGTGTGTTTTTTATTTCCCCTTCTTTATTTCTACAGTATTAAGATGACATGCTCACGAATTTCATGTTGATTGCTTGAGTTAGTGCACCACTTGCTCACACATATTTCACATCTTTCATATCTCTCACATCACACCATCAATACACACAAAACCATCACACAAAATATCTACATGGTACGCCAATCGATCTTGGATGAGATTGGGAGGGACTGGGACTGGAACATAGCCGTGGGGGCCCCTTGGGCTGGGAGGAGGGCGCGACCCCCAAGGCATGGCCCCAAGCGGGCCGCACCCAGGGTGAACTCCCCCGGGTGGGTCGCGACTTCGAGGGATGGCCCTCGGGGGTCTCATTTCACCGTCTGGGGGTGTCCTTTAAAGGATAGGGGGCTCTGGGATACTGAGATTGGCCCGTGGGGACTTTGTTGTTGTCGCGTCGTAGTTGCTGCTCGCAAGGTGTTCGGGTAAATTTCCAACACACCTCGGGTTATCAAACGGCTCGAATAGGTGACTGGTGGGCCTTGGATTTGGCCTGGAGCTGAGAGTATGAGCTCGTGGGAGCTGAGAGAGAGGCACTTTGGGTACGTGGGCCTGGCCTCGTAGTGTGTGCCACGTTGCGCGGCAGGTTGGCAGGGTAGCCCCGGGTTGGCCGGAGAGCTAAAAGTTCACGGCTCATCACCGCGTATCTGAGGGTCGGGGATGGCCCAGACTTGCTAGAGGGTCGTTGTAGGACCCGGCTGGTGTGCTGGTGCCGTGGGTTGGCCCACGGTTTGTTGTAGAGTGGTTGGGATATTTGCACCCGCAAGGTGTTCGGGAAAATTTTTGACACACGTGTGTGGGTCGTATATGCGTGATGCGGGCCTCCAAAGCCTGTGGTTGACTTAGTTAGGTCTCCCTTTGACCTCAGAAGGCTGAGTGCCGCGTGGCACGGCTTGTAGTCGGAGCGCCCCCGGGTTGGCCCAGGTGGCCGTGTAGAACGCGGGAAAAGTCTGCAACCGAGCGATCGAGAGTAATCACAATCAATTATTGATGTCGCCGTAGGTCACGGCCAGTTGGTTGGGACCCTTGGTTGGGCCCGGCAAGTCGTAAGAGGGGTTGGGTAGCCCGTGCCTTAAAGGTGTTCGAGGAAATTCCTGAACCCTTACCCCTTAATATTTTGCTTGGAAATTATCTGGGTACAACAATGATGAAGAATTATTCCTATTCACAAGTATGCAAAGATGTGTGCAAGTTGTATCAAGCAATTAAGTATGTATGCTGTGAATGCACAACTGAATTATTATTTACAAAAAGATAAACATGAGTGTATATGCAATTCTAAAATGAACAGTTACTCATCTAACCTGCGATTGTCAACATTTCTCTTTATAATTACCAAAATCAACAAAGGGTAAATGCAAAATTTAGATAAGTATCCAAACTAGTGAACATGGACAATCAACAAGACAATAAATTTGCACTTGGAAACACCATGTTTTTCTCAAAATTCAAGTCCTTACCTTGTAGAGTGTTCAAAATCAAATAGTGCGTCGAAAACAAGATTCTTACCAGATAAACATTCATTTTCTTGCCTTGAGGGACCAATTTTTGTCAATGATTTCCTTGGCCTCAAGGCATCCCTCTAAGACAAAATTCTCATTTTATAGATTTGGGTACCCAAACTTTCTTGGGTCCCATAGAGTTAGTTCCAGCATGAGCAAAAGGATTTTTCATTTTTCTAGCAAACCATTCATCATCTGCCCTCATCAAGTCACATGTGTACATGGAATGACCAAACATGCCACAGTAGAAACACATGACTAGAGCTCTCCTAAAATTGTTTCTCCTATTTACATTCCGAGAGTCAATGAAAGAAAGAGAGTGATAGCATGAATCAACAAACAAATTCTTGAAGTTCATTTCAAGTTGATCATCATCACATTTCATTAGATTGCACGTGTACATTGTGTGGCCTATTAAATGAATCGAATTATTGATTGTGTCATAAAGACCTTTATGCCCACGCCGTATTTTTTTGAAACGAGGTCCTCGGTAACGAGACATAAAAACTCCTTTATTTTATTATTGAATACATAAAGTTGAACATAGTAAAATAAGAAATTGAAAGATTTCGTTGAAATTTGTAAGTAATAAGTAAATAGTACACGATGAAGCTCGAGTAGAAAGTAATGATTCATTTATCATATCATGAAAATAAGGGCTTCTGTTCGTAAAATTTGTGAAAAATGACGAAAATGAACTCATGCTTCCATCATTTCTTCCAAATTAATGTTCCAATATAAAATTGTAAGAAGCCTAGCAATTAGGATAAAACAGTTGACCTTCCATTAATTATTTAATTATTATTAATTATGATTCACACGGGATTCCACGTGTCCCATGCTACTCGGGTAGATACTATCATTACCGCCTGGACAATTAGACATCCAACCCGTAATCGCAACGACCCAATTGCATCCAAACGCATCTCAAGTAGTTGTAGTAAAACTTGACCCGTCGATCCTTTGGCTTTTCCAGGGCAGGGACCTTACCTACAATCCATATATACAAGATCTAAATACAAGCTAAGATATAATATATTTAATATATATAATATAATAAGTATAAATAATATATATAATAATATATATAAATTAATAATATATATAAATTAATATATATAAATAATAATATAATAAAAATAATAAAAAAATGCACATAACTCTCCTTTTTCCAAAACCATTTTTGCTATTCGTATTTGAGAAAACATTAACTGAATATGAACAAGAGCCATGAAATTTTTGTGCTTTATCATGTGAATGCTCTGAAGAATTATCATTCACACATGATGATTTTATTTTGTATTCAAAAACATCTTTCAACTTTTCCTTTCCCTTGACAGGTTTTTCTTGAGCTTCCTTTGATTTCTTCAATTCTATGAGCAGATTTTCAATTGTGTTCTCGGCCTCTTCCTTGGCTTTCTCACTCTTGATCAATTTCATATTTTCAATTTGTTTCTTCAATTTTCCTTCCTCTTTATTCCCGTTGTCCACTTTGTTGTATGCATCTTGTTTTTCAATTTCTAAACAACCAAGCTCATCTTCATACAAGGTATTGTGGATTTCAAAGTTTCATTTTTCCCTTTCATATTTTTGAGTTCCAACTCAAGCAAACTACATTTCATATATGAAGATGAACTAGAATGCGTAGAGTCATGAAAATTCTTTTTCAAAATTTTGTTTTCAAACTTAACCTTCTTGTAACTTTTATACAAGTCCGCATATGCAAGTTTCCATTGATCACAAGTGAGGTTTTCATCATCAGAATTTAGCTCGGTGTCGTTCTCCTCATTTGCCATCAGGCATAGATTTTGGACCAACTCGTCTAGTTCATCCTCCTCCTCAGACTTGGACTCGCTTTCGTCCTCGTTGCTCCATACAACTTTCATCGCCTCTCGCCTCTTCACTTTTCCTTTCTTCAATTTTCTCTGAATATATGGACATTCATTTCTCATGTGTCCGACCTTTTTACATTCATAGCATTTAATCTCTCCTTTCTTCCTCAATGCTTTCTTGCGAATTTTTCCAAAAGATGTTCCATCCTTTCTAGACTTCCTAAAAAGCTCTCTAGCTCTACTAGTGATGAGATCCACAAGTTCTTCCTCGCCACTATTAAGACTTGACCCTTCATCACTTTCCTCAGATGACTTTGTGTAAGCCTTAAATGTTATTGATTTCTTTTTGCTCTTCTCTTCCTCTGTCCTCTTGATGTTCATTTCATAGGTCATCAAGGACCCGATCAACTCATCCAGCGTAAGTGTGGTGAGATCTTTAAAGTCTTCTAGCACGGTCACTTTCGTATACCATTGTGGTGACAAGGACCGCAACACCTTCCTCACTAGCTCTTGATTTGTGTACTCCTTTCCCAGTGCTTTCAAACCATTGATGATCTCACTTAGCCTTGCAAACATCTCCGAGATGGTCTCCTCCGGTTTCATTGCGAAAAGCTCGTAATCTCATATCAACAAATTTGCATTTGTTTCTGTCACTTCTGATGTGCCTTCATATATCAGCTTCAGCTTATTCCACATTTCCTATGCAGAAGAGCACATTGAGATACGTGAGTATTCATTCGGATGAATTGCACATTGAATAATGTTCATGGCTTTGTAGTTAACACATGATTTATTAATATGTTCATCATTCCATTTATCCTCATCTATAGGTAATTCATAAGGACCTTTGTTCAGTACACGACAACCATCATATTCCTGAGCTCGTAAAAACACTATCATTCTATTTTTCCAATAGGGGTAATTTGTGCCATCAAAAAATGGTGGCCTATGTATAGAATGTCCCTCAGGAATCATTCCCTTACTATCCATCGTCTAATGATCTTTTCTATACAACCTTGAGGTTGAATAAAATTTAAAGGCCTCGCTCTGATACCAATTGTTGGCCCAGATAAGCGCACGGACAAGAAGGGGGGGTTGAATTGTCCCCTAAATGAGATGACAGATTTTAAAACTAACTAGCAAAATTAAGGAGATTGATGAAAATAAGCTGAACAGAAATAACTTTAGTTCTCCCAATCTCCTCAAGCTCACTCGATCATGTTGGAAGAAAATAAGACGCAAGCATGCAACCAAAAGACACGAGGATTTTAACGTGGTTCGGGACCATGACGGGCTCCCTACGTCCACCCCTCACCAAACCGGTGAGGCTTTACTTGCTTCGAACTGAAGCACACAGAGTTTTCACTCCAAACACACGGAGACGTCATCTCCAACATGATCCAACAACAGATCAACACACACACACGCTGCTACAAACGCAGCACTCTTCACACACACAACCGTGCACAGACGGTTAAACACACACAGATTCGGAGTTCAGAAAAATAAAAATATGTTCAATACATGCTCATAAACTGAATAGAAATCATCAGAATATATGTAGGAAGGTTGCAGAAGTGTATCCTCATATGATGAAGGGCTTAGAAATGTTTTTGCTTGAAGCGTCCACAGTGGGGGGGTCGATCTTCAACTGAAATGATGACGAGCGAACTTCTCCTTGGAGATACAGCCTCGTCGGAGCATGAATGCTTGAGAAGGGATGAAGATCTTCAAGATGACAACCCAGATCACCCCTGCAAGAGTAGAAAACGTGAAGCACTTCTAGAGGAACTCTCCTCCTCTCCCACCTGCGGTCAAAGCCCTCTCCCTTGTTCTCTAGATCTGAAAATCACAGCTCATATATATGGGCACAAAAGGATGTATGAAATATCATAAAAGCCCATGCTAAAGCCTTGTAAAAGCCCTCCAAGATGTGTATGATAACCCTAGGGGCAAAGGGGTCAAAAAAGAACCCAAACGGATTAGGTTAAATGGGTTTCGAACTCAGCTTTATGGGCACGTGCGCCGTAGTCAGTCAACCGAAGCTGGGAGTCAGTCGACCAATCTGTAACCCAGTTTTGTCTGGCCGTTCTGGATGTTTCGGTCGACCGATGTCTCGCGGCCAGTCGACCGATCTAAGAGCCTTTTCATCCTGGTCAGCTCTGGCTATATTGGTCGATCGAAGACACCTTGTTGGTCGACCGAAGTTACTGCAGAATGCATAAATCAAGTGAATTTTGAAGATTCAAGCTCAATAGACCCAAGTTAAAGATGCATGAAGCACATTCATGAAAAACCCATGGACAAGGTGCATGAAAATACTTTGTAATCTTAATTATCGGCAACTAAACATCAAGATCATATTGCTATGCACTTATGCAATATGAGAGCATCATGAAACCAAATTTCACATGAATGATATAGAAGATTTAAACACATTGGCTTGATGCTAAGAAAGCATGAGGTCGACTCCATCCTTTGATGGGTCGACTCTATGAAAAGGCATGAAAGCCCATTCAAGATTTCAACAAGGGAAACCATGAAAGAAGTGCATTAAGAAAAACTGCATGAAATGCACATGATGAGGTCGATGCACTCCATGGGGTGGGGTCGACACAATAGATGAACCTGCATAGATGACTTGCTGGAAGCAAGAAGAGGTCGATGCACTATATAGGCAGGTCGACGTAGCAGCTTATCCAAAATTCACTAAATGATAGATTTGAGAATTCCATGGCCTTAGCAAAATTTATTGAAGAATGTAAATGGCATCTACCACCTATTTTGAATCTTTGACATCAATATGACTCATTCATGCATACAATTGTGTTCGAAATGTTGTCCACCATTAATTTGTTACTACAATGCAAAATAATCAAAAAATAAGCTCTTTAATCAACAAGCATTCTTCAATGAACATTTGCCACGACACATACACACAAGATTTATCATCACTAAAACTTAACTACCAAAATCAACTGGGGGATCTAACAATCTCCCCCTTTTTGATGATGATAAAACGATGTGTCGTGTATTTCAAGGGACAATATGCACAGATGAAAACTATCAAAGTGAATATGCACATATGAACTATGAAATATCTAGAATTGAAATGCAGAACTGAAATGCACTTTGTTCTCCCCCTTTTTGTCATCAACAAAAATTGATTGACAATGGGGTTATTTAAACCTGATATGTACATGTATGATCTAAAGATTTGTATGAAATGAAGTATGAAATGATCCAAATTATTCATGCAAGCATGAAAGGCAATCAAGCAAGTAATACTATTACTCCCCCTCAATGGGGTAGAAGGATAGCAAATGAGCAGTTTATTCAAAATCGAAGTATAAGACATGAAGCATAATCAAAAAAGTTAGTGCATGCATAAGCTAGAGGCACTGCATAAACTATTATGAAGACAAATTCAAAGTTGACATCCATCACAATAATACCCAAAAGTGAAGAGTGCGGTAATGACAAATGAACTTCAAAATAAATGGATATCATTAGAATTTCTTAAGAACACTAGAGGGTTATTTCCTCTCTACATTTCTGTTTTAGATCCTTGACTATCGGTAGCTTCGCTCAACCTCGCTTATGTTTCTTTTATTGGACTTCACCGTTTGGCATGCGTCACCTCATATGTCTCAATGGGGATTCTCGGCTACTTGGATTCGTCACGCATTGTGAGTTTTCTTGTGCATTTTTTCTTCACCATTCGACGTGAGTTTCCTCATTTATTTTAGTGGGGATTCCCGGCTACTTGGTTCGATATGTCACTTATTGATTGTTTGTAGGGTAGGCAGCTTTTTCCTCATGATTACTCCTAATTTCTATGTAGAGATTTAAGTTCCCTTAAAGTGTTGAAAAGAATTTCTAAAATCCTTATCAATCAAAGTCATTTACATCATTATGTGCCAAATGTGTGGGTAATTACTTTGTATGTAGCAAATGAATTTGCCATAACATACCTATGACTCCCCCTAAATGTATGCACAATTGGAAACAAATCCTCCTCCTTTGTATATGTCATGATTCACAAATGATCAAAATCACTGCATTTTATTTATCAAGGAGGTATGGTCTTAGAAGATTTCAAGAAAAAGGTTTTCTAGAATATATACATGCAATCAAGCAAGGATGTGAAAATAAGTTCTTGCAGGATGATTTCCGGTACGTGGCGGAGAACTTGGATCCGAAGATCACCTCACACGTAGTGAAAGCTTCCGGTTGAACATAATCCAACCTTCCATAAACACCATTTGATATATCGGAAAATCATGGCATTAAAGCACACAAAGATAGAAAGTATGTACAAGTGTATGCATGTAAGTAAAAAGATGATGAAGAATTATTCCTACTCACAAGTATGCAAAGATGTGTGCAAGTTGTATCAAGCAATTAAGTATGTATGCTGTGAATGTATAACTGAATTATTATTTGCAAAAAGATAAACATGAGTGTATATGCAATTCTAATATGAACAGTTAC
Source organism: Amorphophallus konjac (assembly GCA_022559845.1). Classification (NCBI taxonomy): domain Eukaryota; kingdom Viridiplantae; phylum Streptophyta; class Magnoliopsida; order Alismatales; family Araceae; genus Amorphophallus; species Amorphophallus konjac. The sequence goes on along the minus strand of CM040118.1, from coordinate 304,266,251 downwards.
TCATCTAATTTGTGATTGTCAAAATTTCTCTTTATAATTACCAAAATTAACAATAATAGAAGTAGGTTACCTAAAGAAATGGGGTAAAGTAGGTTACCTGGGTAAAGCCGCATAAGTTCCTTGAACCTGGCTGGAAGGGGTCCATGTAACCAATTAGACGAGCCAACATCACTCTTCCCCAAGCATACTATGGCCCGCACTCCAAATCTTGGATGAGGGAAAGGTACTTTAAGTTGATGTTGTTCGACAAGGTCATGAACAACAGCTAGCCAAAGAAATATAAAAGGAAGAGGTGAACATCCTGGTCCTCACCTCTCATCAAGCCGAATGGTGCCCCCCACTATCTCTAGGTAGGGACCTAGGTCCTCCGATTGATGTCTAGCTAGACCTGAGAGCCCTACTAATGCGTTGAATCATCCCAGAAGAGCACCGATATCGGTCTCTTCGTACGAACAAATCTCGACCCGAGAAGTCCCTTAAACTCTTTGTAGATGCCTAATTTTGGACATCCCCCAAACTCTGATTTAAATGCCATATAAGTGATGTTATTATTTGTTTTTTGGATCAATTGATTTCTCAAGTTTAAAATCTAGCCTAGTTGACATGTTGGGCCCATATCCAAAAGAATGAAGGAGAGAGGCCCAGGGACTGGGCAGCCAGGTCGATGGTGGTGGTCAGATCTCTGGCTGCCCATTGTTAGCAGACGGCCAATGTAATGTCCCGGACCCTTCGGATCCTTCTTCTTGGGTCCCGGATTTATTGTTTCGGAGAATTTGTTCCCATTTTGCCCAGAATTATCTTTCGGACATTTTTCGGGTTCGGATCCGTACGTTTCGGATCAGTTTCGGAGGTCCCGGAACGTGTTCCGCGGTTTCCCGTGTTTTTCCCTGACAGGACCTACGGAACCCCGTAGTGGGTGAACCGGGTCGTTCACCTACTCAGGGATGGTACCACGGCGATCGGCGTGTTCCAACGATCGCTGCGGTATATTTCCCTATTTTTTCGTATTTTTCAAAAAATCTGGATTTTTTATATAATCCCATTTCCTTTTTCTTTTTTTTCTCCTTTTTCTTTCTTCTTCCTCCTCTTTTCTTCCCGTTGGAGAACCGGCGCCCCCTCTCTTTCACTCTCCTCTTCTGGCGACGACGCGGCGTGCCCCTCCGGCTACAGACGGTGGTGGGCGACGACGTGGCGGCGACGGCGGCGGCGAGGTGATCACGGTGGCATGCGTGGCTCGTGGGAACTCGAGGGAGAACGTGCGGTTTTTGAGGAACAATGGCGATCTAGGCGTTTTGGGGCTTCTTTGAGGTAGGGTGACGGATCCCTAATTCTTCCGGTGTGTTTCCCGTGATTTCTAGGTCGTGGAGAGTCGAGAGGGGCGTGTTTTCATGCCGGGATGGGGAAACTCCATGTTTGAGGGGTGAGCCGGATTTCACTGATTTATTGCGTTTGTAGCTAGATTTTTGGGGTTTCTAGCATGCTGGGAGTTAAGGAAGTGATTTCCCTTTTGTTTTCCCTTCACCAGGGGGTGAATGGCATGGTTTTTGGATTTCCCGTGCGTATTCCACGAATCGGGCTCTACTCGTTGTCGCGCTACTGTCCAGGGGCACGATCTTGAGATCGCGCTACCCTTTGTCGCCGCGTTCATCAAGAAAGATGAACAGTGGCTGTCAACCTGTCGGTAGAGAACGCGCCTGCCCGACTAGGCGTGACCTTGGGAACGCGCTAGGCTTCCATAGCGTGTTAACGATTAACGCGCTATGAATCCCGAGCGCGATCATGCTTGAAGGCGCTAGGCAAGGCGACCGCGTTCATGAACGCGCTCCTGGCCTATAACGCGTTAAGGCCTCTTGCAGATTCGAGAGTTTTTCGCACGTGGCAGCCTCCAGGATGTACCACCGCCCGTGTTCTGTTATACCGGAGTTATGCTTTGCCAATTCGAGTCCCGGGTTAGTACATCTCGATCTACGTGCTGACCCGTGGTCTGAATGATGCTGGGCATCATGTGGGGGCCACACATGAGGGTACCGTAGGATCCTGGGAGTTGGTGTTCTCGGCTCATGTCACCATGAGTCGATGTCGGTACGAGGAGCGACCCTTGTACTTTGTCCGATTTAGACGTTATTTTTCGTTGACTAGAGAGTCTACTCTTTCAGTGACCCTCCACTAGTCGTAACCTTCCGACACGCGAGTGGTCCCACCAGGGAGTGGTGGCGAGGCTACCCTGAGAGATGGTTTTTAGACTGGTTTTTGTCAGGCCCCACATTTGATGCCAGAGTTTGGCTGAGGGGAAAACCAGTCAGAGGGCCAGACCTAGGACGTATGGTCTGTGTGTGCACACGTGGTTGGGGGCGGTTGGACCCGCGCTGACGAGTGCGACCCCGGCTAGTCACTTGTTTTGTGGTTACTTGTACAGTGTCTCAGTTCCCGTTGGGCCGGAGGGAGACACCCGAGGTGCGGTTTAAGCCGTCGGTGGACGCATCCGGCCTTGCTTCTAGTGGGTTGGTACTCATGTCTTCGTCTAGTACGACTCTTGGGTTTCTCTTAGGTTTCGACGAGTTGTCTCGATTTTCATGTCGTGCGTTCGGTACTAGCTATTGTAGTAGCTTGTAGTTACTTTCCGCGCAGTTTCTCGATTTGCGAGGTGGGGACCGGATGATCCCTACTGAGCCTTCTATTTTGTGGCTCATTCTCTGCGTGTTTTTCGTGTTTCAGGTGAGACGCGGCTTCTGGGGAGCGCTTCCGAGGCTCCACATAATTCAGGTGCCCCGGGTTAGTTTCCAGATGCCAGTTCCGAGGTATGCCCCATGTAGTTGTACTTTTCTCTTTGGACTGTACTAGTTGTGGACTACTGTTATATTTTAGACTGTTGTTATTACTGTGGACCATGTAATTTAATTAATGTCAATAATTACTTCCTGCTTAATTCATTTAATATGCGTAGCTCTGTAATTATTTTAGATTCTTGTGTACCTCCACACCATCCTTTCAACCCTTCCAAGTCTTCGGGCTCGTGGGTGGCTATTTGATATTCGGGCTATCAGGCCTTCCTGGTGTTCGGATTTCGGGTCGTTACAGCTGGTATCAGAGCACGGTTGTGGATATATATGAGAATCGTAAATAGTTAGAGTGGTGCACTAGTCCACAATGATGATGTATAGTCGTCACTGGCTTAGGGCATCGTGTGTTTCATTGATTCCGTTGTTTTCCATGTCTTCTGTCTGTTTGCAGTAGGCGAGTATGGCGCCGAGGCGAAGGACTCGCTCTCAGCAGGGACAGTCGACAGAGGAGCAGGAGGATCAGAGCAGAGTGCCACCAGTTACTACCCAGGCAAGGGATGCAGCGAGAGTTCTGGGGGCTGAGGATTTCTTTCAGAGCATGTTTCAGGCCATGGCTCAGCAGTTTAGCGGTGATGTTGGCAAGGGTTCGTCGTCTAGGGGTGGATCCAGTCACACTGTGAGGGACTTCTTGCAGTTTCACCCACCCTATTACGATGGCCAGCCAGATCCCGATGTGGCCAGGAGATGGCTTGATGAGATGGAGAGAGTGTTCAGTTCCATGCGCTGTGTTGAGGAGGACATGGTGATGTTGGCCTGTAACCAATTGCAAGGTACGGCCGAGATTGGTGGTCTTCAGAGTGGAAGACGTCCTTTCAGTCTCGTCCACTTCAGGAGATCGTGTGGAAGGACTTTGTTACGGTCTTCGAGCGTACTTATTGCCCATCCTATGTTGGTACGCATAAGATGCCTCAGTTTTTGGAGCTGGTTCAGGGTGACATGTCAGTATTGCAGTACAGGGCTCGATTTATGGAGTTAGGCCATTATGCTCCCCATATCATGGAGCATGAGGGAGTGAAGACGGAGTAGTTCGTCCAGGGTTTGAGGTAGGAGCTAAGGCACCTTCTGATGGTGAACGCGGCTACTGATTTGGAGACAGCATCTCATGTGGCGGCATCTTTGGAGCTGGATATGCAGAAGGTCCGAGGATAGGGAGGCCAGGGGCAGTCCCAGTCAGGCCGTGGTCAGCACGCTGCTACCCAACAATAGAGTACTTTCTAGCACGCTATTGGTAGTTCGGGAGCGTCGACTCCAGCGGTGTCTACAGCAGGATCTGCGTCTTTTGGCTACAAGGTCAAGAGGTTTCTCAAAAAGGGTTTTGGTAAGAAGCACAAGGATCAGAGGTAGGCGTCTTCAGGCAGTGTACATCAGCCGATCCCTTTTCAGCGTCACGGATCAGTGGGTGGGTCGTGGGGATTGTGTCCCCGATGTGGCGAGTCGCATCCAGGCAGGCAGTGCACGGCGCCGGTGATTTGTTTCAGGTGTGACCAGCCAGGGGACAAGGCGCACGACTGTCCCCAGAGACCGCAGCAGCAGTAGTATCCTCAGTAGTAGCAGTACCCCCAGCAGCAGAGGCCACAGTAGTAGCAGGAGGGGCAGTACCCGCCACTACCCAGGTCAGCGAGTGTGGGAGGAAAGCAGAGATCCCGAGGCCAAATCATACACATGACCAGGGCAGAGGCAGCGGCGTCGCAGCTCGTGGAAGGTACCGTTAGGATTTTGGGTTGTGCGGCTCGAGTTTTGTTTGATTCTGGCGCGTCTCATTCGTTTATTTCAGAGGATTTCGCGCTGAGTATTGAGGAGCCGGTGACCCAGTTATCCTGTGATTTGGCAGTGGAGTTGCCTTCATGTGATTTTATGACCACTCCGTATTGCTTTGATGAGGTTCCTGTGTGGGTTGAAGGGTAGAGTTTTCCGGCCAGGCTTTATGCGTTGCCACTTCAGGATTTTGATGTGATTGTGGGCATGGATTGGCTCGAGACACATCATGCTTTAGTGGATTGTGGCTCGAAGAGGGTTTATTTCTGGTGACTTCGTGGACCCACCTTTTATTTCCAAGGTATTAGGTCTTCCTCTTCTCGCTTTCTTATTTCGGCTATTAGGGCCCGTCATTTGCTTGATGCGGGTTGTCAGGGTTTTATCGCTTCTGTGGTCGCGGTGGACCAGTCGAATCCGGATGTGGAGGACATTCCGGTGGTGTGCGAGTTTTCTGATATTTTTCTCGAGAACCTACCTGGATTAAAAAAACCTCCCTAGCGGGAGATTGATTTTATGATCGAGATTGTGCCTGGTACCGGACCTTTGTCGAAGGCTCCTTACCGTATGGCTCCCGCTGAGTTGAGAGAGTTGAGGGCGCAGTTGTAGGAGTTGCTGGCTAGGGGGTACATTTGTCCTAGCTTTTCCTCTTGGGGTGCACCAGTGTTGTTTGTGAAGAAGAAGGATGGTAGTCTAAGGTTGTGCATTGACTACCGATAGTTGAACGAGGTAACCATTAAGAACAAGTATCCGTTACCGCAGATTGATGACTTGTTCGACTAGCTTCAGTCTGCTTGAGTGTTCTCGCGGATTGATTTGCGGTCCGGTTATTATCAATTGCGGATTCGAGAGTCTGACGTGGAGAAGACTACGTTTAGCTCGAGATATGGGCATTATGAGTTTTTGGTGATGCCGTTTGGGCTCACCAATGCCCCCGCAGTGTTTATGGACTTGATGCAGAGGGTGTTCCGTCCTTACCTGGACCAGTTCGTGGTCGTGTTCATGGATGACATCCTTGTTTATTTGCGGTCTGTAGATGAGCACGCGTATCATTTGAGGGTTGTGTTGCAGACTTTGCAAGATCACTAGTTGTATGCTAAGCTCAGCAAGTGTGAGCTTTGGCTTCACGAGGTGCACTTTTTGGGGCACGTGATTTCTGGTGATAGTATTTCTGTGGATCCAGCCAAGGTCGCGGCAGTGATGTAGTGGCCGAGGCCAAGGTCTGTGACGAAGATTCGGAGTTTCTTGGGGCTTGCAGGTTATTACAGGAGGTTCATTTAGGATTTTGCTCGTGTTGCAGCCCTGATGACCAGGCTTACGCGGAAGGATGTGCCGTTTGTCTAGACTGGTGAGTGTGAGCAGAGCTTTATGGAGCTTAGGAGGTTGCTCACCTCGGCACCAGTGTTGGTGTTGCCTTCTGGATCGGGAGGTTTTGCGGTGTGTACAGATGCCTCCGGGGTCGGGTTGGGTGCTGTGCTGATGCAGCAAGGTAGAGTTGTGGCGTATGCATCTCGACAGCTGAAGCCACATGAGGAGAACTACCCTACCCATGACCTTGAGTTAGCAGTTGTGATCTTCGCATTGAAGATTTGAAGGCATTATCCGTACGGTGAGAAGTTTGAAGTGTTCACACACTATCAGAGTTTGAGGTATGTGTTCACTCAGAAGGACCTTAACCTCAGGCAAAGGTGATGGATGGAGTATATGAAGGATTATGACTTCACCATATCTTATCAACCAGGTAGGATGAATGTCGTTGCTGATGCCTTGAGTAGGAAGTTCATTGTCAGCACCATGATGATGAGGAAGTGGAGGCTCTGGGAACAAGTGCCATCTGTGTCATTTAGGCTCAAGGTTCCCCAAGAGTCGGGGTCAGCTGTTCTTGCGAGCTTGACTGTCACGCCAGCTATTCGTCGTCAGGTGACAGATGCTCAGCGTGCAGACCCTGAGTTGCCCCATATTTTGGCTTTGGCTGATGTGGACTTCGGCGAGGACAGAGCTGTGATATTCTGTGATACGCTATACATCCCGGCCGAGGAGCAGGTGAGGAGTGCGGTGTTACTAGAGGCTCATGGGAGTCAGTACAGTGTGCACCTGGGTGCGACGAAGATGTATCGGAACTTGAAGAGGCAGTTCTGGTGGCCAAGCATGAAGAGAGATATTGCCGAGTATGTGGCCCGATGCCTGACCTATCAACAGGTGAAGGCGGAGCATCAGCGACCAGGAGGTACGCTTCAGCCCTTGGAGGTTTCCGCGTGGAAATGGGACCACATGACCACAGATTTTGTGGTGGGATTGCCGAGGACTCCGAGCGGGCAGGATAGTATTTGGTTGTTGGTGGATAGGCTGACGAAAGTGGCTCAGTTATTACCGATCAAATTCAGCTGGAGTGTGCCCAAGTTAGCTCGTCTTTTTGTGGAGCGGATCGTGCCTTTGCATTGGATTCCCATTTCCATTGTGTCAGATCGAGATCCGCGTTTCACTTCTAGATTCTGGAGGAGTTTTCAGCGAGCTCTTGGCACGGAGTTAGCGTTTAGCTCAGTATATCATCCTCAATCAGATGGTCAGTCGAAGAGGACCATTCAGACGTTAGAGGATATGTTGAGATCCTGTTGCCTGGAATGGCAAAGGAGTTGGATTCACCATCTACCATTGGTGGAGTTTGCCTATAACAACGGCTATCATTCGAGCATTGGGATGGCTCCTTATGAGGCGTTGTACGGGCGTCCATGTCGGACTCCACTCGATTGGTCTGAGGTTGGTGAGCGTGTTGTGACGGGACCGGAGCTGGTGCAGTAGTGCATTGATGTGGTGCATCTGGTCCGTTGGAACATGTTAGCGGCGCAGAGTCAGCAGAAGAGTTATGCTGATCGGAGAAGGCAGCCACTCTGTTTCGTGATCAGTGACCGAGTATTTTTTAGGGTTTCTCCCATGAAGGGAGTGATGCAATTTGGACAGCGTGGGAAGCTGAGTCCAAGCTATGTTGGTCCTTTCCTCATCGTGAAGCGCATTGACGAGGTTGCTTGTCGATTGTAGCTACCTCCTAAGTTTGCAGCGGTGCATGATGTGTTCCATGTCTCGATGTTGAGGAAGTATATGCCCGATGTTTCTCATGTGTTGGAGGATCCGGTTTGGCTCGAGGTGACTCCCGATCTGTCTCTACCAGAGTTCTCTATCCGTATTGAGGATCGAAGAGAGCAGCACCTGTGGAACAAAGTTATGCCTCTGGTTAAGGTGGTGTGGCAGGGGCACTCTGGTGGTGAGGCTTCATGGGAGCGTGAGGACGAGATGCGTCAGTAGTTCCCTTACCTGTTCGAGTGAGTATCCTTTTTCTTTCCCCTATGCTTTACTTTAAATTTCGAGGATGAAATTTGTTTAAGGGGGGAGGGCCGTAATGTCCCGAACCCTTCAGATCCTTCTTCTTGGGTCCCAGATTTATTGTTTCTGAGAATTTGTTCCCATTTTTCCTGGAATTATCTTTTGGACATTTTTCGAGTTCGGATCTTTGCGTTTTGGATCAGTTTCGGAGGTCCTGGAACGTGTTCCGCAAGTTCCCGTGTTTTTCCCTGACAGGACCTACGGAACCCTGTAGCGGGTGAACTGAGTCGTTCACCTACTCAGGGATGGTACCACGGCGATCAGCGTGTTCCAACGATCGCGGTGGTATATTTTCCTATTTTTTTGTATTTTTTGAAAAATCCAGATTTTCTATATAATCCCATTTCCTTTTTCTTTCTCCTTTCTCTTTCTTCTTCCTCCTCTTTTCTTCCCGTTGGAGAACCGGCGCCCCCTCTCTTTCTCTCTCCTCTTCCGGTGATGACGCGGCGTGCCCCTTCGGCTACAGATGGTGGTGGGCGACGGCGTGGCGGTGATGGCGGCGGCGAGGTGATCACGGTGGCATGCGTGGCTCATGAGAACTCGAGGGAGAACGTGTGGTTTTTGAGGAACGGCGGTGATCTAGGCGTTTTTGGGCTTCTTTTAGATAGGGTGATGGATCCCTACTTCTTCCCTTGTGTTTCCCGTGATTTCTAGGTCATGGAGAGCCGAGAGGGGCGTGTTTTCATGCTGGGATGGGGAAACTCCATGGTTGAGGGGTGATCCAGATTTCACAGATTTATTGCATTTCTAGCTATATTTTTTGGGTTTCTAGCATGCTAGGAGTTAAGGGAGTGATTTCCCTTTTGTTTTCCCTTCACCAGGGGGTGAATGGGAGTGGTTTTTAGATTTCCCATGCGTATTCTGTGAACCGAGCTCTGCCCGTTGTCACGCTACTGTCCAGGGGCGCGATCTTGAGATCGTGCTACCCTTTGTCGCCGCGTTCATCGAGGAAGATGAACAGTGGCCGTCGGCATGTCAGTAGAGAACGCGCCTGCCCGACTAGGCGCGACCTTGGGAACGCGCTAGCTTCCATAGCGCATTAACGATTAACGTGCTATGAATCTCGAGCACGATCATGCTTGAAGGTGCTAGGCAAGGCGAGCGCGTTCATGAATGCGCTCCTGGCCTATAGCGCGTTAAGGCCTCTTGCAGATTCTAGAGTTTTTCGCACGTGGCAGCCTCCAAGATGGACCACCGCCCGTGTTCTGTTATATCAGAGTTACACTTTGCCGATTCGAGTCCTGAGTTAGTAGATCTCGATCCACGTGCTGACCCGTGGTCTGACTGATGCTGGGCATCATGTGAGGGCCACATGTGAGGGTACCGTGGGATCCTGGGAGTTGGTGTTCTTGGCTCGTGTCACCGTGAGTCGGTGTCGGTACGAGGAGCGACCCTTGTACTTTGTCCGATTTAGACGTTGTTTTCCGTTGACTAGAGAGTCTACTCTTTCTGTGACCCTCCACTAGTCGTAGCCTTCCGACATGCGAGTGGTCCCACCAGGGAGTGATGGCGAGGTTACCCGAGAGACGATTTTTAGACTGCTTTCCGTCAGGCCCCACGTTTGACCCCAGAGTCTGGCTGAGGGGAAAACCAGTCAGAGGGCCAGACCTAGGACGTATGGTCTGTGTGTGCACACGTGGTTGGGGGCGGTTGGACCCGCGCTGACGAGCGCGACCCCGGCTAGTCACTTGTTCTATGCTTACTTGTACGGTGTCTCAGTTCCCGCTGGGCCGGAGGGAGACACCCGAGACGCGGTTTAAGCCGTCAGTGGACGCATCCGGCCTTGCTTCTAGTGGGTTGGTACTCCTGTCTTCATCTGGTAGTGACTCTTGGGTTTCTCTCGAGTTTTGATGAGTTGTCTCGGTTTTCATGCCGTGCGTTCGGTACTAGCCATTGTAGTAGCTTGTAGTTACTTTCTGCGCTGTTTCTCAATTTGCGAGGTGGGGACCGGATGATCCCTACTGGGTCTTCTATTTGGAGGCTCATTCCCTTCACGTTTTTCGTGTTTCAGGTGAGACGCGGCTTCAGGGGAGCACTTCCGAGGCTCCACGTGGTTCAGGTGCCCAGGGTTAGTTGCCAGTTCCGGGGTATGTCCTGTGTTGTTGTACCTTTCTCTTTGGACTATACTAGTTGTGCACTACTGTTATATTTTAGACTGCTGTTATTACTGTGGACCATGTAATTTAATTAATTGCATTAATTGCTTCCTACTTAATTCATTTAATCTGCGTAGCTTTGTAATTATTTTAGATTCTTGTGTACCTCCACACCATCCTTTAAACCCTTCCGAGTCTTCGGGCTCGTGGGTGGCGGTTCGAGATTTGGGCTGTCGGGCCTTCCCAGTGTTCAGATTTCGGGTCGTTACAGCCAAGATGTTGGTCACCTTCCTTTTGAGAACATCCAAACACTTGTCCACCTTCTGGCAACTGCCAATCAAGCCCACGACCCACATTTTTTCCCGCACATTGAACACTCCCCAGAACGATACCCATTCTGAAAGCTTTTCGCTACCCACATCCCTGACAGAGGGATGGATAGAGCAAGCTTAAATGGGGTGGAGAGCGGTTTGGAAAGGGAAGAGGGCAATTGGAGATGGGAGCAAATAGGAAGGGAGAGTTCTGAATAGAGAGGGAGAATTCGAAGGGAGTGAAAGGAAGGAAGGAGTAGAGAGAATACATAGAGGTGGATAAGGCAAGAAGAGATACAAGGAGAACAGTGTGAGGGAGCTCTTTCTCCCCTGGAAAATCTCCGGTGCAATCTGGAATTCAGAGAAGATCCTTTCTTTCATGCCTTTAGTAAGCGACTATCTCGTTGGCCATATGGAGCTTTAAACGGACAGCTCTATGGCCGTTCTCCAGTGTGATCTTCTATTCTTTCCTTTCCTACTGTGTTGTGCATATCTATAACATATTGCATACTAAAAATTTCCCATTAGCATCCCATGTATAAAGATTTTCAAATTTAAATATAAGGGAAGGTGGGTGGTTGAAAGTCTCGACGATCCCCCCTTCCCAACACCCCTCCAAGTAAACCCATTGTCATTTTCTTTTTATTTTGTTGCTCCTTTTGAACATTTGCTACATATCCTAGTTTTAACTTATGAATCTTTATTATTTTGGCGTGTTTTTCTTTTGTTTTCCAGGACTTCGGTGCAACGAATCACAGGGCTCTCCATCCTTGGTCGGCTGAGAATAGAGAAGTTGGGACCCCACAAGCTCTCACCTTTATGCGATCATCCTCCTGTGAGAATCAGGTAAACTTCCCTGGCATTCACTCATTCGATTTGAACACTATAGTGTTAGAGTTCGGCCCCACACCCAAAAGGGAGCAATGTGGAAGCCGCCATGATGCGGGATGACAATGAGACTCGACTCAGAGTTGTTGCGAACCTTGGACTCTAGGTGACGACGCGACCCAAAGACGACACAAGCAGCGATGACATGAATGGCTCGGCACCTAATGTGGTTCCTGAAGAGGCGAACGTGCAGCAAACAAGAAATACTCGCTCACGATCGTCCCCAGCGAGGGAAACGTGTCGATCTGCACGGTTAAGAAACCAACATTGAGTCTCGGGTGGTCAGCTTACTCTCGTGCTCGGAATGAGTCACAGGATGGGTCTCGCACTCACTACTCACAGCAGTGACTAAATTTTAACTAGCTTGGAAATTACTAACTCGTATGTAGCGGCCTTAAGAACTTATACTAGCTACGCAAGTAAGACAATGAGGGAAGTGAGTGTACCTCCATGCTCGGGGCGTGGGGAAAACGTCCCGGCCAAGTTTCGTAACCCCCGGTACAATGGTAAAATTAAATTATAGTAGTGATTTTTATTATCCACTCCACGCAAGGAGGTAAGATGATACACAATGGCTCCAGGAGCACCGAACTTGGGTTGGCGGGCAGCAAGGTGGCATGTTCCGAGCGGTTGCGGCAGCGGCTCCGGTTCTGCAAATTGCTGGCCGACAGGATAGCGAACAAGGGCTTCCAAAGGGACGATGACCCATGGAGAGTTTCTGAAGGCAGAGGTTCACCGGAATGAAGGCGGAGGGTCCCTGGTCGACCCCTAGGAATGGTCGTTGTCGAATCTTCTCCGGTGTATTTTCCGATGAATTTGTACGGTCGCCCTCGTTGCTGGCCTGGTTCGGGGCAGAAATGTACTCTCCCACAAAAATGGCCTCCAAGACCAGATCCGGTGTCGGATCGGGGCAAAATTAGCACCGTTACAAAGAGCACTTACAGGGCTTCAGCATACTAGAAACTAAAGCCCATCCAACGGTTGGATTGAAAATGAAAACTTCTGCAACACAGTAACTGCTGCTAGCTCAGATGACAGATCTAACAGGGCTGAATGGGATCTGCCTGATTATGGGGTTTGACTGAAAATAAAATGGTGGATCTAGGATCTGGGGATTTTTGTGGAGATAGGGGAGAAAGTGGTGATCACACATATGATTTTTTTGTAATTTTCTGACAAGGTTTTGGGGGTGGGAAAAATAGACAACCAGGTGACTATCTAGCAGATATGTACATAGGCAGACTGTGAGAGGGGGAAACAAATGACAGGGAAGGGACTCAAATGGACTCTGATCTGTGTGAAATTTAAACTGGGAGTGAAGAAGAACTGGGGGAACCAACCCTCATAGAATCCGCTCCATCTGACGGTCGGATCTGGAGTTATAACCACTTCTTTAACCTTCAGATCTGTAGGTCGCAGCTCAGGACAGCAGCTCAGAAGGATGGCTGTGGTGGCTTGATGGCGGCACAAACGGAGGCGGCGGCGGCGGTGATCGAACTTGGTAACCAGAGGAAGAGATAGAGTTGGGAATGACCAGGCACAGGATCCAACAAGACGGGAGGAAGGAAAGAGAATAGGGAACTCATACCTCGATGTCCTAGCTGTCATCGGCCGTCGAATGGCTCTTAACAGCATGGAAGCTTTGGCAAGCTACCCTTTCTCTTTCTTCAGTGCTTGCAGACGGGACCGCTGCTTCTCAGAGAGCTCGAGCAGACCGATCACTCCCAAGAAAGGGTCTCAAACCCTAGATCTTGCTGCTACAAGGAAGAAGAGGAAGAAAAACAAGAACAAGAGAGAGAGGGGGGGCGCCCTTGGCAATTTCACAATATATATCTTCATTAATTTTCACCAAAATGATATAAGAGAGACTATATAGTAAACCCTAGACCTAGACAAATGACCTAAGATACCCTTGGTCAAGGGGGCATAATGGGGAAGGGAGATAAAAGGGGATTAAACTAATCCCCACAAGGGGACAAGAGAGGGGGCGCCCCTCTCTCCAAGTCAACAAATGCAACTCTTGATTATTTTATCCCCCTTGGACCATATTATTCCCCTTGGACCATAATAAACCCAAAATATATATATTTGGTCAATATTCTCCCATTGACCCAATATTAAACCCACAATATAAATACAAATCAAATACAACCCAAATACATACCAAATACACACCAAATACAACCAAATACGTACCAAATATAAATACGTACCAAAATACGTACTGAAATATCAAAGCTCAGGTGGGGACTCTAGATTGTCCCCCAGCCACAAAGATGTCGGCATCGACCGAGTTGTGCTGCGTGTCCGGTACCGGTGGCTCATTGAGTCGAGCCGTACGCTGGCTCTGGTGTCCTCACCAATTCTGCCCGGATGGGAGAAGCTCGACCCCGTCGAGTAGGGATCCGGGTCCCACTGGTATCGATCCAGTAGATCTGGATATATCCTCTGTAACTCGGCCTGGGTGATCCAAGTGTCATCGGACGTTGGTCGTCCCCTCCATCGCACCAAGTAGTGTTGATACACCCCACCTCGAGTAGTCGTTACGTGCTCGTTCAGTATATGCTCTATCTGCTCATGCTGCTGAGGTAACAAGGCTGGAGGTAGACGCTCTGGAGTGGTGTCACTCACAAGGGGTGGAGACGGCTCAAATGGCTCACTGGGTATCACCGCTGGGTCCCTATAAGCGACTAGGTCTGAAATGTTGAAAGTGGAGCTGATCCCGTAGCTCTCTGGCAAATCTACAACATATGCAATAGAACCAACCCGTTTCAGTACTCGGAAAAGACCGGCACCGCGGGCTTGTAACTTCTTCACGATTCCTGAGCGAAACTGTTCAGGTCTGACCATGATCAGGACGTACTCGCCCTCCCTGAACTCACGATGGTGCCTGTGGGCATTAGCCAACTCTTTGTACCGTGCGTTGCTGGTCTCAATATGACGACGTACATGCTCATGCAACTGCCTAATGTGATCAGCGAAGGACTCCGCTGACTTGGACACACGGGACTGGATGGGAGATGGGACCAGGTCTATGGGCTTCCTAGGTCTACAGCCAGTAACAATCTAAAAAGGGCTCATGCCTGTAGACCTATTGACCGAGTTATTATAAGCAAACTCTGCTAGTGGTAGGACCAAGTCCCAATCCCTCACACGATCACGGACTAGACACCTAAGAAGATCCCCCAAACTCCTATTAACTACCTCAGTTTGACCATCGGTCTGGGGGTGATATGCAGTGGAAAATTTCAGCTGGGTGCCCATCATGTGCCATAGGGTTTTCTAAAAATAGCTAGTAAATCGCACATCCCTATCTGACACTATAGTGTGAGGGAGGCCAAACCTGGAGACACAATGAGCAAAGAATAGACCGGCAACTCTAGAGGCATCAGAAGTCTTGGAGCATGGGATGAATAATGCCATCTTGGAGAACCTATCTACGACCACAAAGATAGAGTCATGCTTTCGGAGGGTGCAGGGAAATACCAACACAAAGTACATGCTAATGTCCTGCCATGGACTATCCGGGATGGGGAGGGGAGTATAGAGGCCGGTATTCTACTTCCTCTGTTTGGCCATAGCGCAAGTGCGGCACTGGGCCACGATACGAGCGACATCCCTCTTTAGGCTATGCCAATAAAATCTATGCTCAACCACCTCTATGGTCTTGTTCCGGCTGAAGTGGCCAGCAAGACCTCCCGCGTGTATCTCCCACGCGAGAAAGTCACGAACAGAAGTTTGTGGGATGCACAACTTGTCACACCGGAATAGGTGACCCTCCTGAAGCACAAAGTCGCTATAATCACACGAGGGACCTGCCTGAAGGACGGCGTAGATCAGACCAAAGTCCGGGCAATCAACATAGGCGTCCTTCAGCCTCTCTAAGCCTACCACCTCAACACTCATGGTGGTCAACGTCATCATCAGCCGACTCAGCGCGTCGGCGACCTTATTCTCTGCCCCTGCCTTGTGCTTAAGCACAAAAGTATACTCCTAAAGATACTGCACCCAACGGCTATGGCGAGCATTCAGCTTCTTCTAGGTATGGAGGAATCGTAAGGCCTCATGATCCTTGAAGAGGACAAACTCATGATGCAAAAGATATTGCCTCCAATACCACAATGCCTGGATAATTGCGTAAAATTCTTTATCATATATGGAATAACACAGTTTGTCATCATTCAGCTTCTCGCTAAAGAATGCGATGGGATGGGACTCCTGGCTCAACACTCCACCAATACCCACTCTAGAAGCGTCACATGTGACCTGAAACACCATAGAAAAATCAGGTAATGCAAGGACAGGTGCTTGGGTCATTCGCTCCTTAATGTCCTGAAATGGTGTGGCTACAGCCTTAGTCTATACAAACGCCCCCTTCTTAATGCAATCTGTGATTGGGGCAGTGATAGAACTGAAGCCACGAATGAAGCGACGGTAGAACGTCGCTAAGCCATGAAAACTCCAGACATTATGGAGTGTGCAGGGCTCGGGCCACTCCTTGATGGCCCTAATCTTCTCCGGATCAGCGGAGACTCCATCTCTAGACACAATAAACCCGAGGAAGGTAATCTGATCGATCATGAAAGCACATTTCTTCGGGTTGGCGAATAAGCTCTCTCGCCTCAACACAATGCAGACTTGTCTGAGATGGTCTAAGTGGTCCTGCCTAGTGCGGCTGTAGATAAGACTGTTATCAAAGTAGACGACCAAGAAGATCCCTATCATAGGGCGTAAAACCTGGGTCATCAACCGCATGAAGGTACTAGGGGCGTTGGAAAGCCTGAAGGGCATAACCAACCTGTCATGCCCCGAGCCATTATTACAGCGGAAGATTAGCTCGAGGAACGTGAACAGTCGGCATGGTAAACCTCTTGCGAGCAAGAACGATCAGAGCGGAAGATAATCACACATAAAAATGCAATTGCACAATAATTTACTCAAACTCCAACTTTATTTCATCAGATCAAAATATTCAAATACAATAACTTTTCAACCTTCTTTAATCCATCAGACTCAAGAAAAAGGAAATTACAAAGACTCGATCTAAAAAAAATTTGACTTTCCTAAGTCTTCACTCTCATTTTGATATGACTTTCATTCGCTCTCGGACCCGCTAATTGTATAACTCAAATCCGAATTCAAATCACTTCCATCTCCTGAAAAAGATTGGAAATAGGTAATGAGCACATTTGCCCAATAGGTATCTTCGCATCAACATGAAGGCACTATTAAAGTGATTAGCATTTTAGCTCTAAAGAAAGTAAAGTGAAATCATGCGAATGCGATAAATCATATGTAAATAACCAAGGTAACAAGACGATCGTGTAAGATAGAATGAACAAGTATGAATTAGCAAGAATGTATCAAGAACATGATATGGCCTTTCATGAACAAGAATGTATCGAGAATGTACTAGCAAACCACGTAATTATCACACAAACATCTTTTGCTTATGAGCAAGTATTTGGTGAATTTCTGTGGAATATCATGTAACAAGCAAGAAACTCATGTACGTATATATGTCGTGCCTTATGGATTTTCACTTCATGAGCCATGGATTTTCACTTATTTATAAAGAAAGTACTCCCAGCGTAATGCGACGCCAGTAGCATCATACCCCATGGTTTATAATAGTATGTTTCTGACAATCAGCCGAGGGGACTAGTATAGAGCCCTTGAACACAATCAGTGCTCGATCGCATCTTCAAGTATAAATCTAGTTACTTCCACGTTTTAAGCAATAAAATATGGCCAGTAATATAACAAGTTCAATAAGTTCATGATAACAATAATTTAATGAATGAACGCTTCAATTAAGAATGCGAGGGATCAAGAATGACTTAAAATAAGGTTATGCTCATGGAAATAATTCTTCAACATAACAGTACATTCCTTATCTTCCATAATTTAAAATTAAGTATCTTGAACAATATGACAAGTCCTAGACCATCAATAATCTGTCTAGGAACTTTGAATCATCAACCCTTAGGTCAAACCTCGGGTTAAAGTACTCAGGAATTGTGACGGTCAATTAATGGGCCGTTACGTGAACATGACGGTCTATTATTGGGCCGTTAGATCGAGCTGAATCCAGAAAGAATAAATTAGACTCAGTAAATGTGACGGTTGTGTAGTGGACCGTTATATGGGCTCGACGGTCGGGTAATAGGCCATTATATTGACAACATTCAAAACTTCGATAGTGCTTTTCTAGATAATTTGGGTATTAATGGTACAACCAACTCGACGTCCTAGTGGGAATCCCAGACTCGTAGAGAATTACGGAGGCCTTGAAATAAGATTTCCTAGTCCATTGGAATGAATATCCAATAGAGAGGTCCTCAAGTTCAAGAATGTGTTCCTATAGTGCAAAAGCGTGAACTAATGGTCATATACCGGAATATATGCTATGTACTTAGAGAGATTGACTCTATAGATGAGATAGAATGTGTAACGATGTGAAACCATGATAAACTCCGTCAATACAACATTGAAATTCATAATTTAAATACAAACTATAGAGTTTTGATAAATGAAATTAACATATGTTTAAAATAACTCAAGGTGCTTTAGACATGCAATTTCTATCATGAATCAATTAGTAAACTTAAAGTCATGAAAATAGGTCAAAACTTAGATATCTGGGCTTATTTATAAGCTAATTTGACTGTTCTCAATTCTGTCCCGAATAGACAGAACACAGCACTCTGGCGGTCTAAGACAGGCGCGTCATATGGCTGTGACGGTTTATCGTGGAGCCGTTAGAAGACTGTGACGCACTACTTCTGGTCTGTCAGAGATTATAGAGAAGCTGAAGTACAACAGGCGCTGTGACGGCTTATCGTAAGGCCATTAGAGTCATGTGACAGTCTACCTATAATCCGTCAGAGCACTGCTGACCGGAAAGTAAAAGAACTATGGTTTAAAACATCTCATGCACGAAGAATCAAAACAATTAACTACTCTAGTCATGACAAAAATGAAGTAAAGGCCATCTAGATGCATAGGTTTCAGTGAATTTATAAGAGAATATCTTTTATCTTTATTTTAGGCTAAAGACATGCATGTATGCATAGACCGAACTACATCATGAAATTCATGATCCATAGTGCATGAAATCAAACAAAATCAGAGGGATTTTACTCCTATCATAATATTCTTTCCGTTCATGAGATGACCTACCCCTTTCATGGGCTTTCAACTTCTAATTCGGGACTGCAAGACACGCCCTAGTTCTTCCCTTCTTGTGAATTTTCAGCAAATTCACGTTGCTCTAACTCCGTAATCCCTTGACCTATAAACGTGAAATTTGGAGGGTAAGAAGGTGACACTAAGGGAAACAAAAAGTTCTAAAGAACTGAACTTTAAATACCTTATTTTGGTGTTCTAATCTCCTGATCTTCAGCACCCCATTGTATAGTTTCCTGGGTTGGCGTGATGAAACCAGCAACCTTGCAAGGTTCTAGCTCCTTGTGTAGTCGATCTCCTAGCATAAAATTTTAGGAGATGTTAGTCCTATGTATTAACAACAAAAAGTTCTAAAGAACTTACCCGAAATACTATCTCCTTACCTTAGTTCCATGCGAGCCAATGTAAGGGTCGCGCATGTCAAAACTAGGGTCTATTTATAGGTTCTAGCTAGGGTTTTGAGGATTAGATCAATTCTAGAGTCCTTAGATCGACTTCTGAGAGTCCTTAACACGTTTACTAGTCCTCCCATCTCGATCCCTAAGAGATAGACTATCAAAAATCTAATCTTTTTGGTCATTCTTCAATTCACGGAACTGATAGAGTGTGACGGTCAAACCCTGGAGCGTCAGGTCCCTGTGGCGGCCGTACGATAGACCGTTACCTATCGTAGGTGCCGAATTTAAAATGAATTCAAATTCTAATTTCGTCTTATCCACTTATTTATTTAATTAATGTATATTTATCCTTATAATTCGTGAATAGGCTAAATAACCTTCTAGAATATGGGCCAAACTTAATGGGCTTGGTCCTTAAACCTTTTGGGCTTCAATTAAATAGGCTAGATTAATCGTTTACCATAATTGGGCCTTAATAAAAAAAATAAATTCCAGAAAATCATTAATAATATAAATATTTCTGGGTCATTACACCCTCTCCCACTTAAAAGAATTTGGTTCCCAAATTCAATACATGGATTAGATGGAGAGTGTACTTATAGTTGAATACTTTTTGAAATCTTTTCCGCATGGCTTCTTCTGTTTCCCATGTCTCTCCTGACTTTGTCCACTAGATTTTAACCACGGGAATAGCCTTGTTCCGAAGTTGACGTACTTCCCGTTCAAGTAGTCTGATTGGTTTTTATTCGTATGTCAAGTCCTTCTTAATCTCCAGATTGTCGTAAGTGATGACATGGAAAGGATCAGGTACATACTTCTTGAGCATCGAGATGTGAAATACATTATGAACTTCGGATAATTGTGGAGGTAAAGCAATCCGATAAGCTACTTCACCAACTCTTTCCAGAATTTCAAAAGGACCAATAAATCTTGGAGTAAGTTTTCCCTTAATACCAAATCTTCGAATACCTCGACTTGGAGAAACTTTAAGAAATACATGACCTCCTACTTGAAGCTCCAAGTTACGCCTTCGATTATCAACATAAGATTTTCGCCTATCTTGTGCCATCTGTAATCTTTCTTGAATGAGCTTAATTTTCTCTGAAGAATCCTTGATAATGTCGGGGCCTAGAAATTACCTTTCCCCTATTTCATTCCATCATATTGGTGATCTACAGCTTCTTCCATATAAAGCTTCAAAGGGTGCCATCTGTATGCTGTCCTGATAACTGTTGCTATATGTAAATTCCACCAGAGGCAAGTGATCATGCCAACTTCCTCCAAAATCAATAGCACAAGCCCTGAGCATATCTTCTACTACCTGATTTGTTCTTTCAGTCTGACCATCAGTTTGTTGATGAAATGTTGTGCTAAAATTCAATCTAGTCCCTAGTGAGTGTTGTAGACCCTTCCAAAATTGTGATGTGAATCGACAATCTCTATCAGATATAATAGTGACAGAGACACCATGTAATTTGACAATTTCTTTTATGTATAATGCTGCTAGAATATCCACAGACCATCGACTTTTGATTGGTATGAAATGTGCAGATTTAGTCAATCGGTCTATGATTACCCAGATACCATCGTATCCTCCTTTGGTCTTAGGTAATTCCATGATGAAATCCATTCCTATGCTTTCCCACGTCCATGCTGGAATATCTAAGGGGTGTAATTTACCTACGGGTCTAAAATGCTCTGCCTTTACTTGTTGACAAGTGAGACAGCGGGACACGAAATCAACTATTTCCCTCTTCATATTGGGCCACCAGAAATTTCTTTTGAGATCTTGATACATTTTGGTACTACCAGGGTAAATGGTGTACTTGGACTTATGTGCTTCTTCTAGGATCAATTTCTTCGTATCCTCATGATTTGGTACACACACTCGGCCCTTAAATAGGAATCTTCCGTCATTGGAGATAGAAAAATCCGGCCTCTGTTCTATGTTGGCTTTAATCTCCAGTAATACATGATCATTGTCTTGTATCCTGACTAGATCTTCCATTAATGTAGGTTGAGCTCGAATATTGGCTATAAAATAATCTTCTTCTTCCTTCATGTCAATATCTAAGTTCAACTGAGCAAATTGAGGAATAAGATTAGTCATACTAATCATAAGACTTGATAGTTTTCCCATTAGTTTTCTGCTGAGTGCATTGGCTACAATATTAGCCTTGCCAGGATGATATTGAATAGCAAAATCAAAGTCATTGAGATATTCTAACCATCTCCTCTGCCTCATATTTAGCTCATTTTGAGAGAATAAGTATTTCAAGCTTTTGTGGTCCGAGTAGTCCGTGAACTTCTCTCCATAGAGATAATGACGCCAAATTTTTAAGGCGAAAAAAATAGCAGCCAATTCCAAATCATGGACATGGTAATTCTCTTCGTGACGTTTCAATTATCTTGAAGAATAATAGATTACCTTTCTATTTTGCATGAGGACGCACCCTAAGCCAATACCAGACGCATCCGTATATACTTTGAATCCACCACCTTCCACCGGTAGTGATAAAATCGGAGCTGTAGTAAGATGGTTCTTAAGAGCTTGACCAGACAAAAGGATTTTCTTTTCTTGTGAGTCTAGTTAAAGGAACAGTAATTTTTGAGAAGTCCTTAATGAACCTCCTATAATAACAAGCTAGACCCAGAAAACTCCTTACTTCTGATACAGTCGTTGGCCGGCTCCAGTTTCTGACAGCTTTTACCTTAGAAGGATCCACATCGATACCTTCTTTTGAAATAATGTGGCATAGGAATTAAACTTCCTTGAGTCAGAACTCACACTTGTTAAGCTTGGCATAAAGTTTATGTTCTCTAAGTTTTTGCAAAGCTATCCTCAGATGTCCTTCATGTTCCTCTTTTGTCTTGGAATATATCAGGATGTCATCGATTAAGACGACGATGAACTGGTCCAGATATGGCTGGAAAACATTGTTCATAAGTTGCATAAATGCTGCTGGGGCATTTGTTAACCCGAACGGCATCACCACAAATTCATAGTGGCCGTAACAACTTCGAAAAGCCGATTTATAAATGTCTTCTTCTATAATTCTAAGCTTATGATAACCTGATCTGAGGTCAATCTTGGAGAAATACTCTGCTCTTGAAAGCTGATCGAAGAGCTCATCAATACGCGGCAACGGATACTTATTTTTGATTGTAAGTTGATTCAGTCGCAGGTAGTCTATGCATAACCTGAGAGAGCCATCCTTCTTCTTGACGAATAGAACCGACGCACCCCAGGGGGATGTGCTAGGTCTGATGAAACCCTTATCTAATAGTTCCTACAACTGCCTCTTTAGTTCCTTAAGTTCCATGGGGGACATCCTATAAGGGGCTATAGAAACAAGTGCTGCTCCTGGAATGAGTTCAATAGTGAAGTTTACTTCCCTCTCGGGTGGTAAACTGGGTAATTCGGGTGGAAACACATCTGGGAACTCATTTACAATAGGAATGTCTACTATGATGATTTCCTTAGACTCGGTAACAATGACAGAAGCAATAAAAGCTTCACGTCCCTGCGAGATAAGTTTGCAAGCGTGAAGAGAGGATATGATAGTAGGATGTTTCCTATACTTGATGCAAGGGAAAGAAAATCTTGGAAGATCGGGTTTTTGAAAGGATATAATCCTATTTCGGCAGTTAATATCAGCATCATGATCTATAAGCCAATCTACCCCTAAGATGGCATCACAACCTTTCATGTCAAGGCATACTAAGTTTGGGGGGAGATTGTGACCTTCTACTATTACCTCACTATCAGGATAATACTCGGTAAGCTTTGTTCCAGGACCTAAGGGTGTGGTAATAGCAAGATCTAAAGGTAGGGGAACTGATGCAATTGGTAATATTTTTGCAAAAGTAGTGGAGATAAAAGAATGAGAGGCACCAGTATCAAATAGCACAAATGTAGGACGGGAATAAATTTGAAGGGTACCTTCCATAAGCCCACCATCCCTGTGTGCTTCTTCTTCTTCTAGAATAGCATTGAGGCGAGCCTGCCTCCTACGTCCACCACCAGACGATTGATCCTTCATAAGGGGGCAATCTGGCATACGATGCTCCCTACTTCCACAACGTAGACAAGTACCAAGGCGCTTCCAACATTATTCAGCCGAACGGCTAAACTTCTCGCAAAATGTGCAAGCCGCCATGACTTGCTTCTTCTCCTCCTTGACTTTCTTGTTCTTCTGGGAACTTCCACTGTTCCCGCTCCTGGATCTTTTCTTACTATCACGGCTTTTGTGAGGTTCCGTGATGATGAATTTTTCTTTCTTATAACGCCAATCAGATCGTCGACTGGACTCTTCTCCTTTTCCTTTCAATTTCTTGACCTTTTCTAAGGTCCTCTCACATGAATATGCCCGCTGGACCATCTCTGCATAGGTAGAGATGTTTTGGGTCCCGAGCTGCTGAATGAAACCAGGTCGTAACCCATCCATAAACGGATTAGCCTTCAATAAATCAGTACTGATTAAATGTGGTGCATAGGGTGCAAACCTGGAGAATTGAAGTTCATACTCCGCGACTGTCATCATTCCCTGACGAAGAGAGGCAAACTCCATAGTCTTTCTTTCTTTAACATGCTCAGAAAAGTACTTAGCACGGAATATAGTAAGAAAACTGTCCCATGTATGAGGTGCATCTGTCGGAGGTGTAGGTACTGATTTCCACCATGTGTGTGCATCTTTATTAAGTTGAAAGGTTGCAAGATGCACTTTTTCTTGATCTGTACACTAGATAACATCGAAGATACGATTCATTTCATCTATCCAGTTTTTTGCCTCATCTGGATTAAAAGAACCGTAGAAACGCGGAGGGTTTAAGCTCCGAAAATTACGATGCAAGTCACCAGCCCTCGCCCCTGCACCTGCCTGGGCCATAGTTTGTAATGCCTGAGTAAGGCCGGCAACCGTTTGTTGCATGCCACCCCAATCTACGCGATGAGCCATTGCAATGATGAGGTACTTGAAAGAAATAACAATTGTTAATTCTTATGGAATTAGAAAGAGATTAATCTTAAAACTAATTAACTATCTTGTCCCGGGCTCTACCCAATTCTCGCATGGGTGAGGAAATTTCTTCCCTAGTTCATAGGTAGGGGTCCTTAAGCCTTGGACCTATCTTATGACGTGACCTTTTTCCCTAAATCCTGAGACTTAGGCTCTGATACGAACTTAACTATCACGCCCTGAGCCATTATTACAGCGAAAGATTAGCTCGAGGAACGTGAACAGTCGGCATGGTAAGCCTCTTGCGAGTAAGAACGATCAGAGCGCAAGACAATCACACATAAAAATACAATTGCACAATAATTTACTCAAACTCCAACTTTATTTCATCAGATCAAAATATTCAAATACAATAACTTTTCAACCTTCTTTAATCCATCAGACTCAAGAAAAAGGAAATTACAAAGACTCGATCTAAACAAGATTTGACTTTCCTAAGTCTTCACTCTCATTTTGATATGACTTTCATTCGCTCTCGGACCCGCTACTTGTATAACTCGAATCCGAATTCAAATCACTTCCATCTCCTAAAAAAGATTAGAAATAGGTAATGAGCACACTTGCCCAGTAGGTATCTTCGCATCAACATGAAGGCACTATTAAAGTGATTAGCATTTTAGCTCTAAAGAAAGTAAAGTGAAATCATGCGAATGCGATAAATCATATGTAAATAACCAAGGTAACAAGACGATCGTGTAAGATAGAATGAACAAGTATGAATTAGCAAGAATGTATCAAGAACATGATATGGCCTTTCACGAACAAGAATGTATCAAGAATGTACTAGCAAACCACGTAATTATCACACAAACATCTTTTGCTTATGAGCAAGTATTTGGTGAATTTCTATGGAATATCATGTAACAAGCAAGAAAGTCATGTACATATATATGTCGTGCCTTGTGGATTTTCACTTCATGAGCCGTGGATTTTCACTTATTTATAAAGAAAGTACTCCCAGCACAATACGACACCAGTAGCATCATACCCCATAGTTTCTAATAGTATGTTTCCAGCAATCAGCCGAGGGGACTAGCATAGAGCCCTTGAACACAATCAGTGCTCAATCGCATCTTCAAGTATAAATCTAGTTACTTCCACGTTTCAAGCAATAAAATATGGCCAGTAATATAACAAGTTCAATAAGTTCATGATAACAATAATTTAATGAATGAACGCTTCAATTAAGAATGCGAGGGATCAAGAATGTCTTAAAATAAGGTTATGCACATGGAAATAATTCAACAACATAACAGTACATTCCTTATCTTCCATAAGTTAAAATTAAGTATCTTGAACAATATGACAAGTCCTAGACCATCAATAATCCGTCTAGGAACTTTAAAATATCAACCCTTAGGTCAAACCTCGGGTTAAAGTACTCAGGAATTGTGACGGTCAATTAATGGGCTGTTACATAAACATGACGGTCTATTATTGGGCCGTTAGATCGAGCTGAATCCAGAAAGAATAAATTAGACTCAGTAAATGTGACGGTTGTGTACTGGACCGTTATATGGGCCTGACGGTCGAGTAATAGGCTGTTACATTGACAACATTTGAAACTTCGATAGTGCTTTTCTAGACAATTTGAGCTTTAATGGTATAACCAACTCAGCGTCCTAGTTGGAATCCCAGGCTCGCGGAGAATTACGGAGGCCTTGAAACAAGATTTCCTACTCCATTGGAAGGAATATCCAATAGAGAGGTCCTCAAGTTCAAGAATGTGTTCCTATAGTGCAAAAGTGTGAACTAATGGTCATATACCGGAATATATGTCATGTACAACATTGAAATTCATAATTTAAATACAAACTATAGAGTTTTGGTAAATGAAATTAACATATGTTTAAAATAACTCAAGGTGCTTTAGACATGCAATTTCTATCATGAATCAATTAGTAAACTTAAAGTCATGAAAACAGGTCAAAACTTAGATATCTAGGCTTATTTATAAGCTAATTTGACTGTTCTCAATTCTGTCCCGAATAGACAAAGCACAGCACTCTGGCAGTCTAAGATAGGCGCGTCATATGGCTGTGACGGTTTATCGTGGAGCCGTCAGAAGACTATGACGCACTACTTCTGGTCTGTCAGAGATTACAGAGAAACTGAAGTACAACAGGTGGTGTGACGACTTATCGTAAGGCTGTTAGAGTCATGTGACGGTCTAACTATAATCCGTCAGAGCACTGCTGACCGTAAAGTAAAAGAACTATGGTTTAAAACATCTCATGCACGAAGAATCAAAACAAATAACTACTCTAGTCATGACAAAAATGAAGTAAAGGCCATCTAGATGCATAGGTTTCAGTGAATTTATAAGAGAATATCTTTTATCTTTATTTTAGGCTAAAGACATGCATGAATGCATAGACCGAACTAAATCCAGAAATCCATGGTCCATAGTGCATGAAATCAAACAAAACCAGAGGGCTTTTACTCCTATCATGATATTCTTGCCGTTCATGAGATGACCTACCCCTTTCACGGGCTTTCAACTTCCAATTCGGGACTGCAAGACACGCCCTAGTTCTTCCCTTCCTATGAATTTTCAGCAACTTCACGTTGTTCTAACTCTGTAATCCCTTGACCTATAAACGTGAAATTTGGAGGGTAAGAAGATGACACTAAGGGAAACAAAAAGTTCTAAAGAACCTAACTCTAAATACCTTGTTTTGGTGTTCTAATCTCCTGATCTTTAGCACCATGTTGTATAGTTTCCTGGGTTGACGTGATGAAACCAGCAACCTTGCAAGGTTCTAGCTCCTTGTGTAGTCGATCTCCTAGCACGAAATTTTGGGAGATGTTAATCCTATGTATTAACAACAAAAAGTTCTAAAGAACTTACCCAAAATACTATCTCCTTACCTTAGTTCCATGCGAGCCAATGTAAGGGTCGCGCAGGTCAAAACTAGGGTCTATTTATAGGTTCTAGCTACGGTTTTAAGGATTAGATCAATTCTAGAGTCCTTAGATAGACTTCTGAGAGTCCTTAGATCGACTTCTGAGAGTCCTTAACACGTTTACTAGTCCTCCCATCTCGATCCCTAAGAGATAGACTATCAAAAATCTAATCTTTTTGGTCATTCTTCAATTCATGGAACTGACAGAGGGTGACGGTCGAAACCTGGAGCGTCAGGTCCCTGTGGCGGTCATACGATAGACCGTTACTTATCGTAGGTGCCGAATTTGAAATGAATTCAAATTCTAATTTCGTCGTATCCACTTATTTATTTAATTAATGAGTATTTATCTTTATAATTCGTGAATAGGCTAAATAACCTTCTAGAATATGGGCCAAACGTAATGGGCTTGGTCCTTAAACCTTTTGGGCTTGAATTAAATATGCTAGATTAATCGTTTACCATAATTAGGCCTGAATAAAAAAAATAAATTCCAAAAAATCATTAATAATATAATTATTTCTGGGTCATTACACAACCACTCATAAAGGCCATCCTTGGTCTTGAATGTCATCTTCCATTCAACCCCAGGCCTAATCCGCACCTGGTGGTAGCCACTATGAAGGTCTATCTTTGAGAAGATAGTGGCTCCCGACATCATGTCTAGCAAGTCATCTAATCGGGGAATGGGAAAATAATACTTCACCGTGATCTTGTTGATCGCACGGCTATCAATGCACATCCTCCATGTGTCATCCTTCTTCAGGGCCAATAATACGGGAACAGCGCAAGGGCTCTTGCTGTCCCTGAGAGATCCACGACTCATCAACTCCTCAACCTGCCTTTGAAGTACGGCATGGTCTGTGGGACTCATCTTGTAGAAGGGAAGGTTGGGCAAAGATGAGCCCGGGACGAGGTCAATCTCATGCTGGATATCCCTCATAGGTGCAAGGCCTCCAAAGAGGTCTTCTGGGAAAACATCGAAAAACTCCCGCAGTATCGCAGCTATCTCTGGGGGGTGGTCATCATCAGATCCAGGAGCGACCTCTTCCACTCCTATGACAATAACAGCAAGGATAGGGCTACCCCCGGTCACCTCTTGCTCTAACTCTCGCAGACTAATCATCATCAACCTCCTTGGTGGGAGGTCCTCTTTGCTAAGAGCAGTCGATGAGGTAGTGGCCCGCGCCAAGGATGAGGTGGGAGGACTGACCCTCTCCTGATTTGGAGGGGTCGATGTAATACCCCAAAATTTTGTATATGATATTTTATAATTTTCTAGAATTTATTTAGATTTTCTAAGATTTTCTAGAGATAAATGGACTATTAAAAGAATTTAGGTTAATTTAAAACCAATTAATAAGGACCAATATTTATTAATTAACCTGGCCTTTTAAATAAGACCAAAATGACCCAAAACCAAGCCCATAAGGTTTGGCCTACATTCTAGAAACTTAAAATAGGATATTTGCAAAATTTAGGGGATAAATATACTAATTATTGGATAAATCAATGGATATATGACAAAGAGTTTGAAAATTTTCAAACTCGACGCCCAAAGCCAAAAATGGTCTATCGGGCGACCACTTGGGGATTGAAAACGGTCTAGACTAGACCGCTACTATCTGTAGATTCCGTGAATGGAATGAGACATGAAAAGAGGAGAACTTTGGCATCCTAATCACCTAGGATCGATGATATCCCTTAGATAGATGAGTCTAGAAGACTTAAGGATCGAATTGAAACCCTAATTAGGACTCTAGTTCATGCAAATCCCTAAAACCCTAGCTAAACCTATAAATAGACCCAAAACCAACCTGCACGACCCTTACTTTTGACTCACGTGGAACTAAGTTAAAGAGGATGAATTAGAGGTATGTTCTTTAGAATATTTTGTTCATCATACTAAGGTCTAACTACCCTCCAAATTTCGTCTTAAGAGATCAAGCCATCAGGAAGATTGAGGCATTCAAAGTTGCTAGTTTGGTATAAGAGTCTCAGGAAATTGTGCGACTGGCCAGATTGATCAGCAAAATAGGATCCCTAAATGAGATAATTAGAACTTCATTCTTAGAGTTATTTGTTCCTTTTAGTACCCTTTTGTTACCCTCCAAATTTCGTGGTATTAGGTGAAGGGGATCAGAAGTTAGAAGGCCACGAAGTGGCTGGTTCAATTCAGGAC
This sequence comes from Amorphophallus konjac, assembly GCA_022559845.1. Classification (NCBI taxonomy): domain Eukaryota; kingdom Viridiplantae; phylum Streptophyta; class Magnoliopsida; order Alismatales; family Araceae; genus Amorphophallus; species Amorphophallus konjac. Next base: position 304,237,294 of record CM040118.1, on the reverse strand, counting down.
GAGCATAACTAGGGTCAAGTTCCAACCTAAAATTGGAAGTCTAAAGCCTAGTCCAAAGGTAGGTTATCTCATAAATGCCTTAAACATGATGTTAGGAATAAAATCCCTCAATTCTTAGTCGATTTCACGCATGGCACGTGGAGAATTTAATGTTTTATTGAGACTGCGCAAACTAGTTCATTTTTCATGCATAGACTTTGCCTTAATGCAATTAAGATGGAATTCTTGTCTAATTCACTTTCTCCTATGCATGATCATGGCCTAATTTTATTCTAGCATGTTTTACTACCTATTTTATGTCATTTCCATGCATAACATGCCCTAGGTTAACATTTTATTTTCACTATTTTGCAGCTTCTATCTATCAGACAGAAACGGTCCATAACCTGATCGCCTTATTTGAACAGCGGTCTATCGAGAGACCGTTTATAACCCATGCGGCCATGTCATGACCGCTATTTGGTTCTACGAACTTAGTTGAATTTTGCTTATTAAAAACCCTATAATTATGATATTTTTCACTAAAAATGGTGTTGATTTCCTTTTAAATACCGTGTTTTAGCATGAGCATGATTTTAGACATTATTTTCATTACCATGTAATTTCATGCCTAAATGTTATAGTTTTGTAATTAAATATTTTCTCTTATGTTTATGAAATGTGATTCATGGTGGTAAGAGAACGTTGTTTCGATCACTGTTTTCACATGATCCACTCTATCTCTTGAGTCATTTTCTTAAGTACATGGCATATACTCCGGTATCTGACCATTAGTTACACTTTGCACTTATAGGCACACTCTCGTGGACTTATGAACCTCTCCATCGGATATTCCTTCTGTCGGACTAGGGGATTATGATTCAAGGCCTCCATAAGACTCCGCAAGCCTGGGATTCCTACTAGGACGCCGAGCTGGTTGCACCATCAAAGCTAATTGTCTAGAAAGCACTTTACCGGCGTTTTATGTATATTAGACCTTAGCGGCCATATGGACGACTGCTAAAAGGCACCAAGCGGCCATTCACTAGACCACAAAGCTCCAAAAGGTTTCACTGCGTCGACACATCTTTTTCATGCATCGACTCTATTCATGGAACGGTCTAGACTCTGACCGCTTTCTGCATGAAACAGTCCAGTAAATGACCGCTTTATCTCTGAACCTGTTTAACCCGAGGTTTGACCTTTGGGGTTGGTTTTCTTGAGTTCCTAGATGGTCTTCGGATTATCTAGAGGCTCAACACATGTTTAACAAATCAATATTAAAGATATGAAACTTAATGAAAATACTGTTATGCCGCCGGAATGCCGCCAGAGTATAATATTCTTTTAATTCTTCTTTGATATCTCATGTCAGTTTTGGTACATTCTATACCTTGGTTACTTGGTCATGAAACTTATTATTTGGAATTGAATTATTGGCCGAAATTATTGTTATATCTCGTGGAAGTAGCAGGATTTATAACTTGAAGATGCAAGACCAGGTACGGATTGTGTCTAAGGGCTCCATACTAGCTCCCTCGGCTGATGGTCGAAAACGTACTATAAACCATGGGGTACGATGATACTGGCGTTGCATTGCGCTGGGAGTACTTTCTCTTATAAATGAGTGAAATTCATGAAGCTTCTTATGGAAACTACATACTTGTTAATGACTTTCTAGAACATAGTCTTTACAAGATTATGTAAAGTACTTTCTAGATTCTTACTCGTACATTCTTGTTCATGAAAGGCCAAATTTACATCTACAAGATTAATCTTGCTTGTTCATGGTCTATACTCGCTCACATCTACTTGCTCAGTTATTTCATGATTCTTAGTTATCTTGGTTTATATCGCTTATTTATCGCGTTCTTATTTTTACCTTAAGATCTAGAGCTAAGACATTAATCATTTAAATACTGCCTTCATGTTGATGCGAAGATACCTATAGGGCAAGTGTGCTCATACATACTTTCTCAATTTTCCAGGAAGTACTGATGGATCGGATTCAGAATATACAAGTAGCGGGTCCGAGAGTGATTGAAGGTCAAATGGATCAAGAGAAGACCTAATTGTCAAGTGTCTAGTCGAGTCCTATTGTGATTTTCTATTTTCTTGAGTCCATGATGTAAGGATGTTTAAAGTCATGATCTTATGTACATTTGGGTCATTATTATGAATAAAGTTAGAATTTTGAAAAAATATACTTGTGCAATTACTTTTGTGTGATTGTCTTACGCTCTGATTTCTTGCTTGCAAGAGGCTTACCCTGTTGGCTGTTCACGTTCCCGATATTCCTTTCGCTGTATTAAAAGCTCGAGGCATGACAGTCGAAGTGCTGGGGCCAGCTGGTCCTCGGATAGATGGGTCCTTCGGCTGGGCAAGGTGGAGAGTAATCCTGTGGCCACCGTGGTCGAAGGTGTCAGTGTTTGACCATCCATAAAGGGTGGCATCCCGATCAAAGAGCCAAGGCCTACCGAGGATAATGCTACCCACCTTCATAGGTAACATGTCACACCGTATCTCATCATGGTAAGCCTGGAACTACAGTGGCACCAGACATCACAGTCTGACCGGGATGGAAGTAGAATCCACCCAAGATACTCTGTAGGGTGCGAGGTGGTCTACGGGCATCAAACCCAGGCGTCTAACAGTGCCCGTAGAGATAGCATTGATGCAACTCCTGCTATCTATGATCACCTTACATGCCTTTCCTCCCAGCCTACAAAATGTGTCGAAGATGGTGGTACAACGCCAGTCGTCACTCACCTGAGGCTGGGTTAGGGTGCACCTGACTACACCCAACTGCACATCACCCTGGTACTGGGTACCGGGGACATCAACTTTCTCTCCTTCCATTAGTTCATTAAATAATTCCTCCGCTAAATCCTGATCAGCCTTGTAACTGGTCGGTACAAGCTCAGGTGTGGGGTCGCCGACCGAGGGATCAGAAATAACAAGCGACTCTCGAGTGGGACACTTGGTCAAATAGTGGCCAACTCCACCACACCTATAGCAACTGTCAGGCATCCCAGTCACCGGTGATGTTCCACTTGTAATGATCTAGGCCGGGATCAGGAAGAACGCAGCGAAAACTAGAAATTAAAATTTTAACCTGATTGGGTTGATCGCTCCTGTGTGATTCCCGATGATAATCCACAACAACGGGATTTGATTTTACCTCTGCGATGCCCAGATCACAGTGAAGTGGAAATAATCCCTCGTGGCGGTAATTAGCCGCGCAAGTGAACGGCCTCTAGCGGTATCCACACGGGCATGAACGGTGGAATCTCCTCGTCGCAATGCCCCCACGAACGATCTCCTCTGCTGCATCTCCATGATCTCTACACTAGAGATGAGAGGAAGAAGAAGAGAGGAGAGAGAGGGGGGTGCCCCTCCCTAGGAGGAGAGAGAACGAGTGGCCCGGGAAACCCTAGATGCTTGGCACAGGGTTTTTCCCAATCCAATTATTTATAGACTTCTTGGTCTTTCACAAAAACTTTAATAAGTCTAATATTGCGAATATACTTTCACCGTCCATAACCCTAATGTGTGTTACCCTCTAGGCCCAATGTCAGTCTGGTTTTAGGCCCAATAAGCTTAAGAACTCCTTCTTAGTCTTTCCATATTATTAATTAATATGGAATTAACTATTTAATCATCTCATGACTTAAATAATTAATTAATCATCTTATGATGAATAATCATCTCATGATTATTCCTCTGATGGGATTTCAGGCCACGGTAAGCACCAAGCAACACTCCGTGACCCCAGAAGATAAAGGGGGTCTATAAAACTACTCTGGGACCTTTCCGTCAACAGTTACCACACAGCTATAGTCCTTCATTCATACCCAATGCCCCTGGTCATAATTAAGTATATGGTCATATTGTCAAACCCTTCTTATCTATGACCTGATGAACGTACTCCAAGTCCCAATGGAAAACTCCTTTTCCATTGAACTATCAACCTTGGCCTAGGATTTAACTGAGTACTATTCATAAGGCATTCTCTCTCATGTTATATCTAAGAGTGAATGATCCACTGTTGTCACTCAATTTCCTTCACATGTATTCCACTGTACCCGAATACCTGAGCATCCAAGACTTATAGATAAAGTCCCTTTGCCAGGAATGAAAATACAGAAGTCCTCATGCAAGGTATCTTTGGTGACTCATGTCAAAAGACCAACTGTGTAACTGCAACTGAAGAATCTCTTGGTTGACAGTTAGATATAATTACCATCCAGAGATTCCTAATCGGATCAGTTCATTGAACCCTATTCTTGTAATGGACATCTACACATATATCTTAGTGTCTCCACACCAGTGACTGTGAGATCAGTCACCCTCATCATATGAGAGGATATCATGTGCACTGATCTGTCCGATTCTTTGATGTCCTATCTCAAAGATCCTATGACCAGGAACATTTAGAACACATGCATCTAGAATGTTGATCTCACTATCATAATCTCATTATGATTCAACCTTCATAGCCTATGTTCAAAGACTTCATTACATTAAGCGGTAATACGTATAAATAAATAAGACATAATGAAGAAATTTCCATAAATATGAATGATAAGAAATGATGCCATCACTTTATAAGTGATTGGCTTGCAAGGCATACACTTCTTTCATTCTCCCACTTGCACTAAAGCCAATCACCTCCCACTTGATATCCATTAGCCTTAGGTGATACTCAACGACATCTTGAGTCAACAGCTTAGTTAGTGGATCTGTAATGTTATTAGCGAAAAAAACTCTGTCTAGATGACATCTTCCTTTTATTTATTATATCTCTAATCAGGTGGAACCATTACAGAAAGTACAATGACTTCTGATGAGACCACAGTTCCAAAGCAAGAGCTATAACCCTCTCGTTATCGGATAACACGGGTACCTGATCAGTGACACTAGGGATAACTCCCTACATGATGATGAACTATTTCATCTACATAATGTCGAATCGTTATTTATTGTCTATTTGGAACTCTTCCAACTAACCATCGAATCACCTTCTCCACTCACCAGGAACATATCCTTAATTCTTCTCAAGAATATAAGAATACAATTCACAGCACTCCAATGCTGCTCACCTGGATCTGTCTGATACATGCTCATAACACTTGAGCATTCGATATATCAGATCTCATACATAGTATATTACACATGATAAGCCTTTATGCCTAAAGCATAATGAATATTATTCATGTGTTACCTCTACACAGAAGAGTTAGAAAACATCTTCTTAGAGAGGTAAAATTCACATCTCATCAGCATGAGACTTATCTAGGCATCATTCATTATCAAACCCTTTGACAATACCACCTATGTACGATAACAGAGTTAAGCTAAGCATCCTTCCTTGATCTATCTACATAGACCCAAGTTTCTAGTGTAAAGGATGCTTCTCCCAAGTATTTCATGAAGAAGTACTTAGACAATGCAACATAACCTAAGATAACTTAACTACATAATTCCTAATGAGTAGTTTGTTATCTACACACAGAATCAAAATTGTAACTATACTCCCACTTATCCTCTTGAACACACAAGACTCTCCTTCATTCTTAATGAAGTCATAAGATTTGATCACCTTATCAAACCTCATGTTTTAGCTGCGGGAAGCTTTTCTTTAGTCCATAGATGAACCTTTGTACCTAGCACACCATATTTGGGCATCCCATGGAGGTGATATCTCTATGGTTGTAACATATACACTTCCTCATTTAGATTACTTATAAGGAACAGGATTTCACATCCATATGCCAAATCTTATAACCATGGTATGCATCAAAGACAAGTAAAATCTCAATGGATTCAAACATGGCAACTGGATAGAATATTTCGTCATAATCAACATTTTAACTGTAACGATATTACTTCTATCACTAAGCTTGCCGTGTAAGAATCTACCTATCCATCTTCTCCAATTTATCTTCTCGAAAATCCACTTGCATCCGATGGGTACAATACCCTCGGGTGGACCTACCAAGTTTATAACTTGTATGGAGTACATGGAATCCATATTCAATTTTATGGCCTCTTCCCATTTTCCCATAGTCAATAAAAATTATTGTCTCCTCATAGGTCAGGGGATCACTATCCTCATTTTTTAGTACCTTATTATTCAAATCAGAGATATGTCCAACATATCTTCTTAGTTCTATAGGTACCCAGCCAGACCTATGAACAACTTGTGCGTCAACTCGAATAGGTTCTGGAGAGGGGAAATCTCACCGCCCGTACGGAGAGGCCGAACGAGGTCCAACCCTGATCGAACGAGGCCCAACTCCTCAAAGTGGCAGCCCCCGGGCCCACTTACTATAAAGCCCAAAAACTCACTCGGAACAAGCGCTTCCTAGGCGGCCTTCGGGTTGGAAAGTCCGAGCATCAGTCGATCGGGAAAGCTCCCCCGGAGCCGCCAATTCTTTGTCCCGACCCAGCACTTATCGCTCGGGAGGCCACTTATGAACAAGTGCCATTCGCTCGGGCTCGCTAATGGAAGCTTATTGATACGGCCGTTGTGAATCCCTTAATGGCAGGAAGCTTAATGGACAGGGGAAACTAAGAGTCCGTGCGCCGTGAGGAGCCCGAATGAAGGACGTAACCCCCCTGGAACTCCTTCACTTACAGGGATCAATTCACACAACAGGCCATTTTTTAAACAGGACATGCCCTACTACGAGAAGGTAAGCCTAAGCAAGGCAAGAGCCAGCAACCCTGAGCAGGAACCACTTCACCTTTCGGTGGAGAGGGATCTCGTGCTCCCATTTTTCTCCCAACTCTTCTCTTCGCACCAGTGCTCTACTACCTGTGCTGACTTAAGCATCGGAGGGTCTTCCCCGGAAATCTATCCCTGGGCACCTCTGACTTGTTTCCCTTCTTGCAGTTCTTACTTCAAGGGTACATGGTCATCTTCCTCCCCGCTCAGGAGCAGCGCGAGATCGCCACTCTTCATCTGGCGTCGTCTGTGGGAAACGCACAAAGAGCCATCATGGTGCAAAGAAGTTCTGGCAGGAGGACTGTCGACGACACGGGAAAAGCTCTGGTAACGGAGGAAGGCGCACTTTCCCTCCCCACAGAGCATTCCCCATCTGATAACCAAGCCAACGAGCTACCTCCATCAGTGGCGGGGGAACAGCTTCCAGGCGGGAGCACCGACGCCCTCCAAACCCTCAACGTAAAACTGGATGTCCTCGTGGATCTCATAAGGGCCTAGGCAGCCAAGGAGGAGAAGTCACAGCTCCCCAGGAAAAGCCCCCCACGTGGAGATGCCTCCAAACAAACTGCTGGAGGCCGTTTCATCCTCCGGGGGCAGCGGCTCATTGGCAACCCGTCAGGAGGACCATCGCACCCCCTCCCCCGGAGCAAGAAGCCTCCTCAACCCCGAGGAGGGAGAAGATCGGAGCACGCAGACCATTCCCGGACGTCGAGGCCCCTGAGGAGCGTCGGGGAAGCATGCAAGTGTGCCCCCCAGCCCCTTGGGACAGCGACAACCGAAACTCTCTCTCCGACTGCGAGACTTCGAGAGGCGTTTCGCAGAGCAAGAGCGCGCTCTCCGCGCCTTGCAGAAGACCTCTCCTGTGGAGGATGAGGAGTGATCCCCGTTCTCTGACTACATCCTGAAGGCAGAGATATCACCCAGAATCTCACTTCCCACCTTCAAGTCATACGACGGCCAGGGAGACCCGGCCGACCATTACGACAGCTTTGATGCCCTGATGGCCTTGCATGGGGCGTCCGATGTGATCAAGTGCGAAGCGTTCGTGACCACTCTGGTTCAGGGCACTCAGGCTTGGTTCAGAGCCCTGGCCCTCGGCAGCATCCACAACTTCAAGCAATTCGGGTGAGTATTCAAGGAAAGTTTCATCGGCAGTGGTCCACCCCGGTCAGTGGCGGGATTACTGGCCCTCAAGCAGGAACAGGGGGAGAAGTTGCGGGCTTACATCAACTGATTTAAATCGGAAGCCCTGCGCATCCCCCGCCTTGATGTGGCCTCTGCCATCACCCCCTTGACCGAGGGTACCTACGACGAGAACCTGCGATGCGAGCTAGTGCTTCATCCCCCTACCTCCCTCGCCGAGCTAGTGACCTTGACCCTGCGCCACGCCGAGTGCGAGGAAGTCCTCAGCGCCTGTCGAGGCACAACCGGCTTGGGTCAGGAGGGGGACAAGAAGAGACTGTTGGAGCAAGGGACGGGACAAGGAAAGAGGCGGAACCAGGATGGAGATCGAAAAGAGCCGCCCCAGAAGTATGAGCGGTATACCCTACTTACCGCCCCCATCTACGAGATCTATGAAGACATCAAAGGCTCGGGTCTCCTCAACCAACCCCAGCCCAAGAAGACCAAGCATCGCAATTGTCGCAAGCATTGCCTATTCCACAATGACCACAGGCATCACACCAACAATTGCCCTCAACTTCAAGATGAGATCGAGCGCCTCATCGCCAGGGACACCTATCTTAGTACGTGTTCGGGCAAAAGGAAGACTGAGGTGCCACAGAAGAGATTGATAATGCCCCCCGCAGAGTCCAAATCAACGTCATCGCGGGCGGGATGGCATCAGGTGGAGATAGCAATCGAGGAAGAAAGCATCACGCCGAGCTGGCGAGGCGAACCTCTGCTGAGGCACCTGCGGCCCCACAGGCTAGCGAACCGCAGGCCCTGGTATTCTCTGACCAGGACCTGGAAGGGCTAACCACCCTGCACGATGACGCTCTCGTTGTATCGGCTACAATAAACCATTGTAACGTGGACAGGATCTTAGTCGACAATGGTAGTGCCCCTGATGTATTGTCCTATGAATGTTTCCTCAAGATGGGAGAGAATCCATCTAAACTCTGCCCGATCCGAACCCCCCTCTGTGGGTTCAACGGCCAGGCTACTTATCCCGAGGGAGCACTGAGCCTTCCGGTTACTATCAGCACCCCGCCCAAAACCGTTACGGTTATGGTAGACTTCATCGTGATCAAGGGGATGACGGCATACAACGCCATCTTCGGCCGAGGCATTCTCAGCCGAATGAAAGTGGTGCCCTCTACCTTTCACCAAAAGATGAAGTTCCCAACCAAGTATGGCATGGGGGAAGTTCGAGGTAACCAAGCATTGGCTAGACGGTGCTATATAGTCTCGGTTGATGCCACTAGGCCGGAAGGGAAGAATAAAGGGGTAAAGGGAGCCGAAGAGGGACCCACAACATCTGAGCCTGGCGGCGAGTTGCTAACAATCTTCCTTAACAGTGACCCGACCGTAGGAGTAAAGATTGGAGAAGAGCTACCACTTGAGGAATAAGAGAAATATAAAGATTTCCTTGCGCAGTACATCCGAGTCTTTGCATGGTATGATGAGCACCTTCCCGGGATCCCGGGAGACGTGGTGATGCACAAGCTCAACCTCGACCCGACAACAAAGCCAGTACAACAGCGCAAGAGAAAGCACGCCCCAGAGAAGCAAGCGATCATCAAAGAGTAAGTCATCAAGGGGCAGAAGACTGGCCTCTTTCATCCGGTTTTGTACTCTACATGGCTCGCCAATGTCGTCCTGGTGCCAAAAGCTTCTGGGAAATGGCGAATGTGCGTGGGCTTCACCGACCTCAACCAGGCAACCCCGAAGGATTGCTACCCATTGCCAAGCATCGATCAACTAGTCGATTCAACCTCTGGCAACGAGCTACTCAGCTTCCTGGACGCCTACTCAGGCTACCATCAGATCAGGATGGACTCGGAGGACATTGAGAAGACCACCTTCATCACCAACTTCGGCGTACACTGCTACACCCGAATGCCGTTCGGGTTAAAGAACGCTGGAGCAACATATCAGAGACTGATCAACCACATTTTTGAAGGACAGCTCGGTCGGAACGTCAAGGCCTATATTGATAATATGCTCGTCAAGACACTGAAGGCTAAAGACCAGATCGCCGACTTAGCCGAGACCTTCGACACCCTCCTGAAGTGCAACATGAAGCTCAACCCCACCAAGTGCACCTTCGGAGTTAGATCCGGGAAGTTCCTAGGCTTCCTGGTCACTCAGCGTGGAATTGAGGCCAACTCCGACAAGGTCCAGGCCATCCTGGACATGAGGCCACCCAACTGCATCAAGGACGTCCAATGCTAATGGGGACATCGCTTACCACTTCCCACTTCTCCACGGGTCCGGATGATTGCCATTATGTTCAGCTTGATTTCCTAAGTTCAGCTATGTATTTTTATATCTTTCTTGAGTCATTTTGATGTAATTTCCCCTTTGTTTTGAGTCATGTCCCTAGGTCATCATGCTATTTACCTATGTTTGTTAGGCTAGGGGGTCATATGGGCCCAATTAAATGGGCCTGGCCCATGGGCGCCCTCTTCCTTCCCCACCCCCTTGCTTATTTGCTTTTAGCACTTTCTCCAGAGACTTTTTGTAAATGTTGGGATTTCCATAAATAGGACCCCAACTCCACTTGAGTTCAATAATGAAAGTTTGAATGAATTTTGAGCATTAGTGCACCTCTCTCTCTCTCTAGCTCTCTCTCTCTCTCCTCTTCTCTCTTTCTCTAAAGGGGGCGACCCTTTCTCTCTCCTCTCCCCTCTCTCTCTCTAGGTCGACCAGCTCTCTCTCTCCTCCCCTTGCCACCTCATCCTCCACATCAGCCCTCCCCACCCTTTCACCTTCCCAAGGCCATTAACCCCCATTTACACCCACCACTCCCCAAGCAACCCTCCCCCTTCCCCATACAACCTTCCATCTTCCCAAGAGGAATCCCCACTTCCCAAGCAACTCTTCCCCTCCCCAAGGCAACTCCTCCCCTTCCCTAGGCTTCCATTAAACACCTCCATTAACCCTCCACCCAAATCAAAGGAACATCCCCCCATTCCCTAGGCCATTTTGCGCCCCTCCTCCTCCTAGCTAGACCTCTTGCGCATCCACCCTCTCCCCTGCTAGCTCCGCCCCTACCATCCTCCCTCACCTCCCCTTGCCACCTCTCAACCATTCCCCACCACCGAAACAACCTCATCCCCTTCCCCTTCACCAAAGGAACCACCCATTCTCTCTTCAATTTGTGTGTGCAGCCACGACCTGCAGATCAGCAGCCTGTTGCAGTGCCGCCCACGACCTCATATCTGAACTCCTGGAAGCGTGACCTACATCGACAGAAAGGTCTGCGAGTCTTCTTCCAAAGCTAGGTGGAATCATCTCATTCTGACGTCGCTACAGTTCGTGGTGCCCCATTCTTCCCCGGCTACACTGGGCTCCCTCTGCAGAGTAACTGAACCCAGTTCGACACTGCACCACGCCAAACAGTAGAAGATTCAGACCACGAGCCCTTCAACAAACTTCTTCCTCCTCTAGTCCTCTACCAGAAGCAAGAAGCAGAATTGCATTCGGCATCCGGAGGCCAGAGTTCTCTTTTTTTTCTCCCTCGGCTGGTCGGGTCTGCCTCCCACAGTCTACATCGACCAACCTCCACTCTTCGGAGTCTCCTTGTCCACTCTGGCATCAGACGGCTTCCCCGTCAGTTTTTCTGTGAAGAGGGCTTGTCCACGGTTCCAGAAACTCTGGCGGTTCGTGATTTGGAGTCCGGGAGCGGTCGGGGAAACCTCTGCAAATTGCTGTCAGAAACAGGAAGCTGCTGCATCCAGATTCAGTCACTCTGTTCGAAGCTCTTCCCGGACCAGCACCTTCTTCAGAAGAATTCAACAAAATTCTGAGGCATCCCCGTTCCAGTTACAACGCGTTCGCCGCTGGTCTCGTCATCAGCAAAATTCCAGAATTAGATCTACGACCTTGACATCGACTGTCAGTCAGCCATCGCAGACAGCCGGTAGATTCGGCGTCGGCTTCTCCGCCCGCTTTTCGGCTAATCTCCCCTCCCCGCCTGGCCGGCTCACCGCCCCTCCCTGCGTGGAGGTAGTGTTTGCATGTAATACAAATCATCCCCACCCCAATTCCACCCTCCTGCGTGAGGCATAGTGAATGTTATTATTAAACAGGGATCAAGCTACACCGGCGCAGTGTGCGGGGAACCCACACTTCCCCGCTCGCCCTCGTCTCCGAACGGGGTTGGTTTCTTCAAACCAACCAGGTGAGCTCTGACCTTTGCTCCATTTCCTTCTGGTGCTTGTTCATTTAATATCCGTAGAATTTGCTCCGTTGAGCAAGCGAGAGAGTGTCCGACCCCACGTGCTCCACTTACGAGCGGTCACCGTGGAGTGTGTGAGAGAGGGACCTAGTGCTCCAAGTGGCACCCGGCCAGCCCCTTAATTGTGGGCTTCGTACCTTCGGGAGGGCAACCCTAGCCTTGCTGGCACTCTACCATCAAGGGTCTTGATCCATCACCCCCCCTTAGCATCATTTAGTCACCCTAGGCTCGTGTGTGTGCGATGGCAAATTGGCCCGATCGGCCAACTGAATTGCTATGTGGTTGTGATTGCGGAATAGGTCCTAAGTTTCTGTTTGCTTGCTGCATACCCCATGGTCGTTTCACATCAGTTGGTATCAGAGCATCATCATCCTTAGGCGTGTCACATCAAATTGGTATCAGAGCATCATCATCCTTAGGCGTGTCACATCAAATTGGTATCAGAGCATTATCATCCTTAGGCGTGTCACATCAAATTGGTATCAGAGCAAGTTCTAGACTTGTCTCTACTAAGTCTTGTCCTAGGGCACATTGCATTGAGGTCATCCGAGCATCCAAACCATGTATCTCACTAGGCACCCCGATGACTACTTCATTATCGGGCCGGAGTTGCCCCGCTTCGATGGGTCCCGAAACACTCACGCATATAGGAAATGGGAGACCTCCATGGATAGATACTTCCACCACTACTACATGACCGAGGAAAGAAAAGTGCGCATCACCAAGACGACCCTTGGTCCCTTCGGCGAGACAGAATGGAGAAAGCTTGAGATTCGAAGGGGGATTGAGAGACAAGAGCCCATTCACTCATGGGAAGAGATGAAGATAGAACTTAGGAAGATCCTCATTCCAAAACCTTCCCACTCTTCCAACTCAAGCACCCATAGCCCAATGAGCACTCCCACTCCCCCTTTCCCTCCCCGTCAACCCAAAACCTCTATTAGGACACAAACCCCACCACCCAAAGGACCCCTAGATTTATTGGAAGAGATAAGGATTGAGATCAGGAAGATCTTCACTCCCCAACCTTCCCACTCCTACCCCGAGAACCATAACCCGAGGAGCACTCCCACTCCTCCTTTCCCCACCACCCAACCCAAAATTCTCCATCAAACCCACACCCCACAAACTTCCAAAAATCCTTCTTCCACCCCTTTCCAAAAGGAACTTAAAGAGGTAACCGAAGACTATGAGGCTCCACTAGATTGGGAAGAGGAATATGAATCACAGTGTCATGGGTTAGGCCGAGAAGTTCCCCTCCCAGGTGGAAGAAGCATCATGGCTCACTCTACCCTCACCACTCAAACCCACGTGGACCCCATGTCCACCCCTCCACCTAGGCCCGTGACAGCCACCATTCCCCAATCCAAAATTACTCACCCAACCCACCTTCCACTTCCAACTCCTATCCTACCCAAACCTAGTCCCCCGCTACTTCCACTCCCAACCCCAACCCAAGTCCGGCCTCACTCACCACCCCGGGTACACCATGCACCAACCATCATCACCCCACCCCCAATAGACCTTCCCATTCCCTTGAGAGAGGAGACCACAACCATCCACATGGGAGTAGATGCTAGTCCGGAACCCATCACCATCCTTGAGGAAACCCAAGTTCATATCTATGGTGAGGAAGAATCACAAATGTCCCCTTCACATAGCTTGGACCCCCAAGAGCCACAAGCCTTCACAAGTAGCACCGTAATCATAGATGGGCCCCTAGCTAGATGGATAAAGGAGAGACCACTTCACCCCATCGTGTCCTATATTTACCCACCCATGGAGCAAAACCTTCCCATTGTACCCTTATCCACCTATCACACCACAATCCAATCATCCTATCAAGTGGAAACATTAGGGGATCTTCTTAAGGTTATAGTTTGGCAAATGGAGCTAACTGGCATGATGTCTACAATAACCGACCGACCTAGGAGCCTTGACCTCCTACACCTATGTGTCGGATCAATCTCCTCCATTTACACTATGGGTTGCTACACTAGTGACCTTCTTTTACTCCTCCCTACACCCGACGAGCCCGATGCTATTCACAAACTAGAGTTGCTTCTCTCGGGTAGAACATCTAGTCCTCCATTCATGGCCGACCATCCCACCAAAAACTTTGGCCCGATCATATTACCTGGGGAGGAGAGTCCGCCATCCAATGGTTATGAGGACCATAAGGACCTAGAGTTTTTCTCCTTAGGTGACCCTTACTATGACCCCTTCGACCCCTTCCTATGCCCCCCCACCTTACTCACCGCCAACCTTTTCCCACCCCAACCGACCTTATTAGACCAAACACACTCCATTTTTCTTGACCCCTTTGACCCCTATGAGTGGAAACTCCCACACCAAGCCATATGCATAGGAGGAACCATTTGGATGAAAATACATGTGCCACTACATTGTGCATCATTTGGTAGGGCTACTAAGCCTAGTCATGTCATACATGTCACGCACACTTTTAGCCCAATGCATGACTGGCTCACATTTGGATGTGCTGGTCCTCCCTCATTCATCATTGATCATATGCACGTTAGGAGCATCTATGGGTGTCCAGGTCCCCCGGCATTCATCACCACCTTATGTAATAGGTTCTCCTACAGATACCAGGGCCCTCCCACCATTGTTATGAAGACTAGGTATGATAGGGCCACTAGTGGATGTCCCGGTCCTCCTAGGTTCATCAAAGTCCACGTGACACCATTGCATGTTAGGTCCACATTTGGTTGTCCGGGCCCTCCCTTCATCGCTAAAGGATCATTCACAACTCTGCATGGTAACATCCGCAAACACACCAACAAAAGTAATAAGGTGTATAAGAAATCGGGTGATTCCCACCGACGCCACCAAGAGTTTCGCGTGGGTGACTTTGTGATGGTGAGAACTGAGAGACCTTTCCCTAGGAATGTCTCGAAACTGAGGTCGCGTGGATCAGGCCCCTTCCAGGTTTTGAGGAGGATCGGCACAAATGCTTAAGTGTTGGACCTCCCCGAGGAGTACGGAGTAAGTCCCACATTCAATGTGGCTGATTTGGTGCCATACAGGGGTCCCACGGTGACACCTAGTGAGAATATTGAGCCTGTTCCACTTCTTGAGAGAGTCACCACCCATAAGAGAGTTCCACCAACCCAGAGGGGCCAACGTGAGCAATTGGAGCGGATATTGAATGAACAGGTTACGGCCATCTGGAGCAGAGGGATGGGCACTACCTCGCTTGGTGGAAAGGACCGGCTACCTTTGGTGGACTTGAGAGCAACCTCGCTGTGGCTTCCTCCGCATACGATGGATCTTTACTCGACAGAGTCGAGTTCTCTGCACCCCGGGAGTATGATGGGGACATCGCTTACCACTTCCCACTTCTCCACGGGTCCGGATGATTGCCATTATGTTCAGCTTGATTTCCTAAGTTCAGCTATGTATTTTTATATCTTTCTTGAGTCATTTTGATGTAATTTCCCCTTTGTTTTGAGTCATGTCCCTAGGTCATCATGCTATTTACCTATGTTTGTTAGGCTAGGGGGTCATATGGGCCCAATTAAATGGGCCTGGCCCATGGGCGCCCTCTTCCTTCCCCACCCCCTTGCTTATTTGCTTTTAGCACTTTCTCCAGGGACTTTTTGTAAATGTTGGGATTCCTATAAATAGGACCCCAACTCCACTTGAGTTCAGTAATGAAAGTTTGAATGAATTTTGAGCATTAGTGCACCTCTCTCTCTCTCTAGCTCTCTCTCTCTCCTCTTCTCTCTTTCTCTAAAGGGGGTGACCCTTTCTCTCTCCTCTCCCCTCTCTCTCTCTAGGTCGACCAGCTCTCTCTCTCCTCCCCTTGCCACCTCATCCTCCACATCAGCCCTCCCCACCCTTTCACCTTCCCAAGGCCATTAACCCCCATTTACTCCCACCACTCCCCAAGCAACCCTCCCCCTTCCCCATACAACCTTCCATCTTCCCAAGAGGAATCCCCACTTCCCAAGCAACTCTTCCCCTCCCCAAGGCAACTCCTCCCCTTCCCTAGGCTTCCATTAAACACCTCCATTAACCCTCCACCCAAATCAAAGGAACATCCCCCCATTCCCTAGGCCATTTTGCGCCCCCCCTCCTAGCTAGGCCTCTTGCGCATCCACCCTCTCCCCTACTAGCTCCGCCCCTACCATCCTCCCTCACCTCCCCTTGCCACCTCTCAACCATTCCCCACCACCGAAACAACCTCATCCCCTTCCCCTTCACCAAAGGAACCACCCATTCTCTCTTCAATTTGTGTGTGCAGCCACGACCTGCAGATCAGCAGCCTGTTGCAGTGCCGCCCACGACCTCATCTCGGAACTCTTGGGGGTGTGGCCTACATTTACAGAAAGGTCTGCGAGTCTTCTTCCAAAGCGAGGTAGAATCATCTCATTCCGACGTCACTACAGTTCGTGGTGCCCCATTCTTCCCCGGCTACACTAGGCTCCCTCTGCAGAGTAACTGAACCCGGTTCGACACTGCACCACGCCAAACAGCAGAAGATTCAGACCACGAGCCCTCCAACAAACTTCTTCCTCCTCCAGTCCTCTACCAGAAGCAAGAAGCAGAACTACATTCGGCATCCGGAGGCCAGAGTTCTCTTTTTTTTCTCCCTTGGCTGGTCGGGTCTGCCTCCCACAGTCTACAGCGACCAACCTCCACTCTTCAGAGTCTCTCCATCCTCTCCGGCATCAGACGGGTTACCCGTCAGTTTTGCTGCGAAGAGGGATTGTCCACGGTTCCAGAAACTCCAGCGGTTTGTGATTTGGAGTCCGGGAGCGGTCGGGGCAACCTCTGCAAATTGCTGTCAGAAACAGGAAGCTGCTGCATCCAGATTCAGTCACTCTGTTCGAAGCTCTTCCCGGACCAGCACCTTCTTCAGAAGAATTCAGAAAAATTCTGAGGCATCCCCATTCCAGTTACAACGCGTTCGCCGCTGGTCTCGTCATCAGCAAAATTCCAGAACGAGATCTACGACCTTGACATCGACTATCAGTCAGCCATCGTAGACAGCCGGCAGATTCGGCGTCGGCTTCTCCGCCCGCTTTTCGGCGAATCTCCCCTCCCCGCCTGGCCGGCTCACCGCCCCTCCCTGCGTGGAGGTAGTGTTTGCATGTAATACAAATCATCCCCACCCCAATTCCACCCTCCTGCGTGAGGCGTAGTGAATGTTATTATTAAACAGGGATCAAGCTACACCGACGCAGTGTGCGGGGAACCCACACTTCCCCGCTCGCCCTCGTCTCCGAACGGGGTTGGTTTCTTCAAACTAACCAGGTGAGCTTTGACCTTTGCTCCATTTCCTTTTGGTGCTTGTTCATTTAATATCCGTAGAATTCGCTCCGTTGAGCAAGCGAGAGAGTGTCCGACCCCACGTGCTCCACTTACGAGCGGTCACCGTGGAGTGTGTGAGAGAGGGACATAGTGCTCCAAGTGGCACCCGGCCAGCCCCTTAATTGTGGGCTTCGTACCTTTGGGAGGGCAACCCTAGCCTTGCTGGCACTCTACCAGTAAGGGTCTTGATCCATCACCTCCCCTTAGCATCATTTAGTCACCCCGGGCTCGTGTGTGTGCGACGGTGAATTGGCCCGATCTGCCAACTGAATTGCTATGTGGTTGTGATTGCGGAATAGGTCCTAAATTTCTATTTGCTTGCTGCATACCCCGTGGTCGTTTCACATCAAATGCCTAACGGGGCGCATTGCTGCACTCAACCATTTCCTATCTCGGGCGGCCGAACGATGCTTACCCTTCTTCAAATTGTTGAGAGGACCCAAAATGGCATCAGCTACATTCGCCTGGGATGAGGAATGTCAGAAGGCATTCGCTGAACTCAAGGAATTCTTGGCCTCGCCCCTGGTGCTGTCCAAACCAGTCCAAGGCGAAGCTCTACACCTCTACCTCTCAGCGACCCCTTCTACTATAAGCTTGGTCCTGGTCAGGAACGATGCAGGGGTCGAGAGACCAGTTTACTATGCCAGCAAGGTGCTTAATGAGGCCGAAAGAAGGTACCCGACAACCAAGAAACTCGTGCTAGTGTTGGTTATCTCGGCCAAGCGCCTCCGACCCTACTTCCAAGGGCACTCCATCGTCATATTGACCGGCGAACCACTGAAGAAGATTCTCTTTCACCTTGAAGCCTCGAGATGCCTCGTCAAATGAGCCATCATGCTCGGGGCCTATGATATTTCATATCGCCCCCGCTCGGCCATTAAAGGATAGGCTCTCGCAGACTTCATCGCTGAAAGCACGGTCCTGATTGAAGAAGCACTTCCACCAGCGTTCGGGCCTACCTGGGATCTATTCATTGACGGATCCTCCAATTCAATAGGAAGCGGCGTCGGTATTCTCCTCAAATCCCCCGAAGGAGCGGAGCTGTGGTACGCTCTGAAGTTCAACTTCCAGGCATCCAACAACGTCTCTGAGTATGAAGTCGTCATCTCGAGAGCCAGGTTGGCTCGACGACTTGGGGCCGAATGAGTCAGGATCCACACTGACTCCCAATTGGTCGCTAGCCAGGTCAACGGTGAATACGATGCTCGAGAAGGACAAATGGTCAAGTACCTCCAGGCGGTCAAGAGGATGGCCCAACTCTTCGAGAGCATTGAGGTAGTCCAAATAGCCCGGGAGGAAAACTCTCGAGCGGACGCCCTCTCTCGACTGGCCTCCTCGCCCGACCCCGCTAGTACACGATCGGTCTTCCTTGAAGAGCTCGGGCAACCGAGCATCGAATCTGAGCTTATGATTGTTGACCCGGCACCCTCAAGCGACTGGCGGACACCCTACATATCCTTGATCCAGGATTCTCAGGAGCCCACTGACCCTCGGGAGGCTCGGAAGCTCAAGTACCAAGCTCGGTGTTTCATCACGCTGGACGATGCCTTGTACTGTAGATCTTTCTCTGGTCCCCTCCTCAAGTGCATCAGCACCGACGAAGCCAGCCGAGCGGTTCATGAAGTACACGAAGGCATCTGCGGAGCGCAACAAGGAGGAAGATCGCTCGCCAAGATCTTGCTACGGTAGGGTTACTGGTGGCCCACTCTTCAGCACGACTGCTCGACCTACGTGCAGAAGTGCGATCGATGTCAGCGCTTCGACCACCTGATTCATCAGCCCACTACGAAGCTCATCACCTTTGCTGAGCCATACCCTTTCGCTCGGTGGGGGATCGACATTTTGGGGCCGTTCCCTACGGCTCAAGCTCAGAAGAAGTTCATCATCGTCGCCATCGAATATTTCACCAAATGGATCGAGGCAGAAGCCACCACCAGGATCACCAAATCAGTCATATGGAGTTTTGTTTGGAAGTCAATCATCTATCGCTATGGTGTCCCCCGAGTGATCCTGAGCGATAATAGTCGGCAGTTTCATTCTCACTATTTCAGAGACAGATGTGTCGACCTAAACATTCGCAACCACTTTACTTCGGTAGCCCACCCTCAAGCTAACGAACTGGTCGAAAATGCCAATAAGACTATCTTAAAAGGTATCAAAACTA
Source organism: Amorphophallus konjac (assembly GCA_022559845.1). NCBI lineage: Eukaryota > Viridiplantae > Streptophyta > Magnoliopsida > Alismatales > Araceae > Amorphophallus > Amorphophallus konjac. The sequence goes on along the minus strand of CM040118.1, from coordinate 304,217,680 downwards.
GGCTCGGCAAAGCCAAGGGAAGCTGGCTCGAGGAATTGCCGAGCGTACTATGGTCGCACCGAACTACTTCGAGAACGGCTACTAGTGAAACACCTTTTCAGCTGGTGTATGGCACGGAAGCCATGATTCCGTTGGAGGTCAGCAATCCCTCTCTCCGAATCATCCACTTCAAGCCCGAGGTAAACGAGCAGAAATTGCGAGAGAACCTCGACTTGGCGGACGAGATCCGAAAGATTGCAAGCGTCCGAGCAACGGAATAGCAACGGCGCATCACTCAATACTACAACACCAGAGTCTGAGACAGACACTTCCATCCAGGAGACTTCGTCCATCTTGACCATTAGAGGCGGCAGGGAAGCTGGCCCCTACCTGGGAAGGTCCCTACCGAGTGGTCGAGAAGCTCGGGAAAACAGCATACCGATTGTCCACCATGGAAGGAACATCCGTCCCTCAGACGTGGAATGTGACAAATCTTCGCAAGTTCTACTTTTGAACATTTGGCAAGCATACACATGTAAGCGAAATAGAATAATCACCATTCTTCTCTTCTTATTAAACTTTGATGTACATCAAGAAGGCCGTAGCCGGTATAGTATACACGTACAAAAAATTACATCCCCTGGTACTATAATGCGAGCAGAATGCTCGGTCGACCCAGTAGGCGCTCCCACGTTCAGCCACTGACTCTGCCTCGTGCAGAAATCGGCTCGGATAAGGTATCGCTGGCTTTGTTGGTTTGAGAAAGCTCGGTGGAAAAAGGAAAAGAGGGGAAACAACAACAAGAAGAAAGGAAGGAATACAAGTGAAGACCTCCTCTCTGCCAACTCTTTGGAAGGCAGAGAGTGCAGGCACCTTCCAAAGAGTGAAAGGGGAGGGGGAAAAAGAAAACGACAGAGATGGACGTGGAGGCAGGGGAAGGCCCGAAAAGGAGGGAGCTTAATTAGCTCCCCCCCTCCCCTCAGAATGACGTCGGCAGGTCAGGGACAGAAGGGCGGCATGACGAACCCTCTTCCTGAGTGACCCCCGACTGACGAACCCTCTTCCAGACTGAAACAACAGGAGCTTCCCTCCTACCACCATCTGCATCATCATCTTCTGAAGCGCCCTCCATGCCCCGCCGAGACTAACAGCACAACGCTTCACGGAAGGGAAAGAAGGAGAAAATCGCCAGGGATGGCCTTAAGTGACGAAAGGAAAAGGAGACGCTCCTCGGACCTTTTATAGGCCGAAGGGGGAGCTGATTGCCTTAAATGACTCTCCCCTTTACAAAACACGCTAAAAAGACTTTCTCTGAGATGGTTACCTCAATTCCCGACACCCCCCTGTAATGCCTTGGATCCTTGGTAGGTCTTGCTGGATCTTCATTGGATCTTTCGGGTTTGTTTTGGTGAGTTTCGGTTCGCTTTTGTGGCTTCCGAGTTGAGCTTTACGAGCCGTGTGAGTTTTTCTCTCGTACTAGTTACGGAACCCTACGGTGAGTTTGGTTGTCAGTTCATCAACTCGCGGATGCTACAGCGATGATGTACTCTTCGAGCCGGTCGTTTCGACTATTTTTGTGTATTTTTTCGAGATAGGGCCAGAAATCGGATTTTTCAGAAATTAGGAAAATTCCTAATTTCTTTTCCTTTTTCTTTTCCTTCCTCTCTCCCCCTTCTCATTTCGCCGTCGCCGTCTCTCTCTCCCATTTTCTCTCCTCTCGAGCTTCCTCGGCTCCGACTGCAGACTGAGGACCTAAGAGCGAGTGTTGGGGATGCTGTGGAGCTGACTAGGTGCGCGACAGGGCGAGGATGGAGTGGTTTTGGCGCGATCTCGAATGGTGGATTCAAAGCCAGTGTTTGAGCTAGCGGCATGGTTTTTGGCGTGGTTTAGTCCCTTCGGGGTGCGGTTTCTTCGGTGGAGGTAGGGAGACGGACCGCCACCTTGTTCTACACGTTTCCTCTGTTTCCGTGCATGATTTGGTGCTCGATCGGGGGAGATCGGGCCGGTTTTGTGAAAACCGTGGTTTTTGGGGTTTTCAGGGTTCGTCGAAAAACGGCAACCATTTGTGGTGTGGTTAGTGTTGAATTGACCGCTGGGATGTCTGGATCCCATCCATGCTAGTTTCGTGTTGATCGGTGGTCATTCGAGTCCGGGAACCTCGGTGACTCATTTAGGGTCGATTTGTCTAAATCGCCCCGATCTAGCGTTTTAATGCGTGCATGTGGGCTTTTTAGCCTCCTAATGTTATTTTTCATCGTCTAGTCTTGTTTCCCCTGCGCTTTGGCATGAATGGGGCGTGGAACGGCTCAATTTGGCCAATCCACTGTTTTCCCGCCGTGACCGGTGTAGCGGTCGTTTCAGTGACCGCCAGAGGTCCCTGACGTCCCTACGATGGACTGTCACATCGTCTGGGCATTTTTAAGCTTTTCGTGGTATTGGGAGTGTGACGGCCTAGGGGTGGCGCGTCACAGCCTCCTGACGCGTCCGGTGTGATGCGTTACGCTTACCTTGTCGTTTAGTAGTTTGGTTAAGTCGGTTCCCCTAACGCGCCTGCCCTAGTGCGTCAGGTGTGTGTAACGCGCCTGGTGTAGGCCGTTACATTGCGTTTGACTTGGAGTTTGACCGATGAGGCATTTTGTGTAACGGTGGTGTCCCCGTGCGTCACAGCATTGTAACGCGCCTGCCCCAGGCCGTTACATGCTGTTTTGGCCGAGTTGGGTGGTTGTGCCGTTGGCTCTAACGGCCACGCCCCATGCGTTAGGCGTCTGTAACGCGTCCGATCGGGACCGTTACGTGCCTTTCGACCAATGTTTTCTTGACTTGAGCCTGTTGGCCCTGAGGCGCCTGCCCCAGTGTGTTAGGCTGTGTAACGCGCTTGGTCTAGTGCGTTACGTGGTTCGAGTTTCCATTTTTGTGTAGGGTCTGCTAGCCCTGACGGCCCGGGTCGGGCGCGTCAGAGCGGTGTAACGCGCTAATGTAGGCCGTTACGTGCCTTGTGTGTTTTAGATGTTGGTTAGGGCGGTGCGTGTGACGGCTCCCCCGGCGACCATCACGTTTCTGTAGCGCGTCTGTGATAGACTGCCACAGTGGGTGTGTAACGGCCCAGCGTTAGACCATTACGTTCGTGTAACGGTCTAGGGGTGGTGCGTTACAGCCTTTGAGCTCCGATTTCCGTCATTTTGGTTTCTGACTGTCTTGGCTTATCCTTGTGGTCTTCCCACTTTCCCGTGGATGTCTACTGACACCCTATGAGGGCTAAGACTACGTCGTAAGGTGGCCAGGAGTCTTCTTGCTTGAGGTAGGAATCTCTTTCCTATTGTTGAGTCATCGTTGTTTGGTTCCGGTCAACCCGGGGTGACCCAGGGGTTGACAGGTGACCTTGTGTGGGTGTCTTGGCGGTTCTGTTCAGTCCGAGACACTGGTTCTGGATGCCTCGAGGTATCATTTTACCTTGGTTTGCATGTCCAGGCGTGTCTGAGGGTCTCCGGTGTTCCCTCAGGTCTCCGTGAGTCATTTTCTGCGGCGCGTTGCTTCCCGTGGCTTAGGATTAGACCGATTGGCGACTTGTTCCGCCGTTTGTGACGATCTTGCCTTTGAGTCGTACCACTCAAGGATCGTTACGTAGTAGGTCTAGTTGCCTAGTCCTGAGTCTGTTGGCAGTTGTCTTGCTGCCTTGGTGCTTCGTAGTACGTGCGACAGTGCTTCCTTGCCTGTTTGTACTACAGCCCTTGTTTCGGAGTCTTGTATTTTACGCGCCTCCGATCGTTGTTGCCCTAAGGCCTGTGAGTTTCCGACCAGCCTTGGATGGCGGAGGGGTGTTCCCGAGATACGGTTTGTAAGCTAGTTCCGTGGGCTCCCAGCCAACGGTAGCGTCCTACTGAGGGAGAAAACTAGCTGGAGTACCTGGCTTAGGCTAGAGCCAGTGTGTGCACACGTGGTCAGGGGCTTTAGACTTACATCGACGGGTGTGACCCTGACTGGTTACTTGATGCTGTTGTTCCTGTTTGGTTCAGTGCGGGGGTCTGCCACTCTACCGTGGCTTCAGCGGTGTTGTAGGCGAGACACTCGTGACGCAGCATAAGATGTTTGTGGACGCAGCTGGCCGTTGCTCTGGTGGGGAGGTACGTCTGTCTGTGACGCGTGGCTCTCCACTGCTCTTTGCATTTCATGCGCGTCGTGACCTTTCGAGTTAGCCCTCTCGTGGCCCTACTCGAGGTCAGCATGGTGTGCATGACTTTCTAGTCGTGGGTGTGTCGTCGAGTCTGTCGGTCGTCTACGTGGGTCTTTTCTAGACCTTTTGTCGGTCCTTGCAAGTCTTCGTCTTAGGCATGGTGCCGAGTTAGCAGATCGGTAACTTCTGACTTTGTTAGATCAGAGTCACCCTTCTGTCACTATTTGGAGTAGTTTGGGGTGCCGAGGTTAGTTCGGCCGCCACTTGTCTGGCGCGGGCTTTCCCCTTTCTTACTTGCTCCCTACTCCTACTCCCCGTCTGTTCTCTACGGCTTCTAGAGTAGCTTTACAGCTTTGTAGTGTAGTTTTCCCACTTTGCTACACCTGCTGTTCCTCCTGTTATTTTGTGTTCTGTGTTACTGCGTGCTTTTCAGTGGGGATCCGCGTGACCCCTACTGAGCCAGTGACACGAGGCTCACCCCTACTTTTCAGGTGGGGTGACGTCGTTCGTTCTGCTTTCGCGTGGTTCCTGGTGCGCTTGCTCGTAGCGCGTGGTTGTGGCCAGCTGGTACCTGCGTCGGGCTTCCCCCGACTTTTCGGTACATCTTTCTTTTCTGTCGACTGTATTGTGCTAGACTTGTTGTCTTTAGCTTTGGACTTGACTCTGGTATATAATTGTTAAATTGAAACTGTTAATTAAAAAGTAATTTTATTTCTGCTACTTTAGCAAACTGATCTAATGAAATTTAATTGCTTCTGTTATATCTCAGTGGCTTCAATGTACTCTACACATGCCTTTTTCCCTTCGGAGCTTTCCCGCTCTTGGGAGGCCTCGCGGGTTCCAAGTGATATCACGTGTATTCGGTAGTTCTACTGGGTACATCTGGTATCTGGGATCTGGGTCGCTACAGAATGGTATCAGAGCGTGTTCTGAGATGTTCGGAGTTCTTTTCTGAACTATCAGAGCGTTGTTGTGTGAAGTACATGGGAATCCGAGATACACAGTATCCAGAGTCGTGAGAGTCCAGTACAGTCTTCAGCTGGCTTGGGTGTTGCGATGATTTATCGCGTTGTTTTCTTTGAACGTTGTCTTCTGCGTGCTGCTCTAGCACTGTACGAGATGGTCCTGCTCTTGTTAGGATGTGACAAGGTGTTTCTTTTTCATTGTCGTGTTTGTTTTGATCAAGTTGTACTTGGCAGTGTTCGCCGGAAGGCTTGAATCTACAGTACATTGTTCGAGGTTTTCTTTGTGTGTTGTTCAGGTTGCTGTTGACCTTTAGCCTTGGTCTGATGACCGTATGTTTGCGATGGGTTTATTCCTTCTTATTATTTTATGTATATATATATATATATCTTATTTCACGTGTCGATCAACCAATTAACTAACTGGTAATTAATTGACTGATTGACGGCGCGGGCGTGCCAGTCACGTACGTGACAAGTTTATTATGCGCTCATATTGACCCGTATCGGGCGAAAGTGAGGAGGGAACACCTTTGATTAATTACCGAGATAGTGGGCTGTCGAGGCCAGAATAAAAGATGCGACGTTATGAGCATGACAAGGTCACACGGAATACGTCTATCTATCATGCAAGGGGAGCGTGGTTTATTGAATTAGTGACCCTCGGTACAGGGTGGAGGACGTAGGTCCGAAGACCACCATGGCGCATATCGGAGACTTCCAATCAGGCGTAACCCGGTCTTCCGTCGGTGCCATTTGATATACTCGAGGGTCTATGCAAGCATGCATGCATGATGATGATAACTATGCTAAGCATGGCAACAGAAATATGAAAGTAAGTAGTGATCAATCACGTCTGTTAATTTTCGCCAAGTGAGGCAAGGATAGTAGCACAAGCCTGATAGTAAAACGATTCGGATCCGAACATCACTTCTCTTATTCAGTTTATTAGGATTCATTAATTCCGGCCACGGGAGACGAACGTCACCCCGAGGGTGGGTGAATGATTAAAATAACATCAGGGCTTAAAACCGATGCAGCCACGCGTAGGGGTAGAGTTCCCCGGCGAGGCCAAATGTGGGCAAACAGAACTAATCCGGCGAGGCCAGACGTAGGTAAAAGGGCTAAACCGGTGCGACTAAAACGTAGGTAAACGGGCTAAACCGGCGCGGCCATGGGCAATTGTTAGCCCGGCGCGAAGGCCCTGGGGCGCGCCGGTTTAGGGCGCGCCTGGAACGGGGCAACCTGCACGAAGAATAAAATGAGTCTTATGTTGATACGGCGCGGTAGGGTACCGCACCGTATTAGGGCGCGCCGGGTTCGGGCCGCGCCATTTTAGTCAATTTTAGGTGAAATTCATACTATTTTGGTTCATTCAAGATCCTTATGATAGTTTCAAGTCAACCAGACCGATTACTTGTTTGATTGAAGTCCAAGATCCCTCGGAAATGATGCAGTAAGTCAGTGCGAGGTTCACACTCGAGCACTGAGTTGATTGGGTTCAGAATGAGCATCTGATTATGGCTTAATTATTTTGAGTCTGCCCAAAATTGGGCAGCATCTCCCCTGAACATGAAGAGTTGCAGGGGAGGAACGGGGTCATACCCACTTGTGGAGTAAGCCCCTAAACCGCCGGTCTGCACAGTGGCAGCCAGCAAACTCCCAACGGATAGGGTACCCCGAGGACTAGCCTGCGAGGGGCACCAAGGCTCCGTGGGTGAGGATAGAGGGATGAGGCCACTGATAATGGGAGCAGCACCCCGAGGGCTAGCCTACGAGGGGTGGGCAACCCACAGCCTACGACACATCCCTTGGAGGGACCGACCATTAAGAGAGTGAAGCTCTGAGGGCTAGCCTACTAGGAACACACATCCCTTGGCCTCTATCGGGTCTCCAGATTGTTGGGGCTAAGCTTGTTAGGCTAGGACCCCTGTTATTATCTGCTGTGGCCTTGAGGAAGCATCTACCATCGAGAGGAAGAGCCCTCGATCACCCAGCAGTTCCGTGAAGCAATGGGGAATGTCCCCCTCCCCGGGTGATTAAGACGGAATGAAAGAATCTCAGAACGGTTCAACTGACCGTGATGCAAAGGGGTAGTCAATGCACAGATGAGATGAGCCAATCGTAGAAGCATATGCTCGAACAACTAGGATGCAACATTCAGGCGATGGATCCTGCCATCCCAAAGGCGACTCCCACCTCACGAGCAATAGAGCAGTACGAAGGGAGGAGTTAATGGGAGTTAGACCCTCGATACCACGGCGGGAAGAAGCATGCGCATGAGCACAGCTCTGTCCACAGAGGGGATACAAAGACCCTTAAAACAAACATGGAAGCGGTCGATGGGAAAGAACCCGGGGAGGGGTAGTTTCTGTTGCCCGCGATGCTTCGGGGCATGATCGGGACTCGAGGAAACCGGAGTCGGGAACCACGCACGGAAGAACTCATACATATGCATTGACATAGATAGAGAAGGGGAATAAGCTTCGAGCATTCATTTGACCTCTTGGTCCACGCATCTATATACATATCACCACCCAGTAGACAGGGATGGACTAACATTTACATTACAAATCTGGTGCCGGCATCATCGCTCGGTCGCCGTTCATCAGTTGCAGAGGCAGAGGGATGCGTAGAGGCACAACAACAAAACAAACGGGAAGAGAGAATCGCAGAGAAAGGGGGGGTCGGCTCGTATCATCGCCATCCCTCCCCCTCTCGCTTACATCTGATAGATAGAAACCCCCAAAAAAAGAATCCACGAAAGCGCCAGTGCCCACCTGTTCTCGGAACAGAGTATCGGATCTTCAGCTAAAGCAGAGGAAGATGGCCAGCGGAGGACGCTCAGACGAAACCCCTTTTCCCAAGAGCTCTATCTCTCCCGGAATCTAGTTCGCTCTCCGACCCTCCTCTTTTTTCTTCTTCTCCTCTCTTTTTTTTTGCCGTCGTCCTCCTCCTCTTCAATCGAACAGCTTCCTGCATATATATAGGAGGTTCAAAGTCTTGATCCAGCGTGGAAAATGGCGCGCTGGGGAAGGCTCCATGGCCTTTTGCGTGTCGGAATAATGGGCCCAGGTGGGGTTCTTTGCGCGCCGGAATAAGGGCGCCAGATGGGGGCGCGCCGGTTTAGGGCGCGCCGTGTTAATGTTCCTCGCACGTCGCGAGTCAATCGATGAGTCCAAGGATGATTCCGGGGGTCACCGAAAACATTTATCTCACGAATGCTCCTTGAAACCTCGACGAGATATCTTGTCGAAGCTCCCAGGTCGACGTACGGCCATTCCCGAGACTCCAGATAGCTTTGATTTGATCATGCGGGCTTTCCACTAACACGGCCTTTGGCTCTATGATTCGTGCTGCTAGCTCGGTCTGGCTTATGCCAAAAGCTCCTTAGGGGGTGGGATAACACCAGGGATAGTTCCGCCTGAGCTGGGCGATCATTCGGCCACTAACGGGCCCATCTTGGCGGGAATCCGTACCCGTGCCGGGTGATCAGGATCTTCTGCCGACAGAGCTTGCGGTCCTCCCTCCTAGAGAGCCAGGGGTACTCTTTCATCTTCAGGAGAGCCTTTCATGCGGTGGGTAGCCACTGGGTAGACCGTCGTCCTTGATCGGATAACGGGTGTAGTGTATGCGACACGACGGAGTCGATGCCGGTTCATTGGGCAGGCTTGGTCGCACTGCCGGTTGGTTGTGAGTTCGTCTCGGCTCTCCTGAGGTGAAGTCCCCATGCTCATACGGGGTGACTCGAGGCTCTGGCAGCTTGAGAAGTCTTCAATATGTTGATCCTTATCGGCTTCCGTGCTTCAGCGGGCCGGGTCCTTCGTCTTTGTGGCTTGGTCGCCGACGATCATATTTTGGGTGCCAACAAATGCCCCCCAGACGTGGGTGTTGCGAGCAAGGCACGAGTGCAGCAAGGCCGACGGATGAATTTGTCCCGGAATGATCTCCTCTTCGGTTGACAGGAGCTTGGGACGGCCCTTAATTCGGCATGGACGTTAATCCGGCGCCGTTTGCATTTTAATACGGCGCGGGGTTGCTTCGGTGCGCTCTTGGCTTTGAGACATTAATCCTGCGCGCTCCTGGCCCCTATGCGTTTTTAATACGGTGCGGCCCTGATGCTGAGAGTAGTTAATCCGGCGCGCCTAAAATCGGCGCGCCTTTTTGTATATTGGACGTTAATTCGGCGCGCTAAATAGCGCGCTGGATTAACATCCGAAGCCATCCTCTATATAAGGCTTTCGCCTTTCATTTTTCTTCTTCATCCCTCATTTGCAAAAAAACTTTCTCTCTCCTCCCGTTTTTCTTCCCGCGGCGCCGAGTGAGGTGAGGGCGAGAGCGACGGCGGCTTTTCCTTCGGGGTGAGTGAAATGCTGCCCTTTTTGGGTTTCAAACCCATTCTTTGGGCCCCGGGAGGCTTCTAGTAGGGCTTGCCCTCGGAGCTATTTCCCCGGGTGTTCCTTTTGGCCTCGGTGTAATGCCGGTGGCTGCTTTTAGGGACCGTTCCCTTAGTGGACGTGTTCCCGCTTTTCATTGGCAATCTCCCTTGTTGGGGAGACTCTGCCGAAATTTTGTCAGAAATCTACCTTTAATCAGTTATTCTCTGACTTTTGCTTATTGTTTGATGCGCTTCTTTGCAGCTATCATGGCATCCGGTTCTTCTTCTCGTGCCGTGGTGACGTGGGAGAGCGTCAATTCCCTTGATCGGGGGCAAGGTCAAGTGGCTGTGGTTACGGAATCCTCAGATTCAGAGACAGATACTGTGGACACCAGCCATCTCCTCATTCTTGGGGGGGACTCCTTTCATTATGACAGGGAAGGTGTCGCCAGGAGGGACTACCCCAAAGATAAACACCTGATGTCCTTTCTCCAATGCTTCAACCTCCAAGGGAAGAGGGATGTGTTCCTTGTCCGAAAAGCCGAGCAGGCCCTGTTGGTGGAGAGGGATAGTCTGACAGATTGTTGTAGACACGCCAAAATTGATACTATGTTGATCAAATCTCATGTTACTATGATAACGCCCCAAAGTGAACTTCAATATTTCTATAATATAAAGTTTTTCTATTTTTGTGTGGGTTTTTATGATTTTTCTTGTATTTTTGTAAATAGCGACCTTATCTGGGGCGTGTTCTCAAGAAAGGATGACCATACATAAGGGCGTCAATTCCTGGTATTATGAGAGTCCAATTACGATTTGAAAATCAATGACTAACGTCCTTTCTTAGGGCGTGTTTTCAATTAATGCCTATTCTTCAGGCGTCTCTTCACAATTTTCAAATAAGGAAGGTTTTTTTATTACTAAATTCAAATCCAGGAGTTGACGCCTTTGTCCCATTCGTGTTTTGAATTAACGCCTTAGGTCAGGTCGTCAATTTTAATTGACGCCCTTCTGAGGGTCGTCTCTCACCCTTCCTTGTCCTGTTTGGGTACACCTTTCCTGGAGAGTTCCCTGCCTTGATTAATCACTTGCTCGATCCGGGAACTAGAGTCCTTGCTATTAATGATCATTGCTTGATCTTATCTTCCCAAATCTGTGATTATCTGTGATCGAAACCCTATAAAAGGATGCCCTGGTTGATCTCGCGCGACGACACAGGGGGGTGCTGCCGATTGAGGTTACAGAAGCTAGTTTACAGAGAGCTATTGCTCAGACAGAGATTAGAGTTTACAGAAGAACGGAAAGGGCTCTCTTCATCATCTCCCTCTTGCTGCACTAACCACAGTTGTAGCATCAACGTGGTTTCCCTTTACTGTTGTCAGGAACAGCAGGGGCTTCTTTCTGTTCGTTTATCTTTATCATCTCATCATCGTTCTGTCGTTGTTCAGCATCATCATATAGTCTTCTCCTGCATTAGTTTTCCTTTGCATCTTCTCCTTCCTTAATTCTATTAGGGGTTTTAAAATAACCAAAAGGTGCACACTTCATGCTTCACTTTCATCATCCTATTGTTCTTTTGAATTGATACTATACTCACGTTTGGCTAATCCCCTCTTTTCTTTACTTGTTTGTGTCTTTGTTTAAGGGTAATCAAGAGGAAAACCCCCTTCATCGGCCGGCCGGTAGAAGGAGGAGGAAGGAATCTACATCCATCCCGCATCTTCATCTTCATCAGGTATTCGCGATCATCTTCTTTCTTCTTGAGGTAACCCCTCTGGCGATCACACTCCTTATTAGCACCACGTGCTCCCTCACACTCCCTTTTTATCATTGTCTCCATTCTTCTCTTCTTCTTATTATTATTTTTGTCTTAAAAGTGGATTTTCCATAATCTACAAATTGGCGATCACGGTGGGACCACCACTATTTTTCTGTTGATTACCCCTTTCCTATTGGCACCCACGTGTGCCCTTTCCCATTAGCACCCACGTGTGCCCTTTCCCCTTTGGCACCCACGTGTGCCCTTTCCCTTTGGTACCCACGGTACCCCTCCCTTGTGCCCTACGGGAACCCTCCACTGTGCACACTGCACACTCCGGGATCAGCCAGTCCAGTGATTTTCCTAAATTAACGCCTTCTATAAAGGCACTTTTTGAGTTAACGCCTTCATCCAGGGCTTCTTTTTTCTGTTTAACGCCTTCTGACAAGGCGTCTTTCATCGCGTCTCTTGGTTTTTTACTCTGTCTGTGAATTCGCGCCCTTCTTTACGGGCGTCCTTTTATTGATTAGCGCCTTACATCAAGGCATGTTTTTATTTTGATCGTGTGCACCACTCACATTTGACGCCCTCTGTCAGAGGTGTCCTTTTCACATATAGCGCCTCACACTAAGGCGCGGTTTTGCACTGTCTGTGAGCGCCTCACTGTGATTCACGACAACCGCGCTGTCGTCTCTTCCATTAGTAGCGACTGCTTCAGAGTCGTCTCTTTCCTCTGCGTTCACAGAGACTTGATTCCTGTGTTTATTCATGCGGGATTGATTCTTACATTCATCATTTGATTATATTGGTGTGATCTGCTTATATTATTCTGCATTTTGTGGAATTGGGTTGAGAGACCTCCTCTCTCTACACTAGGATTCCACACATCTCTCTTGGAATCGGGATAACCCTTCATTGAGCATTCCGTCTCTTTGGACCGGAAATCCCTTTTCCAAGACCTCCGTAAGTCCCCGCACCCGTGGATTCCCTCACGGACGCCGGGCTGGTTGTACCTTGAGGTACCCGGAGTTTAGATAGCCCACCGTTGGTGAGGAGAGAGAAAGAACTTAGTTAACCCGGATATCACAACCGAAACTCACAACTAAGTTCTACACTACAAAGAGAGAGGATTGTACAACAATTTAATTCACTCTAATCTCAGACTTGAATCTAAAAGCTTGCGTTCATTACAACTTGTTTGCATAACTTGATTGGATTGAGTGATTACTGCAATTATAATTCCTCCAAAATAAGCTTCTCTGCTTAAACATGCAACTCCGTTCAGGTAAGATTATCAACATGGCAAGCTACGAGTACGCCTATGATGATGTGGAAGAGAATATTTTTGATCAATCTTATGAGGCACCCCTCCAAGATTCCATCTATCATGAGGGAAACCACCCTCCGTCTCAGGTTCATTATTCTCAAATTCATGTGGTTGACACCACAACTCATGAGGTTGAACCCCCTTCTCAAGCTTTACCATCCAATCAGAACACATCGGGGAACACCTCCCCTTCTTTCAACGTCAATGATTTAATTCATGCATTATCTCAATTGGACGATTCCCAGCGGCAGGCAGTTCAGGCCGCTTTGAAAGGGAAATCTATTCCCTCTTCATCTTCTAATCCCCCTCCGGCCGCGAGTGGCCATCACGTTGTTAATGACCAGGCGGTCTTGCACAAACCCCCCTCTTGTCCACCAACGCCCGGTGCGGCCATGCCGGCCCAACAGGCAAGTTATTCCGCGGCTAGGCCCCAATTCTTTCAACCTCCCCAAATTCTAAGGACGCCTATGCCAAATACCTTCATTCCAAATTCGGCCCCGGTCGAGTCAGACACTAATGCTTTGCTCCTTCAGAAATTGGCTACCATGGAAGAACAACTCAACAAGGTTACTGCTGCCAAGAATGCTCCAGAGATCTCTCTGCCTACATTGCCAGTTTTTCACTTACCACCTTCTGAGATGCCGAATTTCCGGCGATACAATGGAACTGGCAATCCATTTATTCACTTGAAGGATTTTATGTATGAGACCTCTTTTTGGCAAGGCAACAAAGCCTCACTGGCTTATTTGTTTAGAAGATCCCTAGAGGGGCCAGCCCTCGAGTGGTTCTATTCCTTGGATCCGAATGATGCCAGCAATTTTGATGTGGTTCAAGAGAAATTCTTACAGAAGTATAGGGACCGGGTTGGACCCTCTCTATCTGTTACGGACCTGGTTGCAGAGAAAATGAAGCCCGAGGAGGACTTCATCATATTTGCTGATAGATGGCGATCAATGGCCGAGAAATTGAAAGATACTTTATCAGAACCGGAGAAGGTTAAAATGATTATTTCAAATGCAACCCCTCAGTTCCGGCATATATTAGCCATGAACAGATTGACCACCATGGAGGAGCTCTATGAAAGAGCTCGATATATTCAAACTCAGATGAAGGATTCGCCCATCATGGGCATGTTCGAACCGAAACCACGGTTGGTCAAGAAAAATATAAATGTCAACAATAGCGGGCCCACGACTGAGGGCACCGTCAGCAATGAGCAAGTTGGCGTGGTCAGCAACCCCACACCTTTTCGCCAATCTAACCCACGACCTCCGCCACCTCCACAACAAAACACCCTCTTCCACTCACCCCCACAACACCAATTTGCTCCTCAACCTTCCCTTGCTCCTCCACAAAACCAAATGCCACATGCAGACCCCTCAGCTCTGCAACAGTACCACCAAGTACCGCCACCCACCAACTATGGCCCGCAACAACAACAGCAAAGGAGACCACTTGGCCCCAAAAGGGCCCATTATCCGCCATTGCCAGAAAGTCTCCCAGATATATTTAATGCCTTGATGGCTGCTAATCTACTCATGCTACCAAAAGAAAGGACAGCGTGGCCCGCTAATGTTGACACGTCCCGCTATTGTGTTTTCCACCGCTCCCCTGGTCACAATATTGACCATTGCTTTCACTTCAAGGACTACATCTATGATTTAAATGACCAGGGTGGCATTAATTGGGACGAGATGAGACAGTTCATCGCTGCTATGAAAGTAAGAAGGCCTCCTCGGCAACAGTAGGCTCAGCAGCCGCAGTAACCAGCTCCACCAGTACAACAGCAAGCTCCAGCACCTCAGCAAGATATGGGGATTGTCCACAACCCATTGCCAGAGCACCAAGCAAATCAGCATGTGAACCCAATCACGTCTCTCCATGAAGTAGAGAGAGGGCAGGGATGGCATGAAGAAAACGCCTCTGTCGGGGCATTCAATCATAATTCAAATCAACCTCCGCGCCTTTTGCGCACACTTCCTTCTTCTTCTACCCCTCAATTAGGTCGCTCCCTTTTGCGCCCCGTTAACCCATCTGTCCCCACTAATTCCTCATCCTTGCCAACCCGGTCTCTCCTTACCCGTCCACCACGACCATAGCCTCCGACGCAACAAACTCCATCATTCGCCACCAATCCTTCGCCATCACGATCTAGGCCACTCCTCATTCGCCCGTCACCAGCACCGGGTACATCCACTGCCATCACACCTCCGCCGGTAAGGACACCTCCGCCATCAGCTCAGCCACCATTTATACCCCGAACCCTCCTTGTTCAATCCGCTAGCACTTCCCACACTCGGGCACCCCTTCCTACTCCTACGCCTCCTACGGGGGCTGCCTTGTTGAATTCCTCACCGATTTCTTCTTCAAACACTCCTCCACCAATTTTCAATGCTAACACCCCTTCTTCTTCCAATCCTCCCTCCATCCTTGCCCCGACAGAGTCGCGTTGAACCATGGCACCGCTCCGCAGTGGACGGATGTTCCAGCGCATCTTTCCCCAGAGACAGCAGGAGCCCGCACAGGGGCCAAATGAACAAGAACAGGAGCAAGAGTCCGTGCCAGGCACTCAATATGATTTACTGAAGCATCTTGACCGAACTCCAGCAAGAATCTCTATTCTAGAATTAATTAAGAGGTCAACCACTCATCAATTGGCTTTAAAGGAATATTTACAGAAAGTTATGGTCAATGAGGACATCCCGGCCGAGCACATAACTACAGTCTTGACACCCGCTAGCAGTCAGCCAGCAATTACTTTTGTTGAACACGAATTGGCACCTCAACCGGCAAGAAAGTATGCTTTATGCATCACAGTGTATATCAATAAGGCGGCAGTAAAACAGTGTTTGGTGGACACTGGGGCATCCATCAATGTATTGCCGCCCACCACTTTGAAGATGTGCGGCATTCCAGAAAATCAGATTCGACCATCTACCATAACAGTCGCAGCATACGACAATACTAAGAAACCTCCTCTGGGCATGATAACATTAAAGGTTAGTTTGGGTCCAGCAACAATCGCAGTCGATTTTCACATTTTGGATATGGATCCAACATTCAATGGCATCTTGGGTTGCCCCTATATTCAACAGTTAGATGCAGTGCCCTCTACGAATCATCAATGCCTTAAGTTTCCACACAAGGGCCGCATTATCAAAGTGACTAGCATGTCGATCCTGTCTGATGAAGACATACACCTAGCAACGTCAGTTCCTTCTATTTGGCCTTCCAACAAACCGTTGCTATCAGTGCTGGATATCCCTCACCCACGGCCGATGCCACCCGAGACAGTTACAACAGTTGCCATGACACCCCTAACTTCCAAGGGGAAGAAGAAGAAGAACACAATGAACACCCCGGGATGGAATATTTTGATGAGAATGGGGTACCAGGTTGGCAAAGGCCTGGGTGTCAATTGTCAGGGCAAAACTAGGCCTGTCAAGTCACAGAAATTGATTGCACGAGGCGGTCTAGGCTACAAAGGGCTGAGCAAAGATGAAAATGAACCATGGGCAGTCATGACATCCACTCTGAAGACGGATCGCCAACCGCTTACATGGACATTACAGACACATTTTATTAAAGGTGGCGTCCAAAATAATGAGCAGACTACAATAATCACTTCCATGTTAGACTGTCAAGATGTTCATGCTAGACAGTTTGCTCGACATATTGCTCCACTGGTTACATACAAAGCCCTGGAATCTCTAAGGCCTGATAAGAGGAGGAAAATGGATGATCCAGAGTGTGACTGGTATAGATGGTTTGATATGAATGACATTACTATTGCCTTAAGCCGTCTCTTCATGCCGACAGATCCGGAATGGCCGCCACTGATCCACGACTTGATTGAAAAGCCTGTTGTGATAACAGACAAGAGGTAGCTGCTGAGTGATTATACAGACACTGGAGAGCCTGATGTACCACATGAAGAAGGATTTACAATAGACAGGCTGTGGGCCGGCCTTTTCTCTCTCACTTCTATGCATCCGTCTCTTCTAGCTTCTCTGCATTCTCAATTGTTTTCTCAGGTGCCGAGACCGCCTCCGATCACGATCAGCTTTTCTCCAAATTCAATGCAAGTCTCTCTTTCAATTCCTCCCTTGCTCCTCGAGTAATTTTCCAAACTCTCCATCACACCCCCGCGTGGGTCATCTTTGATTCAATCTTTCTCCAATCTTTCAATCTCCACTCCTCCTTCTATTCTCCCTTCACACTGCTTTCTCCTTGGAAAAGAAAATAAAAATGAAGATAAAAATGAAAACGAAAAAGAAAAAAAAATGCCAAAATTCCAACTTCTTCATCCTCCATCTCTGTTGAGGAGACCTCTTATCTCCTCTCTGAGTGTGCCCCGCCCCAGGGGCCGCTCTTTCAGGATTCATTGATAAACCTTTTCCACGCCTCCTGCGAGGGGTCCTCATCTGTATCCCTTCATGTATCCACTTTTTCATCCCCTCCATGTTCTTCTTCTAATGATCAAGCTAGCTGCTCTTCTTCTTCTAATAATAAAATCCATGGGGTAGTTTCATATAGGAAATCCAAGGGTAAGCAGATTCCATGAAGATTCTTGATAGAATTGGCTAGAAGATGCCGGGCATGCTCAACCCTCCCCGAATTCCTAGAGAATCCGATTATCCTGCCAGAGTTAGAATATGAGGGTACTTGTGCTTCTTATGAGGGTCTTGGTGTCTATGAGATTATGAATAATGAAGACCCTATTGAAGAGGGGGATGAAAGTTATGAAGAATATGAGGACGAGGCTGATGCCCTTGCTAGTGGCATGAGAAGATTTGACGAACCATCAGCCTCAGTAGAAGAGCCTACCAAAGAAATAAATCTGGGTACGGAAGAAGACCCTAGGATTGTCCTCATCAGCAAGAATTTGTCGCCTGCCGAAGAGGAGGCGCTTATTTCGGTACTTCAAGAATACAAGGACACGTTTGCGTGGAGTTATGAAGATATGCCTGGATTAGACCTTGCGCTCGTTGAACATCGGCTTACACTTAAGCCAGGGTCTGTCCCGATCAAACAACGGTTGAGACGTTTCCACCCTAACATGGCTTTAAAGATGAAAGAAGAGGTCGACAAGCTTCATAAGGCTAGATTTGTTAGAGTTGTCCTCTATCCGAACTGGGTGGCTAACATCGTCCAGGTCATGAAGAAAGATGGAAAGGTTCGGATTTGTATAGACTTTCGGGACCTCAACCGTGCGTGTCCTAAAGATGACTTCCCCCTCCCTCATATTGATGTTTTGATTGATAATACGGCAGGATTTGAGACTCTCTCCTTCATGGATGGTTTTTTGGGTTATAATCAGATCCGCCTTGCTGAAGAAGATCAAGAGAAAACGTCATTCACTACACCATGGGGAACTTACTACTATGTGGTCATGTCTTTTGGACTCAAGAATGCTGGAGCCACCTATCAGAGGGCTATGATGGCAATTTTTCATGATATGATTCATATTTATATTGAGGTGTATGTGGATGACCTGGTAGTAAAATCAAGAACAAGGATTGAGCATCCTGGGGTTTTAGCTAAAGTCTTGCAAAGATCACGAGAATATCAGTTGAAAATGAACCCCAAAAAGTGTGTATTTGGTGTTTCATCAGGGAAGTTGCTTGGATTTATTGTCAGCAAAAGAGGAATTGAAGTTGATCCCAATAAGGCAAAGGCCATCAGAGATATGCCTCCTCCCAAGAATTTGAAGGAAGTTCGAGGATTAATCGGGAGGTTGCAATTTATTCGCCGCTTTGTCTCCCAGCACTCACAAAGATGTAGGCCGTTTTACGAGCTTACTAAGCCGGGGGTCAAGTTTAATTGGGATGACAAGTGGCAGGCAACTTTTGATGGATTGAAGGATTATTTGGCCAATCCTCCTATCCTGAGGCCGCCAATTCCAGGCAAACCACTTATCCTCTATGTTTCTGTCCTGGATGACTCTGTAGGTGCTGTCCTAGCTCAAGTGGATGAAGAAGGGAAGGAGAGGGCAGCATACTACTTGTCTAAACTTCTCAACCCTTGTGAGCAGAGGTACTCAGCCATGGAGAAGACTTGCGCTGCTTTAGTTTGGGTAGTTCAGAAGTTAAAACATTATTTCTTAGCTCACGAGGTTCACCTCATTGCTCGCATGAATCCGATTAAATTCCTTCTTGAAAAATCTGTCCTTACCGACCGATTGGCACGCTGGCAAAGTTTTCTCTCTCAATTTGACATCACTTACATTCAACAGAAAGCAATCAAAGGTTACGCCATCGCCGAACATCTTGCTCACCACCCTCTCCCTCGATTTGATCCTGTCAATTCAAAGTTTCCAGATGAAGAACTAATGTCCATTAATCAACCCCACGATCCTATGTGGACATTACATTTTGATGGAGCTCTAAAGTCCCAAGGAAGAGGGATCGGCATCGTTCTTTTAACACCAGAAGGGGTCACCATCCCATTTGCTGCTCAGCTCACTTTCCCTGTCACAAACAATATAGCTGAGTATGAGGCCCTTTTGGCCGGTCTTCAAACCGCTTATAAATATGGTGTTACCCAATTACGAATCGTGGGTGACAGTCAACTCATTCTACACCAGGTGCTTGTCAAGTGCCGCACTATCAATCCTAAACTCAAGCCCTACCAGGAACTTGCTTCAGTTTATGCCAAACTCTTCACCAAGTTGATCTTCGTCCATGTCCCTCGAAGCCAGAACATCTTAGCTGACGCTCTTGCCTCTTTGGCCTCTGCTTTAGTCTTTCCTCCCCAATGAGATTTTCACGTTCCTCTCATTCATCAGCGTGACACTCCAGCTATTAAGGATCATGCATTCCTCGACATTAGGGACAAGGTGCTCGCGAAGGTTAGGCGGAGTGAAGCTCTTAAAGGCAAAGAGGCCATGTTGTTCGATTGGGAAGAAGAATTGGCTGATGAAGAGAAACCTTGGTATTATGAGATTGCCAGATATTGCAATGATCAATCCTATCCCGAAGAAGCCACTATGGAAGAAAGGAAAGCAATTAGAAGAGTGGCTCAACGGTATGTTTTGGTTGGAGGTGTGCTCTATAGAAGAGGGCTCACAGGTGTTTTATTAAGATGCATCGACGATGATGAATCCTTGAAGGTCGTGGAAGAGGCGCATTCAGGAGTGTGTGGTGGTCATGTGAACAGCCAGATGCTAGCTAAGAAGATCCTTAGGCTAGGCTTCTATTGGCCAACTCTAGAAGAGGATTGTTCCATCTATGTTCGAAGGTGTGTTAAGTGCCAACTGCACGCCGACAAGATTCATTCTCCTGCTTCTTCACTCCATCCAATGTCCTCCCCATGGCCTTTCTCTATGTGGGCTTTCGATATCATTGGACCTCTTGGTGACTCGAACCTCCTCACAAAGCAAAAATCATTCATCCTCACGGCAACGGAGTACTTCACCAAGTGGGCGGAAGCGGAAGCATTCGTGGAGATCAAAGCATCAACCGTCTGTAAATTCATAATGAAGAACATCATCACAAGGTTCGACATCCCGAGTACCATCGTCACCGACAATGGACCTCAATTCATCTCTCAAGAGCTCAAGGATCTCTGCAACAGGTATAACATTGCATTGCATCATTCTTCTCCCTATTATCCACAGGGCAATGGCCAAGCAGAGGCAACTAATAAAACCTTGATCAAAATTGTTAAAAAGACGTGTGAAGCTAATAAATTCTCAGATTGGCCAGACAAGCTAGTTGAAGCTCTCTGGGCCTATCGCACTTCCATTCGTACCCCCACTGGGCAAACCCCTTTCGCCCTTACTTATGGAATGGAAGCGGTAGTCCCTTTTGAGATTCTTATTTCATCTTTGCGAGTACAATTGGACAAGGAATTCTCTATTGATTAGCGTCGTGATTCACTCCTTGCCCAGTTGGAACTCCTGGATGAGAAGCGTCTGATCGCCACTGAGCATGCGCGTGTTTATCAAAACAGCTTTCACGTTTTTATCAAAAGAAAGTAATTGAGAGAAAATTCAAAGTTGGTGAGATGGTAATTAAGAGAATTTTTGTAAAACCTGGTGGGCCCCGTTCAAAACTTCAACAAAACATGGAAGGCCCCTTTGTTATAAAAGATGTTTATCCTAGATATGCTTATAAACTGATTAATGTTGAAGGAGAAGAACTAACTCATCCTTGGAACGGGCTGTACCTTAAGAAATACTACCCCTAATTCAAAATCCAAAAAAAAATAGAAATCTTCAAAATCCAAAAAAAGAATATAAAATTTCCAAAATCCAATAAAAATCCAAAAAAATATATAATAAAATTTCCAAAATCCAAAAAAATATATATTGAAAATTTTTCAAAATGGTTGCCATGGTTGCGAGGACGCAAGGTCTGAAGGGTCAAAATTCTGAATTCATTCATCAGTCTTGTTAACTTAAAATGGGGTCGACACCTGCACACACTACACGCTTATTCTTGAACTCAAGTGGTGCAAAGTCTGATGGATGGTCAAAACCTGACTAAAGGTGAAGACAATACCCATTCTTTACCAAAAGTCAGAATAGACACAGAACTTATTTCAGGGTCTTCCATTAGTTACAGCTTGTCAAGATACTCTTATTACCACAAGGAAGAATTTGGTAGATATTTCTACCTTATCTGCAATAGAGAATTACAGAATGTTGAGCCAAGATTCAAAATCTAAGGCTTCTTCACAGGACATGAAACCGGATGAGATCTCTATTTTACCAGGTGTTCTGTTTAGTGATGCTCGTCTAACTAGGGCAAAAGCTAAGTTATTAGCTGCCCATGCTTTTCCTAATGTTGTTCATGATTAATTCAGCTTTGATATGGAATGTGAGGGGGATAGGAAATAATGCCACTGTTAGAAGTTTGGCACAACATATAAAGGATTATAATATTTGCATAGCTGCTATTTCTGAACCAAGAATAAACTTTAACCGTGCCATTAGTGTGGCTCGGCGAATTAAGCTACCTTCAGTAGTTGGAAATAATGGAGATTCATCCAAAATCTGGCTCTTTTATCATTCTCACATTCATTTGGATATAATAGAACAGCATCCTCAATTTTTGACTGTGGCTCTTAAAGAGCATAATATGGTTTCTTTATACTTTACTGTGGTCTATGCATCATGCAATATGAATGACCGAAGATCTCTATTTGACTCCCTTATGGAATTTAATCGGGATGTTCGCATCCCCTGGATTATAGTAGGTGACTTTAATTGCATTTTGACACCTGAGGAGAAACTTGGTGGAACAATTTCTTCAATGACTGCCATGTCTGATTTCCAGGGATTTATTTCTGCTATTGGTCTAGCTGATTCCGGATATATTGGTTCTAATTTTACTTGGACTAATAATCAGACATGGGCATCTCATATCAGAGCTAGACTTGATAGGGTGCTACTTAACCCTATGTGGTTCCAACTTAATCAGAATTTAACAGTCAGGCACTTAACTAGAGGCCCTTCTGATCACTCTCCAATGCTGATACAGATTGCTCCTTCCACTCCCACGCGTCTAGGGAGATTTATATATCAGCATATGTGGCATCTGCATGAGGATTTTCTGCATTTTGTGAAACAACAATGGAATACTAGCATATATTATGATATTCATCCTTTCATCACTCTTCAGATGAAGCTGAAAAGACTGAGGGCTGCATTGAGAGCCTAAAATAAGGATACTTTTGGTAACATTAATCAGTCCAAGGATGAAGCTAAGGCCCAGGTTGAGGTAACTCAATTAAATTTTGATGAAAATCCTACAGTGGAGAACCGCATTGCTTTGCAAAAGGCAGATGCTCATTTGCGTCAGGTATTAGCTCGAGAAGAAATCTTTTGGTTCCAAAAGTCTAGAGTACAGTGGCTGACATGTGGAGACAGAAATACTCAGTTTTTTCATCAATATACCAAGATTAGGAGGCAGAAGAATTTTATTCATAAATTGAAGGTGAATGATATTTGGGTGGAAGAACAGGACAAAATTCTTGATGGTGCTGTGGATTACTTTCAGGCCCTATTAACTTCTGAAGATCATTATGTAGATGATAATATTGTATCTGTTATCCCCCGGTTGATAACCGAAGATGATAACACCCACTTATGTGATATTCCATCAGATGAAGAAGTGAGGACATCAGTCTTTTCCTTATCAGCTAACAGCTCTCCCGGGCCTGATGGTTACACTGGCGGTTTCTTTTCTCACTGTTGGGAGATAATAGGGGATGATGTAGTCAAGGTTGTTCAGAGCTTCTTTCAAGGATGGGGGCTACCCCAAGGTATCACATCTACCATCCTGTGTTTGATACCAAAGATCAGAAATCCCTCTACCTTTGCTGACTTCCGTCCAATTAGCATGTGTAATTTTGCATATAAAATTATCTCCAAGGTGATATGTGATCGTTTAAGACCCCTACTGCCCATTATCATTTCTAATGAACAAAGTGGGTTTGTCAGTGGAAGGCAAATAACAGACAATTTCTTGCTGGCAAAAGAACTGTTCATGGAGATAGATAGGCCTGTTAGAGGCCATAATATTCTTTTGAAGTTAGACATGGCAAAAGCTTATGATAGACTTGAGTGGGATTTTTTGTTCAAAGTGCTGAGATGTTTTGGCTTCTCTAATAGGTTCATTTCCTTGATTGCCCAGTTAGTTGTAAACTGCTGGTTCTCTATCTCTTTTAATGGTCAGAACTGTGGCTATTTCAAATCTTCCAGAGGTGTACGCCAGGGAGACCCTTTAGCTCCTGCACTTTTTATTATTGCTGAGGAGGTCTTGAGTAGAGGGATTAGTTATTTGTTCTCCAGTGGTCAGTGCAAGCATTACCATCTTCCTCGGGGAGTTCAACCCATAACGCACATTCTCTATGCTGATGACTCCATTATTTTCATGAATGGTAGTAAAACTTCAATTAAATGTCTGCTGAGTTTTTTGGAGAAATATGAGAGATCTTCTGGTCAAAAAATTAATGCAGGGAAAAGTTGCATTATGGCTGCTAAGAAGATGGCCCGCAATTCTATAGACAGAATTGTACAGTTAACAGGTTATCAGTTTAAATCAGGCAGCTTGACATATCTGGGAATTCCCCTTTTTAAGGGTACTGTTAAGAGACCTCATTTTAAGTATTTGTTGGACAAGGTGAATGACAGACTTGCGGGCTGGCAAAGTAAAGTTTTATCTCAAGCTGGGAGGCAAACCCTCATTCGCTCAGTCCTTACTTCTATTCCCTTGTATACTGCTAGTGCTGCTTCTATTCCCTATTCCATACTCAAGCAACTTGGTAATATTTGCACAAACTTCTTTTGGCAAGGATATGAGAATGCTCATAGGAGGCATTGGCTTTCTTGGGATAAAATGTGCTATCCTCTTGACAATGGTGGTCTTGGTTTTCATAGTCTGATGGAATCATAGCTGTGCTTTTATGTTAAACAGATTTGGCTGTCTACTCAGAGCAATTCTCTTTGGGCAAAATTTGTGAGAAGTAAATACCTTCATGGATCTCATATTTCTGATTGCAAAACCCTCTTTCCAGCGGGTATTAAAACTAAGGACTTTGATAAAGCTCGGTCCATTGTGCTGGCCAATTCCAGAATGATTGTTTTTGATGGTTCATCTGCCAACTTTTTGAAAGACATATGGTTCAAGAATAAGACTTTGAAAGAAGCTTGCAATACTCAACAGTCTTCTGGTACTGGAAATGTGTCAGTTCAAGAAGCCTTGGCCAATCATCAACATCCAGTGTGGCAGATTCTGGAAGATCAAACATTAAAGGTTGAAGCTCAGTCGTTCAGTATTAGATCTGGACAAGACAAACAGGTCTGGTCTCTTACTAATTCAGGCAATTTCAGCATCAAGTCCACTTATAGTTTTATTAAAGAACAATCTTCAAATCATAGTATTCTGTTTAGTAAGATTTGGAACCAGAAAATTCCCCCCCGGGCGTCTCTTTTTTGCTGGAAACTTTTTAAGCATGCAGTGCTTGTGGATAAACGAATTCAAAATTGTGGTATACCCCTGGCTTCAAAATGTGCTTGCTGTCTTTCTTACTCTATTGAAGATGAGGATCATTTATTTGTGCACAGTGATACTGCCAAGTTCTTGTGGAATAATTTTGCTCCCATCCTCAACACACATTGCTTGGAAACTTCTGCAATTCAGGATAGAATGATGTTAGCGGCGACTAAAGCTGCCATGAGCACTCCCAAGGGCTTTATTTCATTCCTTATTTCAGTTTTGATAATCTGGTATATCTGGAAATACAGATGCCTTGTAAAGTACGAAGGGAAAAAGATCAGGCTTGAAACCATCTTGGACCAAATACTTGCTGATACAAAAACTATTGTGCATCAGATCAGATTTAAACAACCTCCCAGGCTGGATCATTTATCCATATTCCGAGAATTTAAAATATCGGTCAGCAGCTATAAACCCAGTTACATTACTATTACCTGGAGGGCTCCTACTGCTGGCTATTCTCTTCATATTGATGGTGCAAGTAAAGGCAATCCAGGACTATCCGGTGGTGGGGGCTATTTGCGAAATTGTCAAGGACAGTTAAAGCTGGCTTTTTCTTATTTTTATGGGGCTGGTTCAAATATGGTTGCTGAGGGCAGGGCTTTATTTGATGGTCTTCGATTAGCAAGATTTCATAATCTCTTGGTCACAGTTATCTTTTCTGATTCCCTTATGTTAATTGAGATGTTGCAGCAGAAGAAAGCTCCCCCATGGTCCTTGCTACCTTGGTGGGAAGAACTTCAGCAACTATTTACATTTTTTCACTGCCCTATCATACATACATACAGAGAAGGGAACCAGCTAGCGGATTCTTTAGCTAATTACGCAGTGCTCAAGAGAAGCAATATGGAATTCAAATCATTTAAGGAGCTGCCGATTATATCTAAAAGCTATGCTATTACAGATGCTCAAGGCATTCCAAATTTCCGAAGGAAGCTTGTTTAGCTTGCACATTTGATATTTTTTACACTTTGTTGCCCGCTCCTCATCCCTTTGTATTCTAAGGCTTTGCCTCTTTTGTACATGATCACTACTTGATATATCAATAAAATTCAGCATCTAGTGTTTGATTTGGTGGAGTGGGAACATCTCCTTCCTCTGGAATGGGGGTGCACTCTCCCTTATCTACACTTGATGACTTAGTTTTATAAAAAAAAAAAAGGGAGGCCTCGGGGTAGACCCGCCAAGCCTACCCGCCGCCTTAGTAAGTGGAAGTCAGGGCCCAAAAGGGAACAAAATGCCACAAAAGCCCAAGTACAATTAGGTTTTTTTTATCAATACAAATCAGTTCCAAAGTGAAAGTCAAATTGTGAAAAGAAGAGCATGTCAAGAGGGCAAAGTCCCCGCAAGGAAAACCTTGGGCGTATGCATGCAATATGAAAGAGGCAAAAGGCAACAAAATTTCCCTATGCCAACGACTGAACCACAACAGGCATAGGGTAGGGGAGGTAGTTTTGCCTCAGGCTTCTCAGCATCCCTTATGGGCTTCCTTATAATTTCTTCCATCTCTTCTTGGTAGTAAGTCATAAACTAGCATGATGGTCGAGACTGACCTAGGAAATTGCACCGCGCGAGATCTTGTGTATAAGTTCAATCATTAGCACGTGGACCCTCTTTTGATTATGCAAGAAAGATTAATGAATCCTAAATGGTGGCCTAGTAGGGCCCAGAGCCCTCGCAGCCTTGACAAACCCAATTTGGAAAACAACAAAAATTAATGCCTTTGTTTAAGGCGCGTTTAATAGAATTAACACCTAATGGAAAGGTTGTCTTTTTTTAAAATAACGCCCCTGGATAGGTCATCTTTTCAACAAAAATCAAAAATCTTTTTCAAAATCACGCCGTCACCTAGGACGTCTTTTATTTAAATAACGACTTAATCTAAGGCGTCTTTTTCAGCAAATAAAAGAAAAAAATATATAAAAAGGAAAAGAAAAAAAAAGAAAAAAATGCTGATTTATTCTTCATGAGTGTGCTTGCATTTTTGTATTGGGCATCTTTATTATTGTTTGCATGTGTGTGCTTGCATATTGCATCTCCCTTTATCGGTCGTTTCATTTGCCTTATTTGATTAAAGGCTTGGCCCCTTGACCCGTTATCAAGGTCACAAGTAAAACATCCCTTGCTTATTGAGCAAGGGGCCAAGTCGAACAGATGAATTAACTTGTTTATTTAAGTGTGGACTACAGCTGCAGGTGCAGGGAAAAGTAAAGCAAAAGCGAACAACGTCAAAAAAAAAAGGAGAAGCAAAGTACACTCCCACAAGTACACAACTACACAAGTGCTCAGGAAACAAAAAAATTCAACCTCATATATATATTCATCATAAATATCTGAGTACAGGTGTGAGGGTGGAGGAGTACAAGTAAGTCTCTCTCAGCTCTCGCCTCCACCCTCCTCTCTCCTACTCTCTACCTCGTCCTCGCCGTCCCGAGGTGGCGCTGGTGGAGGGGGCATGGGCCCCCGTGAAGAAGCTGGAACCCGAACCTGGCCCCCTGCCTCGCTCCTCTCTCGAAGGGAAGAGCCCGCAACAAAGGTGGAGCTGGTGAAGCTGTACCCTGCAGCTCGCGCCCGCTCACGCCCTCGCTGGAGTCTCTCCTCTAACGCTCGTAGCCGCTCCTGGGTAACGGCTAGCTGGGTCCTCAAGTCTGCCAACTCACGCTCGCGCGCTGTCACCTGCTCCTGGTACCGGGCACGCTCTGACTGCTGTAGCTCGTGGTGACGGGCACGGTCCGCCAGGTGCTCCTCTCGCTCTCGTGCACGCTCTCTCCGCTCCAGCTCAAGAGCGACCCGCAGCTCCGCTATGTCCTGAGGCAGCTCCTCACGCCGCCTCAAAGCCCTCTCCAGCTCCGTGATCCGCTGCTCACGGATCGCCAACTCCGCCCCAGCTAGGGAAGCCCGGGTATGAGCCGCCTGTAACTATGTAGTCTACAAACAGGTAAACAAGTCATCAGTTCTACATTTAATGCAATAATTCATCAATTTAGGAAATGAATGCATGGTCAAAAGTAAAACTCACCCGTGTGGCCATCGCCTGCTGGCCCTCCTCGATGCAAGTAAGAGCGGCTCGAAGCTCCTCCGTCTGCAAAACACCTTTTTTATCAGCACGTAATAATAAATAATTGAATGAGGTCTGAGTTTTGAAACTTACCCGCGAGGCGAGGTCGTGCTCTGCCGCCTCGGCCCGAGCCACTGCCCCCGCCAGCTGCTCCGCTAGTGTAGTCGCCTCTGCACTAGGCCCTCTCGAGCTAGAGGCCTCTCCTGTATCTCTCCCTGCTGCTCCCTGTTGGGCACGCTGCATTCATTAAGATTGTCAGTGGTTAATCATCAATAATTCATGAAAAAAAATTCATTTGCATAAATTTAACACTCACCAGGGTCTCAAGGTCCGCCCGTGTGGTGGCCAGCTGGTCCTCCAGGCTGTGTAGGTGGGCCTGGGCATCCATCGCTGCTATGTCTCGTGCATCCTGCATCCATTACATATTAGTCACATGATAGATGCATAAGCATTTGCATTCAATTTAGAAATAAGTGCATTCATACATACCCCTAGGACCCTCATCTGGGATCGACCGGCGTAAACCTCCCAGTAGCGCCGGAGGTACTCTGAGCTGTCAGTCGCCTGGGAGGTGACTCGGGTCCCTCCTCGCCGCCAGTCGACGTACTGGTCCTCGAACCACACCCTCCAGTCGATCGCCTTCATGCGACCACGCGTCTTCTTCCCGATCCCTCGCGGATCTCCAACTTCTACCCACTCCTGGTGTAGGCCCAGTGTCCTCATCACCAGCCTAAGCCGTAGTGGCTCAATCTCACTCAAGCAATGAACCCAAAGCTCATGCTCGAAGCGAGGTCGGCCCGCTACGACCCACGGCTGGCCCTCGTCGGTCATCCCCTCATAGGGCCTCCATCGCACCTGCATCCATAAACATATATTCATCATCATATTCGCACAAAAATAAATAAAAAAATAAAAAAATCGCATAACATTCATCATGTGTACCAGTGATGGAGGGAAGTCTCGGAACTCCCTCCGTAACACCCACAACTCGTAAGAGAGTGGGGCTCCGAAGACTACCAGTAGCCAGTGCCGTGCTAGAGGGAAAGATCCCTCACCTCCGGGCCGTGGGTCGACGCGTCCCATCGGCATGTACAGATGGCTCCAAACCTGCATCCATGCATTGCATTAGTGAGGCATTCACATGCATAAAGTAAAAGAAAAAAAAAGAGAAAAAAGATGTGCATACCTGAAGAAAAGGTGAGAAGCCACTGACGGTCGTCTCTCGACCTGTCCCCGTAGACAGGTCGGCTATCAGGTGCGCCAGCAATGCTGCTCCCCAGGCGTACCTGCCGACTCCCTCTAAGTCCTCGAGGATCCCTAGGAACCGGCAGTTGATGACGTCGCCCTTCGTGCCAAGCAATAGCCTCCCGAGCATCAAGAATAGGAACCTCCTCAGGTCTCGGTCTACCCTCTCCCTGTCGGCTGGGTCCTGGCAATAGGCTGCCCTGGCCCCATCGATCAACCTCTGAGAAAACTGCTCTAAGGACTCCCCAGATCTGTGCCTAGCATCTCCTAAACCCATCACTGTAGTCAGGTCGGTGCGGAGGATAGTCCTGCACTCGCTAGGTGTCTCATAGACCATCTCTAGCCCTAGCAGCCTCTGGGTAAGCTCGGTATAGTCAGGGTAGGTGATCCCGCTCACTGCCTCACCATCTACCCTCAACCCAGTAATCCTAGCCACATCCTCTAGGGTAGGAACCATATGACCCCAGGGCATCAGGAATGCCCGGCTAGTCCTATCCCATCTCTCCCTCAAAACCTGGATAAGTGCTAAGTCAGGCCTAATGGGCTCTATGCTAAGGAAGGCCCCGAACCCCATAGCATCTACCCTGGCTCTCTGGAACTCGGGGAGGCCGTAATATGCTGCCCGGACCATGACCCAGGAGATCCGTGTCCTCATTAACCCCTGCATGCATAAAGAAAGAAATTTTGGCTTAATTGTTCAATTATTCATGCTGAAATTCACTTAATTGCCTTGGTTGAGATTTTGATGTTTGATTTAATTAACGACCGCCCCCGGGGCGTGGCTTGTTTAATTGGCACCCCTGAGGGGGGGCGTGGTTTCTAAGAGATGTGAAGACCGTATGCATTCATTAATTAACGACCTGGCCTAGGTCGTTGTTTATTTAAGAGACGCCCCTGTGGGGGGCGTGGTTTTGAGGTTAATTTCTAGTTTCCTAAAGATTTTTTTTAATTGACGCCCGTCCCAGGGTCGTCATTTGATCAAGTAACGCCGCTGTGTAGGACGTTTTTTTTTAAATGGGTTTTGGGTCCTAATTATTTATTCTGGAATTAATAAATTGACGACCGCTGGTTTGGTCGTTTTTTGTTGAATTGACGCCCCGGTGGGGGCGTTGTTTTCCAGGGTTTTCAAAAATAATTAAAGGACAGCATGCGAAACAATTCATGGCAAAGATATTTAAAAATAATTGGAAAAGAAATGCATGGAAATTAACAGCATGGTTGATATAAAAAAATGATAATTTAAATGGACAACATGCGGTAAGGCGTGTTTTCATGAGGTTAATTATTTCGCAGAAAATAAGTTGAATTGACGACCCAGGTCTGGGCGTCTCTCTGTTAAATCGCGACACCCATAAGGGCGTCTTATTTCTGAGTTTCAGGTTTTCTAGCCCGAGGGCTATGGAAATGGAATAAAAATGAAAATAAAATTACAAAAAAATGGAAAGAGGGGTTGGGGGCCTACTTTGTGTCGCCTGGATTCTGCTAATCCTCCTCGGAGTTGGGGCTGTGGCTTACGTGGCCGACGGAGTCGGCCGGGGCGAGCAATGGCCGCCGCCGTGGCCGGCGGTTCCTCATTCCCTTCTTCCCCTCCTTGTTCTTCTTCTCCCTCTTCGCCTTCGTCTTCCTCTTCTTCACTTTCATCTTCTTCATCTCCCATGGCCTCGTCGTCGCCGTGTTCTCCCTCGTCGCCGGTCACCACCGTCGGTGCCTCCTCGGCCACCGCGGGGGGAGCCTCCTCCTCGACATGGGCGTGTTCACCCTCCAAGTCCACAATTTCCGGGGCCGAGACCCTTTGTCCTTTTTGTCCACCGCCGGCCATTGCTTAGGGCTAGGGGGCGAGTGGGTTTGAGAGTATGAGAGAGAGATAGGGAGTGGAAGAGGGGTTCGGTTAGGGTTGCAGTGGGAGAGAAGAAAGAAAGAGGGATCTGGACGAAGGAAGAAGAAGAAAGGAGGGAAAGTAAAACTGAACGGTCGAAAAGAATTAACGCCTAAGGGGAAGGCGTTTCTTGTTAAAAGACGACTGTGTCGATAGGCGTTACCTATAGAAGAGACGACGATACTTGAGGCGTTAATTTCTTTTGCATGGGGAACGACAGACGTCGTCAGAGGCATTTAATGGGAATTGATTGACATGATGGGAATAATGATTACTATTTTTGATTAACGACGTGTCTGAAGGCGTGGTTTACATAAAATGTGGCTTACCCTAAGGCGTTATTTTGGGAATCTTTAACGAATACTTTTTGGAATTTGAATCGAATTAACGCCTTGTTTTAAGTCGTGATTTAGTTAACGCCTACTGCTGAATGCGTTAATTTCGAGAGCCGGTTAATGAGAAACGACGTACACTGAGGCGTCACTTTGGGAATTGACGGCATTGACTAAGTCGTTATTCAGAGCAGAATCACAGATTGTTGGAAGAATTGATCAGAAATATTGTAAATTGGCTCAAATCAGAATGTTATTATTGATTTATTAATGAAAGAGATTACATTGCTCTAATGAGCCATTTTGGGCCTCAAACTTCTTAAAGATATTACATAAGATTTCCATTGATCTCTGTCTTCTTCCAAGTTCTCCACAGGTTGATAAGTCTTGCAGATTTTCCACAGAGCTTAGATTGTAGTAGACTCTTCTCCATCTCCATTGATGCCGGTGTCCCGTGTCTTGATGGGAGGGAGATGGGACATGTCTTCAAAGAGCTGCCGTGGGAGCCCGAGTTGAGGAAGGCACCGGTGTGAGTTGATTAGCACGAATTCTGAAGCGCCTATGAGTCGAAGGTCCGTCCCGGGAGAGAATCTTGCGCGGAGTTCTTGAGTCTTGAGTATTCCCGGGGCGCAAGTGAAAAGGTTCTTTGGCATTATTTTGAGGTGTTCTCTCCATTCCGCTCTCTTCTTGATTTGAGGAATCCGGTTCGCCACTCTATTGCTTATCCCCAATGAGCCGGTCATATAGGAAAGTGGACTTTTACAGAAGATTCTTGAGGGTTGTTGGGCCGTCTCACATGGATCAAACTTAAAGTGGAGATCTACCCAACTAGAGAGTGCTAGCATGCATCCATAAATCGGTCTCCCCATTGCCGCCGAGGTGAGCCCGCTATAGAGATAGGCTAATATCGCCGGTCCCACTCTCTCTCCTTCCCAAAGGCTAACTATTGCGCTTAATTGGGATTCATCCAAGAAGTCTACCGTGGAGGGGAACAAGATTGCTCCTGCCAAGCACACCATGAAAGCCTTTGCCACTCGTTCCACTTCTTCATCTTCTTTAGCTTGATCGGATCGTTTGTACACCCAAGAAGCAAGCTTTAGGAGATTGATTCCCTTGGTAACTTTGATTTGGTTCACTAAGTTTGGGCTGGGAATTAAATTTGTTAATAGCTCATGTGAAGAAATTTGCCTTGGCATGATGGTCATCTTGATGCGGGACGGGACCACGGACACGACAAGCTCGCGATCGTCCCTTAACGAGGGAAGCGTCGGATGTGCGCGGTTGAGAAACCGGCAATGAGCTAGGGTGGTCGGCTCTCTTTTGCGCCCGGATCGGGTCACGGGACGGCTTCGCTCTCTCTCGCAGCAGTGATATTATAAATTGAAGGCGAGCTAGGTATCCCTACACATGCTCTCTAGCAGCGGCATATAAAGCATATAAAGAATTAAGCTAATGCCAAATGTAAGGGTGAAGGCGATACCTCCACGCTCTCGGCGTGGCGAAGATGGCACCCGGCCGAAGCTCGTACTCCCGGGAACTTAGTACATTATGTTTACAGCAGTACAAATAAACCCACTCCACGCAGGGAGGTAAAGGGCGACACAAGTGGGCCCGGGAGGACCAAGTTCGGGTTGACGGGCGGTTTCGGGCAATGCTTCGGCTTCACGCGTACTAGTGCTAGTGGGGGCCCACGTGTTGACCGGAGGGGTCGTGTGGGGCCTGATGACTCCTCTGCTGTGGAGACACCTGGAAAGCGTTCCCCTGGGATGGCGAGCTGCTGGAACGACCGCCGGACGCCGGGCGGCCCTCGGACGACGCTCGCGGGAACTCGGCCACGAATCTGAAAATTCTGTTTGCAGGCGCGCGACTCGGATAAAACTGCTGCTGCGATCAGCCCCGTCGTCGGAATGCGACGAAATTAGAGCCGTTGGAAAGAGGACTCAAAATACTTCGACGTAGGGGTCTTCAGAGAAAATAATCAGATCTGTATTTCTGATTGTTGAATTTACAATCTTGCTGAAATCTGGCCAGAACTGCAGGAGTAGGAACCAACTTCTCTGAAGATTGACGTTGACCGGGGAGAAGACCTCTGAATCTGGCAATGATTTCTTCAGAAAAGTTGAAGGTCTCTGAGAGAGGAATCCGGGACTATTTTGGGTTTTTTGATTGGAGAAGAAATGGATTTTCTGGGATTTTTTTACTAGACCTGGGTCGGATCTGGGAAACTGTGGGCAGACTGTTCTTAGGAACTTGGACGAAATTTTAAAAATACCTAGAGGGTGAACCAAAAATTAAGAAAATTCCTGGTGGTAGAGGGATGTGGAAAGAGATCCCAGTAAATTTGGGCGACCCAAAAAAAATCAAAAGATGATTCGAATGGGGTAAACTCAGAGCTGGTGAACAGTAAACAGAACCAGGACAGATCTGGAACTTGGACTTTGATGAAAATCAAAAAATAGCTAAAGGATGAATTTTGACGTGAGGTTTTTTTTGGAGATAAGGGTTCTAGAGGGGAAGCAACCCTGAAATTTTGAGATTCAGAAGACGAAGGGAGTGATAGAAGGAATTCGGATAAGAAGGATCTATCCTGAGTGGACAGAACACCGAAACCGTTGGCAACGACGCGTCGGCGGCGAGTCGATGGCGGCGGCGATCACCGGAGCTTCTTCAGATGAGAGAGGGGATCAAGGGGGAGGGGAATTGCACTCTAGAAGGGGGCTGGAGGTGGAGGAACCAGAGAGAAGGAGGGGGAGGGGTGCAAGATCCAATGGGGGGCAAATGCCTATTTTCTCTTCATTAATTCATGCAATATGAAAAATACAAGTATATATATGCAAGGGGTCTAACCTATTCTAAGCCCTTGGATCAAGGGTTGATCAATGAAGGGTTGAGATGTGGTTTGACAACCACATTAAACCCCATTAAACTACTAGGTTCGCCCCCCCCTTTAAGAAGGCAATTAGCATTTGTCTTCTTTAATTAATTCTAGGTCCAAGTCCAAGGTTGGACCATGGACCAGCCACCTTGGACCCAAGAGTCCAGGTGGACCAATAAGGAGGAGGGAGGGGGCCCCTGCAGGGCCTACATGCACATTTGTAAAGAAACCCAATGGCCTTTTGCAAATAAACCCACTAAGACCTACTATTGTGGACCCATATACCACAAGGGCGTACATACAAATACAAAAGGACGTAGATGCAAACACAAAGTGAGCGGGCTGACGTTGATGTCCCCATCAATTCTCCCCGGGTGGGAGGAACTCGACCCCGTCGAGTAGGGGTATGGCTGCTCCGGTACTCCGGCGGATCTGTCACCGTGCTAAGTAGCGCGGGTATGCTCCACTCCAAGTGATCGGCACCTGCTCATTCCATATATACTCGATATGCGCACTGCTATGGCTAAAGGTGGTCACTCCGAAGGGGCACTCTCAAAAGGAAGGAAACAGCTCGAAGACTCACTAGGAATCACCGCTGAGTCCCTATAGGTGACTGATCCGGGTATAGATGTAGAACCGATCCCATACTCATCGAGTGAGTCGACTCGCTTCACACTCATAAGAGAACGACACGAGCTTGCACAAGACACATGCAGACTCACCATGCACTGACACATGAATGAAAATCACACAAACAATCAACTCAAAATCACCACACAAACAAACCACACAAAGAAAACACACTGACTCAACTATGACGCTAGACACACCTAATGTTAGTCCGACCCGTACATGGGTGATGGCGGACCAGGACACCCGAATGTGTGCCATGCATGCATCTGACGTAACCGGTGGTTGACATCATGCGGAAATCCTAGACCTCCTAAGGTGGGCCATGCATGCATATGGGATGTGGATGTGGGAGGGCCAAGAGTATCTCCCCTAGATGATGGTGTATCTTGTAAGGGTACGGGCTTGGTGGGCATAGACGACCCGGCCCGTGGGGAAGGGGTGTGGTAGCGGACTCCCTCGAGGAAGTGAAGTGAATGTGGAGGGTCTAAGGATCCACTAGGGAGTGGGTCAAAGGGATCAAAGAAGGTATGACCCCTTATGGTGGGTTCCCACAAGTCACGGTCCCACGTGTAGAAGTTTTGAAGGTGTGGATAGTCACCTTCTTGAATTGTGACGGGTGGGACGGGGATCATAGGCAAGAAGTATGATTCCTCCCTCGGACAAAAGGGTATGAATTCGGGCTCGTCCGGTAGCGGGAGAAGTAGAAGAACCTCCGTGGTGACACAACCCACGGTGCACTCAGAGGTAATGGACCCGAAGGCCGGATGGGTGAAGCTAAGACTAGCGGGTTGGTCAAAGCCTCGAGCCAAAAGATGCGTCAACTCCCATTGTGAATCTAATCCCATGACAAGATCGTCCAATGTGTCAACATGGTGACGAGATCGAAAGGTGGTATGTAATGAGTTGACTGGCACTAAAGGTAAGGTGGGGTCCATGGACGGGAAGGGATGTGGGACCAAGCCATCCTTGAGCCATCTAAGAAGTGGCTCGGCTATGTAAAGTGTTCCCGTAAGAAACACGGGTGGCTCGGGCTTTGGTAGTTCCCACTTTGATGGTTTCGAATGAAGACCGGAGGTAGATAACAATGGAGCATCCATGGGTGGTGGAGTAGCTTGTGTCCTTTCCCACCAATCCGAAATCATTTTCTTTATTTCCTCTAAGGAGCGAGTTGGAGGAGGGACCTTGGGGTGGACTAGCTCCTTAACTCTCGGCTCGGGTGTGGGCCTAGGCTCGGTTATAAGCGGGACTTCCACTCGGTTGGAGGTGCTTGAGTGGGTTGGAATGGGAGTGCCAAGGGGAGGTTGGTTGGTGGTGCATGGGCGGGCCACTAGATTGGGGTCACTTTGGTGGGCTTGGACGGCGGTGAAGGGGTGGGATTGGGTAGAGGTGTGGCCCACTTGATTGTGGGTGAGTTGGTGGGGTTGGTGAGTGGAATGACCTCCGTGGTTGGAGGTAGGTGGGCGGGGAACGTAGGCCCTCCTAAGCACTCTCTTCATTTCCCACCATG
This sequence comes from Amorphophallus konjac, assembly GCA_022559845.1. Classification (NCBI taxonomy): domain Eukaryota; kingdom Viridiplantae; phylum Streptophyta; class Magnoliopsida; order Alismatales; family Araceae; genus Amorphophallus; species Amorphophallus konjac. Next base: position 304,181,573 of record CM040118.1, on the reverse strand, counting down.
ACTTGATGGGCCTTAGATTCCTATCCTCCCTCCAATATTTGATGTCCCTCCAAGTTGCAGCGGCTTCCCCAAAAAGTCGCCTTTTGGCAACATCGACTTGCATGGGCCCGTACATGATGTACACCACGAAGTAATCATCCATAATGGTTTACCATTCTAGATAGACACTCGGGTCATCGGACCCGTAGAAATCCCGGGTTTCGGGCCTCGTGGGGTGGTTCGGGTGGTCCTTCCATTTGAGATAGTATCGCCACCATCCGGGAGTTTGGAACTCCATGGGACACGGGAAACTAGTGGATGGCCATGCCGACACTCGGACCAAAACACTAGACACGACACTAAGTAATGCAAAGTTGGAATGCACTAACTAATGCACACTAAGGATCCTAGACGTAAACCAAGACTCGGTACGGGGCGGAGACAATCGACCCGAAGGTCACTCGCACAAGTGTGCGGCCTTCCCGATAGGCGTAACCTAACGGTCGGACAACACCTTTTTATATACCGAGTAAAGGGATGTATGCGACCCGAAAATGACTCTTTTTGTTGTTTTAAAAATATGATGATCCTAAACACGACTTAGACCGACTAATGACTACATGACACTCTTTTTTTTTTTTGAATGCAAACACCCTAGACTCAACTTGCTCTGATACCAAATTGATGCGGGACGGGACCACGGACACGACAAGCTCGCGATCGTCCCTTAACGAGGGAAGCGTCGGATGTGCGCGGTTGAGAAACCGGCAATGAGCTAGGGTGGTCGGCTCTCTTTTACGCCCGGATCGGGTCACGGGACGGCTTCGCTCTCTCTCGCAGCAGTGATATTATAAATTGAAGGCGAGCTAGGTATCCCTGCACATGCTCTCTAGCAGCGGCATATAAAGCATATAAAGAATTAAGCTAATGCCAAATGTAAGGGTGAAGGCGATACCTCCACGCTCTCGGCGTGGCGAAGATGGCACCCAGCCGAAGCTCGTACTCCCGGAAACTTAGTACATTATGTTTACAGCAGTACAAATAAGCCCACTCCACGCAGGGAGGTAAAGGGCGACACAAGTGGGCCCGGGAGGACCAAGTTCGGGTTGACGGGCGGTTTCGGGCAATGCTTCGGCTTCACGCGTACTCGTGCTAGTGGGGGCCCACGTGTTGACCGGAGGGGTCGTGTGGGGCCTGATGACTCCTCTGCTGTGGAGACACCTGGAAAGCGTTCTCCTGGGATGGCGAGCTGCTGGAACGACCGCCGGACGCCGGGCGGCCCTCGGACGACGCTCGCGGGAACTCGGCCACGAATCTGAAAATTCTGTTTGCAGGCGCGCGGCTCGGATAAAACTGCTGCTGCGATCAGCCCCGTCGTCGGAACGCGACGAAATTAGAGCCGTTGGAAAGAGGACTCAAAATACTTCGACGTAGGGGTATTCAGATAAAATAATCAGATCTGTATTTCTGATTGTTGAATTTACAATCTTGCTGAAATCTGGCCAGAACTGCAGGAGCAGGAACCAACTTCTCTGAAGATTGACGTTGACTGGGGAAAAGACCTCTGAATATGCCAATGATTTCTCCAGAAAAGTTGAAGGTCTCTGAGAGAGGAATCCGGGACTATTTTTGGTTTTTTGATTGGAGAAGAAATGGATTTTCTGGGATTTGTTTACTAGACCTGGGTCGGATCTGGGAAACTGTGGGTAGACTGTTCTAAGGAACTTGGACGAAATTTGAAAAATACCTAGAGGGTGAACCAAAAATTAAGAACATTCCTGGTGGTAGAGGGATGTGGACAGAGATCCCAGTAAATTTGGGCGACCCAAAAAAAATCAAAAGATGGTTCGAATGGGGTAAACTCAGAGCTGGTGAACAGTAAACAGAACCAGGACAGATCTGGAACTTGGACTTGGACGAAAATCAAAAAATAGCTAAAGGATGAATTTTGACGTGAGTTTTTTTGTGGAGATAAGGGTTCTAGAGGGGAAGCAACCCTGAAATTTTGAGATTCAGAAGACGAAGGGAGTGATAGAAGGAATTCAGAGAAGAAGGATCTGTCCTGAGTGGACAGAACACCGAAACCGTTGGCAACGACGCGTCGGCGGCGAGTCGATGGCGGCGGCGATCACCGGAGCTTCTTCAGATGAGAGAGGGGATCAAGGGGGAGGGGAATTGCACTCTAGAAGGGGGTTGGAGGTGGAGGAACCAGAGAGAAGGAGGGGGAGGGGTGCAAGATCCAATGGGGGGCAAATGCCTATTTTCTCTTCATTAATTCATGCAATATGAAAAATACAAGTATATATATGCAAGGGGTCTAACCTATTCTAAGCCCTTGGATCAAGGGTTGATCAATGAAGAGTTGAGATGTGGTTTGACAACCACATTAAACCCCATTAAACTACTAGGTTCGCCCCCCCCCCTTTAAGAAGGCAATTAGCATTTGTCTTCTTTAATTAATTCTAGGTCCAAGTCCAAGGTTGGACCATGGACCAGCCACCTTGGACCCAAGAGTCCAGGTGGACCAATAAGGAGGAGGGAGGGGGCCCCTGCATGGCCTACATGCACATTTGCAAAGAAACCCAATGGCCTTTTGCAAATAAACCCACTAAGACCTACTATTGTGTACCCATATACCACAAGGGCGTACATACAATTACAAAAGGACGTAGATGCAAACACAAAGTGAGCGGGCTGACGTTGATGTCCCCATCACATCTTTTCCTCCTCTCCTTGTTTCATCTTCTTTAAGCCCAAGATCATCTCTAATTCCTCTAATAGAATTGTGGCTTCAAAGGTTGAGAATAAGAATGTATGGGTGGAAGGATGCCATATCTCAGCTAAAGCTCCTACAGCTGCCCAATGAAGATAAATTTGATCATAGTGTTTTGCATGGGTGACTAGGCCTAAGAGGTGCCATCTAGATAAGTAGACCCTCATGTCTGAAGAGAATTTTGAAAGTAAAAGTGGCAGTCACTTGATTTTTGTGAACCTCCTTGCACCTGGAATATTGGGATAAGCCTGTGGAAAGGAGAAAGAAAAGGAAAAGAACAGAGAAGGGATGAGAAGCTGAGGAGAATGGGAACAGAGAACGAGTCATTAAAGCTTTTTGCATACCTGGTTCATGGTAATCCGGTTGCTTAAGTGCCCATTGATCTCAGATAGTCTGAGAGGGGAGGTCTTTGGTCTTTTGATAGCTCTCTCCATCTTCTGAGGCGGTGGATGTCTGCAGAGATAACTCTAACAACAGCACCTGTGAACGAAAAGCAGAGAGGAGGAAGATTGTTTGATTGATTGCCGAGAGATCCTTTCTTTTATAGGAGTTTGGAGGGTCTTGGGGTCGAGAGTAGAGTTCGAATAAGAATGGGCTTAGGCTTCGATTCAGAGATGGAACCGTATTGTTAATTAACGACATGGGTCAGGGCGTCTCCTTTTGAATTGACGACTTGATATAAGTCGTGTTTTATTTAGCGCCTTCCTGGGGCATCTCTTTCTTGAAATCTCAGTGCAATTAACGCCTTCATGCCAGTCTCCTTTCATGCTTTTGACGCCATGAACTCCAGTCGTTATTTTGTTGGTTTGCATATTTAATTCCTCCGTATATCTTGATGAACTTAAGTGCTATCTTTTAATTGGAGTTAGTTGTGATTAAGCACTTATGATCATATCATGCTTTGAATTGAGGATTATTTCTGATCACTTCATGCTTTGAGAGGCCTAATGAATTTTCAAGTGCAGAGGAGTGTAGGTTTCGAGGCGCTTGGATCACTCATGGGAGTAAAATCATTCTATTCTTGTATTTCTTTCCTGTAAGCATTGTTACTATATAGTATTCTACGCTATTATAACATATCAAGGACCTTGTGGTTCTGATGAACCTGGAATTTGAGTTCCCCTTCATCAAAAATAGTGATAATTCCAGGAGAATCTTGATCACACGGATAGGCCATTGAGTCATTCAAGGTCTGGGACGATGGTTCCACTTTCTGAGTTGATGCGCGGACAAACGGGCTTCGGCTTAGTGTCAGCTCAGAGATCTGGATTCTTGACCAAATCTAGATGGCTTAACAATATTATCCTTGATTATTTTCTATTTTTAGTTTGTTTTAATTTTTCCTTTTAACCCAGCATGCATCATGTAGGACTTTGAGTTAAGATGAAAATCTTCATATTATGGCAATAATAAAGCTCACTTGCTCTTGATTGAGTTGACATGAGATATTCCACTCCAAATCGAGTACTTTATTCTCTCTGAAGTCGCTCAGGCTAGCTCTTTGAAAGTCATCCCTTTGCTGGGTCTCCATCTCAATTCACTTTATTTTTTGCAAATTCACCTTGGTTGTAGCACGTCCACGTTGGTTGGTAAACGCTCTCCAATGGTGCCTCCCTGTCGTGCCCACGCGCACAATTTACTTGTTTAGTTTAGTCTCCTTTATCTAGCAAATTGATGCTTCCTTGGAATCACCTAGAGTTGTTTCACTCAGAATCTTGGAAAGATTTCAAAAGCCTCGTGTCACAGGCGTGTCACATCACACCTTGGCATCTACTTATCAGTTCATTCCACTTCATTCCACTTCATTACACTTTCACTTTCATTACGTCTCACTCCCTTGCAAAGCAGATGCTAAGGCAGGGCAGTTGTAGACACGCCAAAATTGATACTATGTTGATCAAATCTCATGTTACTATGATAACGCCCCAAAGTGAACTTCAATATTTCTATAATAAAAAGTTTTTCTATTTTTGTGTGGGTTTTTATGATTTTTCTTGCATTTTTGTAAATAGCGACCTTATCTGGGGCGTGTTCTCAAGAAAGGACGACCATACATAAGGGCGTCAATTCCTGGTATTATGAGAGTCCAATTACGATTTGAAAATCAATGACTAACGTCCTTTCTTAGGGCGTGTTTTCAATTAACGCCTATTCTTCAGGCGTCTCTTCATAATTTTCAAATAAGGAAGGTTTTTTATTACTAAATTCAAATCCAGGAGTTGACGCCTTTGTCCCAGTCGTGTTTTGAATTAACGCCTTAGGTCAGGTCGTCAATTTTAATTGACGCCCTTCTGAGGGTCATCTCTCACCCTTCCGTGTCCTGTTTGGGTACACCTTTCCTGGAGAGTTCCCTGCCTTGATTAATCACTTGCTCGATCCGGGAACTAGAGTCCTTGCTATTGATGATCATTGCTTGATCTTATCTTCCCAAATCTATGATTATTTGTGATCGAAACCCTATAAAAGGATGCCCTGGTTGATCTCGCGCGACGACACGGGGGGGTGCTGCCGATTGAGGTTACAGAAGCTAGTTTACAGAGAGCTATTGCTCAGACAGAGATTAGAGTTTACAGAAGAACGGAAAGGGCTCTCTTCATCATCTCCCTCCTGCTGCACTAACCACAGTTGTAGCATCAACGTGGTTTCCCTTTACTATTGTCAGGAACAGCAGGGGCTTCTTTCTGTTCGTTTATCTTTATCATCTCATCATCGTTCTGTCGTTGTTCAGCATCATCATATAGTCTTCTCCTGCATTAGTTTTTCTTTGCATCTTCTCCTTCCCTAATTCTATTAGGGGTTTTAAAATAACCAAAAGGTGCACACTTCATGCTTCACTTTCATCATCCTATTGTTCTTTTGAATTGATACTATACTCACGTTTGGCTGATCCCCTCTTTTCTTTACTTGTTTGTGTCTTTGTTTAAGGGTAATCAAGAGGAAAACCCCCTTCATCGGCCGGCCGGTAGAAGGAGGAGGAAGGAATCTACATCCATCCCGCATCTTCATCTTCATCAGGTATTCGCGATCATCTTCTTTCTTCTTGAGGTAACCCCTCTGGCGATCACACTCCTTATTAGCACCACGTGCTCCCTCACACTCCCTTTTTATCATTGTCTCCATTCTTCTCTTCTTCTTCTTATTATTTTTGTCTTAAAAGTGGATTTTCCATAATCTACAATTGTGTGGTGCGGGGAAGACCCATTTATCTCCCCGGAGAGGTCAGGAAATGGAGCGTCGTGCTGGGACTGCAAGATCTGGCTCCAGAAGACGGGCTGCTAACCAGGGCCCCTGAATTTGTACCTGCTCGGTGGAATGATTCCGCAGGCAGGGTGGACTGGGAGAAGCCGATCTTTGGCCTATTCCTTACCCCGTTGAAGTGGAGGTATAGAGAAGAATCATTTCTGCTGGACTGCCTGGCGATCCGCTTCAAGCACCAGATATCTGTGGGGTGGTTTGCCGAGCTGAGGGCCACCGACGCCCACGCATTTAGACCTGGAGCGGTGTAGTTCACAGATTATGTGCTGCATCATTATGCTCCCATCCTGACCAGGGCCGGGATATACCACAGCGTATATGCTTCAGAGTACCGCTACCCCATCTCCCGAGGCTTGTGCTGCGGTATGATCGAGGTGTTCTACCCCGAATATAACACTTTCTATACTTCGGAAGGAGAGACCTCTCTAGACTTGTGGAGCCTCTCACAGCTTAGCAACCTACCCATTGATGGAGAACCGTATGAAGAGGTTTGCTGGCCTGACTGGCTGAAGGATCAGACTGACGGTGAGGGTCGGTATCTGGCGGGTTATGCCTATCAATATCTGATGAAGGCCTACCGCACCCTCTATCATTCGTCGCACGACACGAGGGAATCTCGAAAGCCGGGCGAGAAGCGGAGGGTGCGAATGGGCACCTGGCTTCAATATTTCTTTAATGGGAAGAATAAGTATGAAGACTTTCCCCCGATAGCGCCAGTGGCTCAGAAGCGGAAGAAGAGGGTGCGACGCCAGGCCGCTTCATCATCTTCTTCGAGAGGAGGGCAGGGGGAGAACTCAAACCCCACCGGTGTTGACGCAGTCACTCACTGTGCCGCATATCTGGTTTACTGGCTCTGTTCTTTCACTCTTCCGCAGGGTGATGAGAGCGTGATTAGGGCGGAGGCCATTTATCCAGCCTGTCTCATGGCTTGGGGTCCAAGCTATCTCTTTGCCCGGTGGCCCTGTGTCTTATTTACAAGATGTCGGGAGACCTGCACAAGACGCGTCTCCCCAGAAATCTTTGGATGGTCGGTCCGTTACATTTTTTCAATGCTTGGATCTGTACCCTGTTCCCGGAGGCGTCTCCTCGGGCGTTACAGTCTGTTCCTCTTGTTCCGCAGATGATAGAGTTCGTGAGTGCCGAGCCCTCCTCACTAGCGGAGCAACTCTACGCCATTCTGGGCAAATTGGCCCTTATTCCCACAGATTCGCATGGAGTTCTTCACTTTTGGAGCTTAGCTGCCCACTCCAGCCCGCTGGTGAACAGGACGAGGCAGTGCAAGCTTTTTGAGACTGAGGAGTATATCCATCCGCTTTTCGAGGCCAAATGTACAAGACCCATTCTTGAGCCAGAGTTGGTTGACTGGGCACTGGCTATCAGGCCGAGTGTCCTTGTATTCCGCAAGAGCGGCATTTTGTGGTTGGAGCCGTACTACCCGTTCCGCTTCAGTCGGAACTTTGGCTACTACCAGCACATTCCACATTCTTCTTCACAGTTTGCATTGCCTAACAGGCACAGGGACGGGCAAGTTTCAAATGACGATGCCCAGATATGGTGGGACTTCTTCCACCGCCGGGAAGATGTTTCTTTCAGGGTGCCAACCCCTGCCCGTTTCCCCCGCGTCACGTCTGAATATATCAAGTGGTGGAACGCGCGGACAGGGTTCTACAGGAGCTCCAGGCGAGAGTGTTGGGTCGTGGCAGAGCACAGGTTCCTGGACTCCCAGCCAGAGCCAGTCTTTGATATTGAGCCTTCTTATTTGAAGAAGTTGAAGTCCTAGACCCGTACGGAAGTGAAGGCCTATCTGGAGGCCCGTAAGGTCGTAAAAAGTCGCAGGATGAAGGTTGACCCGAAGCTGCCCCCGATCAACAAAGATGACTATGTGAAAACCCTTCGGGGTTTATGTCGGGTGAGTAGTGAGAGGGTGGTCCTTCAGCAACTCCCTCTACTGGTGGAGGATCCCATCTCGGCTGTGGCCGACTGGCATCCCGAGGTGGATAGGTTGTACCCTTATCGAACCTTCATTCGCAAGGAAGACAGACGGGATGCCTTGTACGACAACACCCCCTGGCTATTTGCGCTCCTTCGGTCACATGGCCTTTCAGTGGGTGGTCCCAGCGAAGCCATCCTGGACCGACCTCTTCAAGTCTCGTTCAAATATGCTGATAGATGGGGGCTGGACCACCTGAGCCTATATTATCTTCTGTCTTCTCGTGGTCACGAGGACCTGGCGCTGCTGGCCGAGCCGAGTGAAAAGATCAAAGATTTATGCTGGCTTATTCGCGAGGCGGCTTCGAGAGACAAAGTGCCCTCACTGTATTATTGGCCTCTCTTCCACTTCTATACGGGGCCGGTAAGTATGTTCCATTTCTTCATTCAGGCCCTTCGGCCAGCTTCTTTCTTTCATTGTGGTGCATTATTCTCACCTTTGTGCATTTGCAGTCCGACCGACTTCGGAGGAGACCCGGCACTTTAGGGAGCTGATAATAAAGGCCCAGAAGCTAGCGTATTTCGAGGTTCCCGAGCCGGCTCCGACCACGACGCCACTGCCTCCTGGCGATTCGAGAAAGCGGACTCGGTCCCAGTTGAGAGAGGCCGTCGGGAAGGCGAAGGCAGCGGTGATCCGGGTGACACGGGCGCGCCGAAAGAAGGCCGCATAAAGGGAATCAGCAACTGTCCTTCCTTCGGTTGTATCCTTCGAAGAGTTCGAAGCTTCTTGCATACAAAGGCCAGAAGCTGAAGGTAGGCTCTTATTTTCTTCAGAGTTCATTAGTCCACTTTGACTGCCTTGGCTAGCTCATGCTGACGGTTGCCGACACAGTTGCCGTGGTCGTCGGGTTGGAGGCGACGGTAGATGTCGTGACTAGGGAAGGGGCAGAGGGAATCCCTGCTGCTCCCTTAGAGAGAGATCTGCCTTCTCCGACCCCCAGACAAGAAATGGAAGGTAATTTATAGTTTAATTGTGGCGCCACCACGAAACTTCTCGTCTTCAGCCGGCTTGACCTTTTCTCGCCGTAAATTTCAGTTGATATACAACCGTCATTACTTCCAGGCTCGGAGAGTGCAGAAGAAGCGATTATCCAGGGGCAGGGTGAACTTGCCCTTGAGGTCCCATCCACTGTTGCTCCTAATGTGGAGTGCACGGGGGGAGCTCCTGCCGCGGGTGATGCTCCTCCTGGCGAGGCTCCTGCCCCGATGGTGGAGCGTCTCGAAAGAGTAGAGGGGTCTTCCTCCTCTGAGCAGGTTGATTATGGTGGCGGCTCCAGTGATGAGGAGTTCCCACTTGTTGACACAGAGACTGAGGATGCCGGGGCATCCTCGGCCTATGAAAGCGATCATCCGACTTTTAGCCCACCCCGGTTGTCATGGAGTGGTCTTGGGCCTTCAGGCTCGCTTGTGAGCGGAGTGGCTGGCGCCGGAGAAGTTGCTCTTAGAGATTTGAGTTTGGTACCGGCCGAGGTATGGACCCACCCATGGTCGGTGCCTGCTGCCCTTCCTTTCTCATCCCTTTAGCTTTTTAATGTACATATTTCTGGTGCAGACTGAGGTGGTGCTACCAACCATGACGGTACAGATACCCCTCCCGGCTCTAAGCACGGGCCACGCAACTCTCTCGTCCGTCTTGCGGCCTATCGAACTGCGATACCCCAAGGACTACACAGCGGCAGCGGCTCCAGTAGGACCCAGAGCACTTGTGAGGGTTGACAATCTGGTAGTAGTCGAAGACTCTTAGCCAGTAGAAGTCACACAGCAGTCGGCTCCGGAGAAGGATGGCCCCTCCGAAATAGAAGCTGGAGGGATTTGTGAACGCGTCACGTGACTGACATAGAGAGAGAGATGGGGTTTCTCCCTCTCTTAGTGAAAGGAAAAAAAATGACGAAAGAAACGCGTGCGTAAAGGGGGGTGATATGGAAAAAAAGGTGGAGAGTACGACCTGAAAGGACACTCTGTAGGGGAACGCGGAGAACCTAGGCTTACCGAATTCCGGTACAAGGGAGAGATAGGGATTCGAAGACCCTCTCACGCAAACTAAACTCCTTTCCCGGTAGGCGTGGCCTACCGTTTCGTGAGTAGTTTTTTATATACCGAGTGCTAGCCTAGGACTCTGCGTAGTAGAAATTGGCGGACACAAAGACACACGTAGACTAGGAATTTGGAACGGCATGTCACTCCTTACACAGTTATAATAGCAAAAATATAACAGCGAGTAAACAGACCGCCGCAGGACATTGATCCTGCGAGGTTTTAACAATAATATAACAAAGTGCAGAAAGGAAGTGCTGAAAGAAAATGACCACGGTGAAATGACTCACCGCGACCGATTATAGTACAAACAGACCCGTGCGGGATTTAGCTATCCGCGGGTATTATAGACATAAAATAAAAATTACTACAAGCACATGTTTGGTGGTGTGATCGCCAGGGACCGTGGGTCCCGAACTGGTTGATCGCTTTTGCCTTTGACGCGGGATGATATGGGCTCCTTCTTCCTCTTCGTTCGGATGGCCGAAGAAGAGGGCTTTTGAGTTGGTTACCCTGCAAAACAAACAAACACAAAAATTACATCAGAACAATGATATAGTAATAATTCATGGGATAAGACACTAATAACTGAATAAAGACTAAAAATGGTATAGGATGAGAAAAGGTAAAGGGAGCTTATTCAAAAGCCGATGGTGGCTCTGAGCAACACGAGAAGGATGACACGACTTCCCTAGTGTATGGAACACGGGGGAACACGAACAGGGCCGAGGGCCGCTTTTATTTCTACACTTGTACAGTGGACAACAAACTAATATGAGCTAAAACAATATTGACATATATAAATATACACACACACATACATTAAATATATACATATAAGAGCATATATAATATTTACATATCTGTTTGAGTATATAATATATATATATGTATATCTAATATATATGTATGTATATTCTCTTTGATATGTATATGTGTAGATATTTAAATATATATATATATATATAGGTATATATATATAGGGATAATAAGGTTAATATCTAAAACTACATATACATATATGCATTACTGGTGATTAGGCTACAGAAGTCTTATATTGCTGGTGGTTACGTGCATGGTATGTAAGTGTGAAAAGTGCATGTACGTGACTGTGTACGAAACTGTGCGCATGTGTATGACTATGAAAAAGGGAAAAGGGGGCAATAGACAGGATGAAAGGGAGAGAGAGGGGAATAACAGAGAGAGAGAAATGATAAAAAAAGAGAGAGAGTGATTGTGTGAAGAGAGAAGAGAGTGAAAGATAGTTTTAGAGAGAGATCGTGACAGTTAGAGGGGGAAGAGAGAAGAGGGAGAAAAATATATAAAAAGAAGATATGTGAGAGAGATTGAGAGAGAGAGAGAGAGAACGGTGGGGAGAGAGGGACGAGAGAGAGAAGATATGAGACAGAGGGGGAGGAAAAGAGAGAGAAAGAGAAGTTAAAAAAAGGATAAAAAATGTACAAAGAAGAGAGAGAGAGATCAGATGGGGAGAGAGGGACGAGAGAGAGAGAAGAGATGAGACAGAGGGGTGGAGGAAAAGAGAGAGAAAGAGAAGTAAGAAAGTTGAGAGAGAGATCGAGAGAGAGTGAGGAAAACTGGGAGACACAGAGAGAGGGGGAGAGAGAAGTGAGAAAGAGAGAGGGTGCAGGTGAGACAGGGAGAGAGAGGAAGAGGGTGAGAGAGATAGGATAAAAAAGAAAAGAGAGTTAAAGAGAGAGATCGCGAGACAGGGAGAGAGAGAGGAGAGCAGAGAGAATAAATAAAATTAAAAAATTAAAAAGAGAGAGAGAGAGAGAGAGAGGGCGACGGACTAGAGAGAGAAGATAGAAGCGGTGAGAGAGAAACCGAGAGGGAAGAGAGAGGGCGCGTGAGAGACCGAGATCGAGGGAGGGAGAGAGACGCGAGAGGAAGAGATAGCGAGAGAAAGGGAGGCGAGCACGGCGGGAGGTGGGGGTCGACGCGGTGGTGGCCGGAGGAAGCTGCCGACGGTCGACGGATGGGGTGCTGTGGCAGTGGAGGAAGCCACGGGAGGCGGCCTCGCCGAGGGGTGTGTGTGTCGGCGGCGATGTGGGCGCGAGGACGACGATGGCCGGCAGGTGGGAGAAGACCGGCGACGGCGAGATGGCAGCGAGCTTCGCAGCAACAAGGCGACGTGAGATGGTGCAGTGGTGGACGGCGTGGCGAGAGTTGCAACATGCGGCGGCGTGTGGAGGAGACGGTGGCCGGAGGTGGGGCTCGTGGCAGACGAAAACGGGTGTACGGACGACGACGGGGGCGACGGGGGCGTCTGGAGGTGATGCCGACGGCGTGGGCGTGGAGAAGGTCGGTGGCAGGTGAGGTCCGCAGCGGGAAAAAGAAGAGGGAGCGGAGAGGGAAAGAGAGAAGAGAGAAGGTGAATGAGAGGTGGGAAGTTAGATCGAGAGAGAGATCACAGGGGGTGGCTTGCGGCTCACGAAGGGGAGATGCGGTGGAGATGGAGGCAGAGGAAGAGAGTGGGTGAGTGGAGAGGAGGCTGACAGAGGAGGAGTGTCTTGCGGTTGAGAGAAGAAGAGAGAGAGAGGGCCCGAGTTACGGTGGTAAGGGTTCACGGGGGGAGAAAGGGAGTGGGAGAGAGATGTGTGGGATGGGGACAAAATGCCCACGTGAGTGTGTGTTGTGCCTTGGTGGAGAGGGGTGTGTGCAGTGTATGTCTGTATGTGCCGTGGTGGAGAGGGCGTGTACAGTGTGGAGTGTGTACGTATGTGTGTGCCTTGGTGGAGAGGGGTGTGTGGAGTGAAATGAGTGTGTGTGACATGAGAGTGAGGGTGAGAACATAGAAAAAGGGGGTTACGTGAGAGAGAGAGGGAAGAAAAATAGAAAAAGAGAATTATACATGAGGATGTAACGTATAGACATAATGTATAGACTTTCAGAGGTAGTCAATAGAGAAAGACATGTGAGGATGATTAGGAGGAAACCGATGTATAGACTTTGTGAAGCCAATGTATAGACTTTGAACTTTGTAACGTAGGTAAAGATAAGAACGTATAGACTTTGAAGAAGCCAATGTATAGACTTTGAGAGGATGTACAGACTTGGTGAAGTCAATGTGTAGACTTTGAGGAATGTACAGACTTTGTAACGTAGGTAAAGATAGGAACGTATAGACTTTGAGGAAGCCAATGTACAGACTTTGAGAGGATGTATAGACTTTGTGAAGCCAATGTATAGACTCTGAGGATGAGTGTATAGACTTTGTAACGTAGGCAAAGATAGGAACGTATAGACTTTGAGGAAGCCAATGTACAGACTTTGAGAGGATGTATAGACTTTGTGAAGCCAATGTATAGACTCTGAGGATGAATGTATAGACTTTGTAACATAGGCAAAGATAGGAACGTATAGACTTTGAGGAAGCCAATGTATAGACTTTGGGAGGATGTACAGACTTGGTGAAGCCAATGTATAGACTTTGAGGAAGCCAATGTATAGACTTTGAGGATGTACAGACTTTGTGAAGCTAATGTATAGACTTTGAGGAAGCCAATGTATAGACTTTGAGTGAATGTGGAGATGAATGTATAGACTTGGAGGAATGTATAGACTTTGAGTGAATGTGGAGATGAATGTATAGACTTGGAGGAATGTATAGACTTTGAGTGAATGTGGAGATGAATGTATAGACTTGGAGGAATGTATAGACTTTGGATATGAATGTATAGACTTGGAGTGAATGTATAGTGTCACGCCCCAACGCGGAATATCAAGGCGCGACGAGTCGTAAACATTCATGTCGATCAGAGCACGAAGATTGGGGTCCAAACCACAAGAATAGATAAGAAGAAATGGATACTCTTATTTCATCAAAATAAAGTTCTTACAACATTCTTAAGCCTTACGAGGCAAGATACAACCTTCAAAATAAAAACATAATTCTGGCAAGAGCAACTGTTCATAAACCTAGGTAACTAAGGTAATCTTGATTCCTCAATCACTCTAGCTCATTCCCATGAGTTTGGGGTTCATCATCGGAATTACCTGAAATGTTAATCGGAAAGCGTAGGGTGAGCGAAATGCTCAGTAGGACTTATATCTCTATACCAGGCAACTTAAAGTAATTAGCAGTTTGGAATAAGTATGTGCTATGCCGAGAAACGTAATTAAAATATGGAACAAGTATAGGAGAGAGAGTAAAGTAATGTAGTAATTGGAATCACAAGTAGACAAGATATCAAGAGTAAAGTTCAAGTAGAGAATGATCATGTAGCAAGTAATATTATGGAATTGGCCATTTTACGCAAGTATGTACAAGTCAAGTACTTCATGTATTCAAGCAAGTCAGGAAATTCACAAACTGTGGATGTCATAAATTAATCTAGCAAGTCAAGCACTTCGGTGCAATGCCACACCTAGTCATTCAACTCCCATGGGCACAAGTACTTTCGGGCGCTCCCCCCAGGACCAGACCGGGCCCCATTAACGCCAGGCATTGGGTTATGGATCATAGATCCCAAGTGTATTTAGACATCCACATAATATGTATGGCCAAAGAATTTCAAGGTAGAGCTTATGAAATAAAGTACAGATCTAGCAAAATTATCATTCAAGGGACCAGTAGTACAAGATTTCAAGTAGAGGTAAGAGAAGTCCAAGGATGATTTTAAGACATAATGTTTAACGACATTAAGATAATAAGAAGGCATCATATTTAACGTCATTAAGTTGATAAAAGAATTGGATTGATGGACACGGCTTGAATGGTTCTCTCGAAAAATCTTGTTAAATATGCTTAGATAAAGGTTTTCACAGTCGGGTGCTTAATTAGAAAACCGAGGAATTATGGCCAGGTAAGAGGTAGGACAGTGGGAGGCTCCCCTCGCATCCGCGAGGTCCTAATTAATAAATCACTTATCCACTTAAAGCGTTTGCCAGTGGACCTCTTTCCTTAGACACCATTTTTCCTTGGAAATCTAGTTATTTACACGACTTGTTAAAAATACGGTAACATGATATCATGAAAATCGTCAAAAACTCACGGTTATGCAACTAAGTCCATGTAATTTTAACAGATAATATCTACTCCATTTAACATGCCAGAGATATAATATAGTCATGGAGATCAAAGATATCATGAAGGTAACAAGAACTGGGACGGAAATATAAGCTCATAGAATAGAATTATTATCTTTCATAACCTTAACTTAATCGTGTGTGAATTAAAATGATATGCAACTTAACATGACATATCTAAAAAGGCTAGATGATATATAACCGGAAAACATCACAATCGAGGTAGAGACCGCGCATCCGGAACACGGTCTTAGAAAGACACCGTGATCCGAGATGGATCTTCAAGTGGTTAAAAATCTTAGTTTAAATATTATGTCTAATTGTATGGATAGCATGATCAATACTTAATAAAATTTGGGGAAAATAGTATAGAATCAAAGTAACCATGCATCTACATTTAATGCATGCATTAATTTGAGTTTAGCCTGAGAGAACACCTACCTTTTTGAAGATCAAGAATAAGAAACTTAAGAACGAATAATGCTTTCGACACTCCTCCAACTTCGAGCTTTCTCCCTCTCTCCAACCAGCAATTCCTCCCAAGATAGTTGTGATTTGAGTATGGAAGAGCATAGCCCTATTTATAGGCCAAAATCTCCCACCTACTTTCACTATTCCACCAACCTCATTCCATTACACCAACCCCATTACACCAACTTTGTTCCACTATTACACCAACCCCATTACACCAACTTTATTCCACTCTTACACCAACCCCATTATACCAACTTTGTTCCACTATCCGGATGACATAATCTATGACCTCATTTATTCGATGATGTAAGAATGACCTCATCCATTAATTAGGATTAGATTAAAGCTAATAAAAATCGGATGTCGACGTCTTTGTCTTTTCGAAATTGTATCGCGAATCTCGCCATTTGTGTTAACACGTGGAATAGGGCTCATGTTAGCATAATAGAAAAATATTCACAATTTATTTTATTTTCATCTTTCATTATTTCTTTTTTTTATATATATATAAATGCATATAAAATGTTTGAGTTGCTACATCCTCCCCCACTTAGAAGAATTTGGTCCTCCAAATTCACATCATGTAATAGTAATTTAAAATTTAAATGGAGGGTTCAAAATTCTAACCTGAGATCAAATCTGGATACTTCTTCTTGATTGACTCCTCTAATTCCCAAGTAGCCTCCTCGAATCCACGCTTACTCCATTGGACTTTTACCATCGGTATAGCCCTATTCCTTAGCTGGTGAAATTTCCGATCTAAGATCTTGATCGGTCTTTCTTCATAAGATAAATCTTTCTGGAGCTTCAAGTCATTGAATTGAATCACATGCGAAGGATCATACACATATTTCCTTAGCATGGATACATGAAATACATCATGGACACCGGCCAATTGTGGAGGCAAAGCCAGCTTGTATGCCACTTCACCGATTCGTTCTAGAATCTCGAAAGGGCCAATAAATCTTGGACTCAATTTTCCATTGATACCAAACCTCTTAATTCCTCGCGTGGGTGAAATTTTCAAGAAGACATGCTCCCCCACCTGAAATTCAAGGTCTCTTCTTCGATTATCGGCATAACTCTTTTGCCGTGATTGAGCAATTTTCAGCCTTTCATGGATCAACTGAATATTGTGAGTTGTATCTTGAATAATATCGGGACCCATCAATCCCTTATCTCCAACCTCACTCCAGCATAGGGGTGATCTACAACTCCTACCATACAATGCTTCAAAAGGTGCCATCTGAATGCTAGACTGATAACTGTTGTTATATGCAAATTCAATCAGTGGCAAGTGTTCATGCCAACTTCCCCCAAAATCTATCATACAAGCTCTTAACATATCTTCGATAATCTGATTTGTCCTCTCGGTTTGTCCATCTGTCTGAGGGTGGAAAGCCGTACTAAAATTCAGTCTAGTACCCAAGGATGATTGTAAACCTTTCCAGAAGTGAGAGGTGAATCTCGGATCTCTATCCAAAATTATGGAAGTTGGAATACCGTGCAGCCTTACAACCTCCTTGATATACAGGGCAGCTAGAACATCCATGGTCCATTTAGTTTTGATGGATAAGAAGTGAGCAGACTTAGTTAGTCGGTCCACAATCACCCATATAGCATCAAATCCACTTCGAGTCTTTGGCAACCCAACTATAAAATCCATACCAATACTATCCCATTTCCATTCTGGTATTTCTATAGGTTTTAGCTTACCAGCCAGTTTGAGATGTTCGACTTTAACTTGTTGGCATACCAAACATCGACTCACGAACTCGGCTACCTCTCTTTTCATGTTAGGCCACCAAAAGGTTCTTTTGAGATCTTGGTACATTTTTGTAGCACCAGGATGAATAGTGTACCTCGATCGATGTGCCTCCTCCAAGATTTTATTCTTGATAGTAGAACAATCGGGCACACAAGTTCTTCCTCGGAAGAGTAGCCTTCCATCATCTGCCAAAAGGAAATCTGGTCATTGATCTAGTTTCTCTTTAATTTCAACAACCAATGGATCATCATTTTGTAACTCCTTAATTTCTAAGAGTAACTTGGATTGGAGACTAATATTTGCAATAAAAACTCCTTCTTCCTTCTCCTCCATATTGAGGTCTAAGTTTGCCATTTGTTCTAACAATTGCCACTCTTTAATCATTAAGCTTGATAATAATGCCATCGGCTTCCGGCTAAGAGCATCAGCTACGGCATTTCCTTTTCCGGGGTGGTATTGTATAGAGAAATCAAAATCCTTCAAGTATTCTAGCCACCGTCTTTGTCTCATATTAAGTTCCTTTTGAGAGAATAAGTACTTGAGACTCTTGTGGTCGGAATATACAATAAATGCCTCACCATAGAGATAATGTCGCCAAATCTTCAAGGCAAAGACTACAGCTGCAAGCTCTAAGTCATGCACGGGATAATTCTCCTCGTGCTTTTTCAATTGTCTTGAGGAATAGGCGATCACCTTGCCATGTTGCATTAATACACAGCCTAGGCCAATTCCGGATGCATCAGCATAAACTTCCAATCTCCCTCCTTCAGTAGGCAATGTGAGTATAGGGGCAGTAGTCAAACAATCTTTCAAAGTTTGGAAGCTTTTCTCACATTCCTCGGACCATATATAAGGAATCTCCTTTCTCGTCAATCTTGTTAAAGATACGGCGATCTTGGAGAAATCCTTAATAAATCTTCTATAATATCCTGCCAATCCCAAGAAGCTTCGAATTTCTGTCACACTAGTAGGTCTTTCCCAATTTTTCACGGCCTCAACCTTTGAAGTATCGACCGCAATACCATTCTGGGATATTATGTGACCTAGAAAAGAAACTTCTTCTAGCCAGAAATCACACTTACTAAGCTTAGCATAAAGTTTGTGATCTCTTAATAACTGTAGGGATTTCTTGAGATGTTCTTCATGCTCCATCTTAGACTTTGAGTAGATCAAAATATCGTCAATAAAGACTATCACAAATTGATCAAGGTATGGCCTGAATACACTGTTCATTAACTGCATAAATGCGGCAGGCGCATTGGTTAGGCCAAAAGACATAACAATGAACTCATAATGTCCATACCTGCTCCTGAATGCCGTTTTGTGAATATCCTCCTCCTTGATCTTCAATTGATGATAACCAGATCGGAGATCAATTTTTGAAAAATATCAAGCTCCAGAAATCTGGTCAAATAGTTCATCAATCCTCGGCAATGGATATTTATTCTTGATTGTGAGTTGGTTTAATTGTCGGTAGTCAACACACAGTCTCATTGACCCATCCTTCTTTTTGACAAATAAGACGGGAGCTCCCCATGGAGAAGTACTCGGTCGGATGAATCCCTTCTCTAATAACTCCATCAATTGTTCTTTTAACTCATTCATTTCGATAGGGGACATCCGATACGGAGCCTTAGAAATAGGTGTAGCTCCCGGAATCAAATCAATAGAGAAGACCACTTCTCTCTCCGGAGGAATACCAGGCAACTCATCCGGAAATATATCAGAATAATCCCGAACAATAGGAATATCCTCCAGATTAGGTTTCTTATGCTTGGCCATAGTCATAGAAACTAAGAATGCCGCACAACCCTTCTTCAATAATTTATCAGCTTTAAGAGCCGAAATAAGGGATATGTGTCTAGAATACTTGACACCAGAAAATAATAGGTTGGGGTACTCACTAAAGGTTACCGTACCCAATTTACAGTTAACACTAGCACCATATGTAGATAACCAGTCAGCTCCCAAGATAATATCATATCCTGCCATCTCCATGCACACTAAATTAGCGGGTAAGTTACAACCGCTAACTAGAACCTCACTAGCAGGGTAGAAATATTTTATATTCGATCCCGCTCCAATAGGGGTAGTAATAACAAGTTTAGATTCTAATGGAACAGGCCTCAAAGGTAAAATATCCGCAAAGCTCTTAGATACGAAGGAATGCGTAGCTCCAGTATCAAATAAGACAGAGGCAGGCCTTGAGCACACAGAGAGAGTACCTTCCACAACGCCTCCATCTTCGGTAGGTTCCGCATCTATAAGAGCTTGAAGTCTCCCTTGCTTCTTGACAGCAACTGGAAGCTTTTCCGATGGAGCTTGCTCATTAAGAAGTGGACAACTCGGAATTCTATGTTCCCGGCTTCCACATCGAAGACATGCACCCAATCTTCTCCAGCACTCATCTGCCTTGTGTCCGGGTTTCTCACAATATTTGCATAGTTCCTTTGATGATGTAGCGACCGGAATGATTTGTTTGTCAATTGATCTCGGCCTCTTGTCTTTTTGAAAGTCACGCCCATCCTTATTGAAATTACGTCCATCTTTATTGAAGTTACGCTCATCATAATTAGGCCTCTTCTTTCCGAAGGAGGGCTTGAAATTACCTGATCCAATAACTTGCTCCCTCTTGGCATCTCTTCCCCGGATGCGATCAGTCAATTCTGTTGCATCTTCCAAGAGTTGGGCTCTCCTCACCACATCAGCATATACTTGGATATCCATCGGGGCGAGTTGAGTAATATATTGAGGCTTTAAGCCATTTAAAAATCTCCTTGCCTTCATTTTCTCGGTACTCACAAGATGTGGTGCATACCGGGATAATCTTGCAAATTGGGCTTCGTACTCCGCTACCGTCAAACTCCTTTGTTTTAAGGAAGCAAATTCGGTAGCTTTCCTCTCTTGAACTCGGTCAGAAAAGTACTTGTTGTTGAAGTATTCTACAAACTCTTCCCACAACACCTGGTCGTGTGGTAGAGTTGCTTCGACCGACTCCCACCAAGCACGTGCATCTCTTTCAAGCTGAAAGGTAGCGAGTAGGACTTTCTCCTCATCAGCACATTGCATGACTCGAAAAATCCTCTCAATTTCCTTTACCCAATGTTCGGCCTCATCCGGGTCAGTAGACCCAGCGAACTTAGGAGGGTTCATGCTTTTGAAATTCCTATGTAGATCTCCCGCTCCACGGTTAGCTCCTCCTTGAGCTACTTGTTGTAGTGCATGGGTTAAACCTTGCACCGTCCTTTGCATCTCGCGCCATTGAGCTCTCTCGGCAGCCATCTGCGAACACAACTATAAAACTTAAGTGCTTTGTTTATTTATTGATTAATCATTCTTTAAAGCTTAGCCCATGGCTCTACCCAATCTTACCGGGTCAGGTCTTAGACTTTAACAAGGTTAGGGGTCCAATGCACCTACACATGACCAAAACTCGGTACCTGGCGGAGATAATCGATCCGAAGACCACTCGCGTAAGTATGCGACTTTCCCGATAGGCGTAGCCTAACGTTCGGATAACACCTTTTGATATACCGGGTTATTGGGATGCAATGCAAGAACTTAGGGAACCTAGGAATGTGAAACCTAGGGTTTATAAAACCTAGGCTCTGATACCACAAAGACTGTCACGCCCCAACACGGAATATCAAGGCGCGACGAGTCGTAAACATTCATGTCGATCAGAGCACGAAGATTGGGGTCCAAACCACAAGAATAGATAAGAAGAAATGGATACTCTTATTTCATCAAAATAAAGTTCTTACAACATTCTTAAGCCTTACGAGGCAAGATACAACCTTCAAAATAAAAACATAATTCTGGCAAGAGCAACTGTTCATAAACCTAGGTAACTAAGGTAATCTTGATTCCTCAATCACTCTAGCTCATTCCCATGAGTTTGGGGTTCATCATCGGAATTACCTGAAATGTTAATCGGAAAGCGTAGGGTGAGCGAAATGCTCAGTAGGACTTATATCTCTATACCAGGCAACTTAAAGTAATTAGCAGTTTGGAATAAGTATGTGCTATGCCGAGAAACGTAATTAAAATATGGAACAAGTATAGGAGAGAGAGTAAAGTAATGTAGTAATTGGAATCACAAGTAGACAAGATATCAAGAGTAAAGTTCAAGTAGAGAATGATCATGTAGCAAGTAATATTATGGAATTGGCCATTTTACGCAAGTATGTACAAGTCAAGTACTTCATGTATTCAAGCAAGTCAGGAAATTCACAAACTGTGGATGTCATAAATTAATCTAGCAAGTCAAGCACTTCGGTGCAATGCCACACCTAGTCATTCAACTCCCATGGGCACAAGTACTTTCGGGCGCTCCCCCCAGGACCAGACCGGGCCCCATTAACGCCAGGCATTGGGTTATGGATCATAGATCCCAAGTGTATTTAGACATCCACATAATATGTATGGCCAAAGAATTTCAAGGTAGAGCTTATGAAATAAAGTACAGATCTAGCAAAATTATCATTCAAGGGACCAGTAGTACAAGATTTCAAGTAGAGGTAAGAGAAGTCCAAGGATGATTTTAAGACATAATGTTTAACGACATTAAGATAATAAGAAGGCATCATATTTAACGTCATTAAGTTGATAAAAGAATTGGATTGATGGACACGGCTTGAATGGTTCTCTCGAAAAATCTTGTTAAATATGCTTAGATAAAGGTTTTCACAGTCGGGTGCTTAATTAGAAAACCGAGGAATTATGGCCAGGTAAGAGGTAGGACAGTGGGAGGCTCCCCTCGCATCCGCGAGGTCCTAATTAATAAATCACTTATCCACTTAAAGCGTTTGCCCGTGGACCTCTTTCCTTAGACACCATTTTTCCTTGGAAATCTAGTTATTTACACGACTTGTTAAAAATACGGTAACATGATATCATGAAAATCGTCAAAAACTCACGGTTATGCAACTAAGTCCATGTAATTTTAACAGATAATATCTACTCCATTTAACATGCCAGAGATATAATATAGTCATGGAGATCAAAGATATCATGAAGGTAACAAGAACTGGGACGGAAATATAAGCTCATAGAATAGAATTATTATCTTTCATAACCTTAACTTAATCGTGTGTGAATTAAAATGATATGCAACTTAACATGACATATCTAAAAAGGCTAGATGATATATAACCGGAAAACATCACAATCGAGGTAGAGACCGCGCATCCGGAACACGGTCTTAGAAAGACACCGTGATCCGAGATGGATCTTCAAGTGGTTAAAAATCTTAGTTTAAATATTATGTCTAATTGTATGGATAGCATGATCAATACTTAATAAAATTTGGGGAAAATAGTATAGAATCAAAGTAACCATGCATCTACATTTAATGCATGCATTAATTTGAGTTTAGCTTGAGAGAACACCTACCTTTTTGAAGATCAAGAATAAGAAACTTAAGAACGAATAATGCTTTCGACACTCCTCCAACTTCGAGCTTTCTCCCTCTCTCCAACCAGCAATTCCTCCCAAGATAGTTGTGATTTGAGTATGGAAGAGCATAGCCCTATTTATAGGCCAAAATCTCCCACCTACTTTCACTATTCCACCAACCTCATTCCATTACACCAACCCCATTACACCAACTTTGTTCCACTATTACACCAACCCCATTACACCAACTTTATTCCACTCTTACACCAACCCCATTATACCAACTTTGTTCCACTATCCGGATGACATAATCTATGACCTCATTTATTCGATGATGTAAGAATGACCTCATCCATTAATTAGGATTAGATTAAAGCTAATAAAAATCGGATGTCGACGTCTTTGTCTTTTCGAAATTGTATCGCGAATCTCGCCATTTGTGTTAACACGTGGAATAGGGCTCATGTTTGCATAATAGAAAAATATTCACAATTTATTTTATTTTCATCTTTCATTATTTCTTTTTTTTATATATATATAAATGCATATAAAATTTTTGAGTTGCTACATATAGACTTTGGATGAATGTATTTAGGGATTGTATAGACTTTGGAGAATGTATAGACTTGGTGGGAATATATGGATTTAGGGATTGTATAGACTTTGGAGAATGTAAGACTTGCCGGATGTGTAGACTTGGTGACGTGTAGACTTGGTGGGAATGTATAGACTTGGGGGGGAATGTGTAGACATGGAGTGTACAGACTTGGGAGGAATGTATAGACTTTGGTGAGGAATGTATAGACTTTGGGGGAATGTATAGACTTTGGTTGGTTAGGAATGTATAGACTTTTGTTGGGTGGGAATGTATAGACTTTGGGGGGAATGTATAGACTTTGGTTGGGTGGGAATGTATAGACTTTGGTTGGAAATGTATAGACTTTGGTAGGAATGTATAGACTTTGGTGGGAATGTGTAGACTTTGAGATGGATGTATAGACTTTGGTTGGGAATGTATAGACTTTGGTTGGGTGGGAATGTATAGACTTTGGTGGGGAATGTATAGACTTTGGGATGAATGTATAGTCTTTGAGATGGATGTATAGACTTTGGTGGGGAATGTATAGACTTTGGAGGAATGTATAGACCTTGG
Source organism: Amorphophallus konjac (assembly GCA_022559845.1). NCBI lineage: Eukaryota > Viridiplantae > Streptophyta > Magnoliopsida > Alismatales > Araceae > Amorphophallus > Amorphophallus konjac. The sequence continues at coordinate 304,157,702 of CM040118.1, read as the reverse complement.
TGAGGAATGTATAGACTTTGGGGGGAATGTATAGACTTTGGTTGGGTGGAAATGTATAGACTTTGGGGGGAATGTATAGACTTTGGTTGGGTGGGAATGTATAGACTTTGGGGGGAATGTATAGACTTTGGTTGGGTGGGAATGTATAGACTTTGGTTGGAAATGTATAGACTTTGGGATGAATGTATAGACTTCGGTTGGGGATGTATAGACTTTGGTGGGAATGTGTAGACTTTGAGATGGATGTATAGACTTTGGTTGGGTGGGAATGTATAGACTTTGGTAGGGAATGTATAGACTTTGGGATGAATGTATAGACTTAGAGGAATGTATAGACTTTGGAGGAATGTATGGACCTTGTTAAGTCATCAAAGCAAAGATGATTAATCACCCACATGAATCAAATGCGCTAGTCACTTTGGGGCATCGTAGCATAATATGAAATTTACTCACAGAAATGTTAAAAATGGCGTGTCTACAGGATTGTCGAAGAACAGATGTCCTCGGTTCTTGATATTCCTGTTGCACCTCCATCCCAGGGGGCTGGCAGGGAAATTGTCGTCATTGAGACTCCAGCTACCGTATCGGCCACCGCAGTTGTTCCCCACACCAGTGCGCTGCAGCTCATGCCGTCGTCATCTTCTGGGATGGGCGACGATATCTAGGCCACTGTGGATAGCAGAGTGGAGTTTGAACTACCCGAGACATCATCGCTCGGTCTCCAGTCTTCGAGTGACCTTGTGTGGCAGTTTCTAGGGACCCTTTAGCAGACCATAACGGTCAGTAGAGATTTAACTTATGTTCAGCTGAGGGGCTTGATAGATCATTTATCCCACTCGCTGTTGGCCTTTGGTTGCCCCATGGACGACTGGACTCCACGGGTGATCTTGCTTCTGAAATATGTAAACCGGAGAGAATTCTTAGGCCGGGAGGCAGCTGACCAGCTGGCGGCCGTAACACTGGAGCGGGCTGAATGCCGAACAGCTCTCATCTCCCTGAAAGGGACTGCGGCGCGGATGAGGGACGACGCCAATGCCTATTTGCAGCGTCGAAGCTTCCTCACGGCCCGCATAGCGGAACTACATGCCAACCTTTCAAGGGCAGAGGCTGAGCTTCAAGAGGTAGAACACCTGGAGGTCCAGAGGGTAGAGGAGGCAGAACTGGCCGAGGGGCAAGTTGCTTCTCTCGGGGAGAGACTATCTCAGCTGGAGGCCACTGAGTTCAGACTGCAGGAGCGGGCCCGCCATCCTTCCCTGGGCATTCCAGAGCTGGAGGACATCTTCCGACGCCCTTTACCATAGTCATTTTCTATTTGCCTCTTTTTGATGGACTTCATGTATTCCGGGGAATGCCCCGCGTAACATGTACTCTTTATTCCGAAGAATGAAAATCTTCATTTTGCTGTCAAATGACGACTCCATCCTGTCATCATTCTTCTTTTTTTTCTTTCCATTCGCCAGTTGATTCTAGTCCGAGTGTGTGGGTCACGAGGGCAGGAGAGCGCTCACGCCTTCAGCAAAGGGGTGAGGTGTTCGCTCCACCGCGCCGTGACTATTCTCAAGACTAAACAACGGCCTGTGCGAGTCGAGAGTTCAGAGGACCCAAACGGGTATATGAGAGACGAATGCCAAAACAGATAGCGAGCGACCTTGCCGATGGTGACAAGGGTCGAGAAGGGTAGACGGTCTTACCGATGATGACAAGAACCGAAAAGGGGTAGCGACCGATCTTGCCGATGGTGACAAGGGTCGAAAAGGGTAGACGGTCTTACCGATGATGACAAAAACCGGACAGGGTAGCGACCGATCTTGCCGATGGTGACAAGGGTCAAAAAGGGTAGCGACCGATCTTGCCGATGATGACAAGGGTCGAAAAGGGGTAGCGACCAGTCTTACCGATGGTGACAAGGGTCGAAAAGGGTAGACGGTCTTGCCGATGATGACAAAAAATCGGACAGGGTAGCGACCGATCTTGCCGATGGTGACAAGGGTCGAAAAGGGTAGCGACCGATCTTGCCGATGATGACAAGGGTCGAAAAGGGTAGACGGTCTTGCCGATGATGGCAAGAACTGGAAAGGGTAGCGACCGATCCTGTCGATGATGACAAGGCTCGAAAAGGGTAGACGGTCTTGCCGATGATGACAAACCGGAAAGGGTAGCGACCGATCTTGCCGATGGTGACAAGGGTCGAAAAGGGTAGCGACCGATCTTGCCAATGATGACAAGGGTCGAAAAGGGTAGACGGTCTTGCCGATGATGACAAGAACCAGAGGGTAGCGATCGATCCTACCGATGATGACAAGGGTCGAAAAGGGTAGCGACCGATCTTACCGATGATGACAAGGGTCGGAAAGGGTAGACGGTCTTGCCGATGATGACAAGAACCGGAAAGGGTAGCGACCGATCCTTCCGATGATGACAAGGGTCGAAAAGGGTAGACGATCTTGCCGATGATGACAAGAACCGGAAAGGGTAGCAACCGATCTTGCCGATGATGACAAGGGTCAAAAAGGGTAGACGGTCTTACCGATGATGACAAGAACCGGAAAGGGTAGCGACCGATCTTGCCGATGGTGACAAGGGTCGAAAAGGGTAGACGGTCTTACCGATGATGATAAAAATCGGACAGGGTAGCGACCGATCTTGCCGATGGTGACAAGGGTCGAAAAGGGTAGCGACCGATCTTGCCGATGATGACAAGGGTCGAAAAGGGTAGACGGTCTTGCCGATGATGACAAAAACCGGACACGGTAGCGACCGATCTTGTCGATGGTGACAAGGGTCGAAAAGGGTAGACGGTCTTACCGATGATGACAAGAACCGGAGAGGATAGCGACTGATCTTGCCGATGGTGACAAGGGTCGAAAAGGGTAGACGATCTTGCCGATGATGATAAGAACCAGAAAGGGTAGCGACCGATCCTGCCGATGGTGACAAGGGTCGAAAAAGGTAGACGGTCTTGCCGATGATGACAAAAATCGGACAGGGTAGCAGTCGATCTTGCCGATAGTGACAAGGGTCGAAAAGGGTAGACGGTCTTCCCGATGATGATAAGAACCGGAGAGGATAGCGACCGATCTTGCCGATGGTGACAAGGGTCGAAAAGGGGTAGAAAATAGATACATATAGGTGGGGCATTGGATGAAGACTCCGCCTCGACCCTGTAAAGGGTCTTTAGGACGGAGGATGGATCATCACTATTCATCATTCATTTACATTATTTTTTTTTATTCACATTACTGACCTAAGCGCCCTTTCGGGTTTTCGCCGAAGTCAGCCCCCTCTTGCTTTTGCCCACGCGCCCTTTCGGGTTTTCACGTGGCGGGGTATCCGATTTTGCCCGCGACGCCCTTTCGGGTTTTCGCCACAGTTGGGTTATAGCCATTTTTACACTTGTCCTAATACAAGAGCAAGTCTGGCGGGGTATCTCTATCTTTAATCCCATTTTCTTTTCCTTTTTTTTAATTCGGAGTACAGAAGACTTGACTGCTAGAATGTCGACTGGCCTTGCCGATGATGACAAGGATTGGTCCCTGGTTTAGTTCGTCGACACTGGTTAAATGTCGAAGGAAAGGACATGGTTTATTAACAAGGACGTAAGATCCGAGTTAAGGGTAGAGGTCGACCGATCTCGCAGATGATGACGAGGGTTGAACACGGGTTTATTCATCAGCATGGGTCACATGTCGAAGCAAAGGTAGGATTATTAACAGGGACGGAAGGTCCAAGTTAGGGGTAGAGATCGACCGATCTCGCCGATGATGACGAGGGTCAAACACGGATTTATCCATCAGCATGGGTCACATGCCGAAGCAGGGGTAGGATTATTAACCAGGATGGAAGGTCCAAGTTAAGGGTAGAGATTGACCGATCTTGCCGATGATGACGATGGTCGAACATGGGTTTGTTAAAGGATCTCCGGTGGGACGTTTGAGGATTGTCCCTTTTGGAGTTTCATCGGGTGGAGAACAAAAGAGGAATTTGTAAATTACCACTTTACTGACTTAAGCGCCCTTTCGGGTTTTCGCCGAAGCCAGCCCCCTCTTGCTTTTGCCTACGCGTCCTCTCGGGTTTTCACGTGGCGGGGTACCCGATTTTGCCTGTAGCGCCCTTTCGGGTTTTCGCCACAGCTGGGTTTTAGCCATTTCTGCACTTGTCCTAATATAGGCGCAAGTCTGGCGGGGTATCTCTATTTTTAACCCCATTTTTTTTTCTTTTCTTTTCTTTTGAGGATATAAAAGACGGTAGGTCGAAGTGTGATGTCCGACCCTTGGTTGATAGTAGATGACTGTTGGCCGGAGCATCGGGCCTCATGCCGAGCAGAGCAGTTCATTCGTTAGTGAGGGCTGAATGCTAACGCAAAGGATTGATCTTTCGCCGATTCGGGCGTAGGACCCGTAATGGCAATCTGGTGTATTCTTTTGAGAGCTCTGCCAGGGCGGAGTGTCACTAGACCAAGGAAAGGTAGCTCGATCAGGGCGGGGTGCCACTAGACCGAGGAAAGGTAGCTCGATCAGGGCGGAGCGCCACTGGACCAAGGTGAGGGTAGCTCGATCAGGGCGGAATGCCACTAGACCGAGGAAAGGTAGCTCGATCAGGGCGGAGTGCCACTGGACCAAGGAAAGGTAGCTCGATCAGGGCAGAATGCCACTAGACCAAGATAAGGGTAGCTCGGCTAGGGCGGAGTGCCACTAAACCAAGGAAAGGTAGCTCGATCAGGGCAGAGTGCCACTAGACCAAGGAAAGGTAGCTTGATCAGGGTGGAGTGCCACTAGACCAAGATAAGGGTAGCTCGGCTAGGGCGGAGTGCCACTAGGCCAAGGAAAGGTAGCTCGGCTCGGGCGGAGTGCCACTAGACCAAGATAAGGTAGCTCGATCAGGGCGGGGTGCCACTAGACCAAGACAAGTGTAGCTCGGCTAGGGCGGAGTTCCACTAAACCAAGAAAAGGTAGCTCAATCAGGGCGGAGTGCCACTAGACCAAGGAAAGGTAGCTCGATCAGGGCGAAGTGCCACTAGACCAAGATAAGGGTAGCTCGGCTAGGGCGGAGTGCCACTAGACCAAGATAAGGGTAGCTCGGCTAGGGCGGAGTGCCACTAGGCCAAGGTAAGGGCAGCTCGGCTAGGGCAGAGTGCCACTAGACCAAGATAAGGTAGCTCGGCTAGGGCGGAGTGCCACTAGTCCAAGATAAGTGTAGCTCGGCTAGGGCGGAGTGCCACTAAACCAAGGAAAGGTATTCCGACCGATCACTCGGGGAATGTTGGTTGCGCTGCATGATACAGCTTTATATGCTTTCCGTTGAGGGGAGAGAAATGGATGACTCTTTTGTGGTCTACCAGGACGTAGGCACCCCCTTCATACACTCGACGGATGATATATGGTCCGATTCAATTTTCGACCAACTTCTCTTTGGGGTTGGAGGCCATTACTTCTCTTCTTTTGACAATTACCAGGTCTCCTTTCTTGAATTCTCGACCCTTGACCAACTTGTCGAAAGCACGGGCCATGCGACCTTGGTAGAGTTGGATCTTTTGTTGTGCCTAGAGGCGCCTTCCTTCGAGCTCAGCGAGCTCCTCTAATCTTCTTTCTGCATTGATTTGTTCACCGCTGACTAGTCCATGCTGGATGGCAACTCGCAGTGAAGGAACTTCTAGTTCAATTGGCACTACGCTTCTGTTTTTTAGACAGTACGATAGGCCCAGAGCGCTTCGTACATCCTTTCTTCCCAATCTCTTTTATTAGACTTGACAGTCTTTGCCAGTAATGTGCATAGTGTCTTGTTGAAGGCTTCTGTGAGTCCATTGGCTTGAGGGTTGTAGGGGGACGATGTCCTCCAGTCAATTTTGTACTTGTCGGCTAACCGATAAACCTTCTGGTTTCTGAAATGGCTGCCATTATCAGAGATGATTCGGCTGGGGATCCCAAACCGGAATATTATGTTCTGGCGGAAGAATCTTGCAACTAGTTCCCCCGTTACATTCTTAGTGCTACCGCCTCCGCCCATCTGGAGAAGTAGTCTGTAGCTGCTAAGATATATTTGCACCCTGATGAAGATGCTGGTAGCGGCCCTACCACGTCCGTGCCCCACTGAGCAAACGGCCAGCTTGGTAGGGTCAGATGCAGTGGCACTGGAGGTCTCCTTGCCACATTAGCGTGTTCTTGACACTTCTGACAAGCCTTGGCGAACTTGCAGCAATCATCAAACATAGTGGGCCAATAGTAACCCAATTTCTTTATCTCAATTTTCATCTTTGGGCCAGCCTGGTGTGCTCCAGCTGACCCCGCATGGATTTCTTGCATCACCTGTCTCACCTCTGTTGAAGACAAGCAACGAAGTAGGACTTTCCTTCGGGCATCTGCCATTATCCGGAACAGGGTTCCGCTTCTCATCTCGTAAGAGTCCTTGACCCTCAGGAGCTTCATTCTCTGTTCTTTTTCTTTTGGAAGCTGCTGGTGTTGGAACCACTACAGGAGATGTTCTCGCCAGTCGGGCTGTTGAACCTCTTCCACGGCCATCACCTCAATCTCTCGTTCGTCGGCTAAGACCTCTGTTACACTGGGGACTTGCCGGCGGTTGATCACTGTTATGTTCAGGCTTGTGTCTGGTGGGACTGTCAAGGAACTGGCCAACTTAGCGAGGGCGTCTGCCTGAGCATTCTGGCCTCGGTTGATATGCTTGATGCTGATGAAGTAGAATCTTGACATCAGGCGGGTTGCCAGCTGGTGATAGGGGAGAAGCTCTTGCTTTCGCACATCCAACTCTCCTTCCAGTTGTTTTATAACTAGCATGGAATCTCCGAATGCTTCCAGCATCTGAATTCCCATGGACAGAGCGATCTGCAACCCGATTATCAGGGCTTCATACTCTGCTTCATTATTTGTGCAATGTTTGTTTATTGAGCAAGATGTGTGCACCACTTCTCCTTATGGGGATTTCAGGACTATGCCTGCTCCTACCCTGACTCTGGCCGCTCCAATGGCAGAGGTGTCAATTCTGGAAGCGCCATCAAAATATAGCTGCCATAAGGAGGGCCGCACCTGAACGGCTTCCAGGGTTTCATCTTCAGGAAGCTCCGGTTCCAGCGGGCAGTCCTCGGGTACTGGGTGCTCAGCGAAGAAGTCTGCAATTACTTGGCCCTTGACGGCCTTGCGCGGCACATAGGAGATATCAAACTCCATAAGGATTACCTCCCATTTGCCCAGGCGACCTTTGAGTGCCGGCTGGGACATAATATATTTCAGGGGATCCTCTTTGGATACCAAGCTGATTTCATGTGACAACATATAGTGTCGAAGCTTCTTAACTGTGAAGACCAGTGCCAGACAGACCTTCTCAATATAAGTATATTTCTCCTCAGTCCTGACCAGTCTCCGACTGAGGTAATAGAGGGCTTGCTCTTTCCCTTCTTTATTATTTTGGGCCAGCATTGCCCCCAGGGAGTTATGTGTAGCTGCTATATATAGTATCAATGGCCGTCCTTTCACCGGTGCGCCCAGCACTAGAGGGGTCTTCAGATAGTCTTTCAGCTTGTCGAAGGCTGTCTGGCAATCTTCATCCCAATAAAAGGGAACATCTTTCATCATTAATTTGTGAAAAGGCTGGCATCACCCTGACAAATTGGAAATGAACCGCCGGATATAAGCCAAGCGGCCCTGTAGTGATCTCAGCTCGGAGATATTCCTTGGTGGAGGTAACTCCTGAATTGCTTTGATTTTTGCGGGGTCTATCTCGATCCCCCGATATTGGACAATGAAGCCCAAGAATTTTCCGCTCGATACTCTGAACGCACATTTCATGGGATTCATCTTCAGCACATGCTGCCTTAGCCTCTGAAAAATAATCTGGAGGTCTTGCAGATGGTCTTCCTTTCTTCTGGTTTTGACCACCAGATCATCTATGTAGCACTCGACCTTGTGGTAGAGCAATTCATCAAAGATTTTGGTCATTGCGCGCTGATAAGTTGCCCCAGCATTCTTTAGTCCGAACGGCATCCTCTTATAATGATAAATGCCTTTAGGGGTTCGGAAAGCAGTATGGACCCGGTCATGTTCTGCGATCCAAATCTGATTGTAACCGGATGACCCGTCCATGAATGTCAGGGCCTCATGACCGGTTGTAGCATCGATCATGACTTCCGTTATTGGCATTGGAAAGTCATCTTTGGGGCAGGCTTTATTTAGATCTCGGAAGTCGACACATATCCGGATTTGTCCATTCTTCTTTTTCATGGGGACGATATTCGCCAGCCATGTGGTGTACTGGTTTTCTTCAACAAATCCCACGTCAATGAGCTTGTCGACCTCAGTACAAATTTGAGTAATGAGTTCTGGCCTCATGCGCCGCGGTGGTTGCTTCACCGGCTCGGCCTCAGGGCTGATCGCCAGCTCATGTTGTGAGACAGCGGGATTTAGACCTGGCATTTCTTTGTAAGTCCAGGCGAAGCAATCCCGGTATTCTTGCAGCAGCTAGGTGTACAGCTCCCGTTCTTCTGGGGACAGTTGGGTACTGAGGAAGGTAGGCCTAGGGTCCCCCTCATTTCCCAAGTTGACTTCTATCAGTTCATCGACTGTGGCTTGGCCTCCGTCTTCTATCTCCGGAGGTGCCGGCTGGAGGTCAACAAAATCTGGGATACCATCTTGAGGGTCGAGTACTTCGACTTCCTCGTCAGACACCACTAGAGCTTCTTGAGGATTCTCTATTTCTTGTGCTAGCGACTGCGTGGATTGTTCTATTAGCAAATCCACTGCCGTTGCAACTTCTATGGGCTAAAGAGCAGCTCCAGTCCTTGTAGATGAGGTTGCAGCCGTGACAGGCTGGTAGTTGTTTATTGCCGGGCCTGGACAGCATCCCAGTTTTGTAGCAGAAGTTGAGGAGGTCTCGCCTTCTGGGGCAGTTGTATCTCCCGTAGAAGTGGCTTTTTCTTTCCTGGCGGCTTGTTCCCCTTGATCGGAGTCGACCGAGGCTTCCCTGATTGGCAGAAGGGGTGTTGAAGTCATCATCAGTAGGACTCCACTGGAGGGAGAAATTCTTGCTTTTTTAGTATCTTCGGCTTCACTGCTGCTAGCCGTATCAAATTTGGCTTGAAGGGCCGCCTCTTCAGGATAGACTTGCTCCTAGCATCGGCAGGGGACCGAGGTCTCTATTTCTTGATTTTCGAGTCGAGCCAGTTCAACATGCTCAGCTTCCGCCGGGTATTCATCAAAAGTTGCCCCCAGCGGGCTATCTTCAGCAGGATAGAAGGCGGAAATGGTGTCCACCTCATATCGCCCACTGTAATAATATTCTTCCAGGGTGAAGCCCAGCCCCGGATGTTGAGAGACACGTCTCATTTCCTTATCCAGATTTGTGGGATACCACATTTTCTGGAAAGCTTCCTTGCGCTTTTGAGACTAGTCGGGGGGGATGTGTTGCTTCTGAAACATCTTGGCCATCCGATCAGTTGTAAATGCCAGACCCTGGATGGGAACCGGTGGGTTGCTTATATCTTCGGGGAGGCTACAGTCTGTGTCTTTCCAAGTATGGTGCTCTTCAGCCATATAGAACAAGCTGCTAGGTCCATCTTCATGTGTCACGTCCCAAGTTTTGAAAGGCTCGACAGTAGGGTTATCAAGGCCGGGAGTTGGCTTGGTAAGACCATCCGGGATTTCAATATGATTGTGCCGCCGAGCGACCCGCACTTCATTAGCTTCAGGGTATAATGTTGGGGGTGCTGTTCTGCTCACGTCCCCGGTTGCTGTGATATGGGAGACCACCTTGGGCTTGATATATCCGCGCGGCGGTGGTGGATACCAACTGCTGCCGGATGTGCTTCTTGGTGCCCCCGCAGGGGTCTTAGCTTCAGAGGCCTTTTGGGAAGGCCCTATATATAGGTTGACATCCGCCAAATGACATTCAAACACCTCGAATGGATGGGGGTCTGCAAATATCCTTTCCTCCTTCCATTGGAGACTGTACTTGATGCATTGGTGGAGCGTGGAGGGCACCACCATAATTTCATGCAGCCATGGGCGGCCGAGCAGTGCTTTGTACTAGGTGCGGGAGTCAATGACATGGAACTGCACCGTCGTAGTGAAATCTGCTAAGGTGAGGGTGAACTCTGCCACTCCCATTGACACTTCGCATTTTTGATTGAAGTCGGCGATACGCATATCTCTGACTTTCTCGAGATGCACGTTAAAGTGGTGCCTCTCGTATATTCTATAAGGCAAGATGTTGACCGCTGCACCGGGGTCAACCAGTATCCTGTTCAGCTCCCTTCTATTCAAGTGTCCCTTCATATACAGCGGCCTATTGTGGCTGATGGTGGGCAGCATCATATCGTCTGGAGTAAAGGTCATGCTAGCCTCCGGTATCGCTTCGGCCAGACATGCCTCAAAATGAGCAGGCGTCTGGAGAGCAGCAATAATCGCCTGTCGAGTTTCTTCACTCAGAGAAAGGATCTCCCAGATTGTAAATCGAGCGGGGAGCTTCTTGAGTAGCTTCATTATTCGGCTCCCAGCTCGGACATTGGAGAGCTTCATTTCTTCAGCCCATCTGGGCTTGGAGAGGTTTTGGTCTGCGGGCCCTGACGGACCTGCTTCATCTTCCTCGGATTCGGCGTCCTTCTGGCTGGTACCGACTTCCGGGTGTTCTTTGTTAGCTGCTGTGGGGCAAGCTCCATCTGCATTTGGATCTTCGATAGACCGTGCTAGCTGCGGGTGAACGGCCCCGGGTGTAGGGTTGGCCTCCTGACAAGGCTGTTTCCCTTTAGACATCTTTAAGAATTCAAGAAATGAAGGGACCCCCTTGCCCCCACTCTTGTCATATAGGCCTAGCGGAGGAGGGATTTGGACTCCCTTGACCTCCGACGGAGGTGTTTTGTAGGGTTGATCCCCCCTGAACATGATGTTGTGGTTGGGTGGCGGCTGGCGCCCCCATTTTCGGCCTGACCGGGTGGCATGTGCAGTAGTTGCGGCCTCGGCCTTGCCTCCCCCAACATGGGGTGTGAAGCAAATTTCCTCTTCTTCCTCCTCTCTGGATAGGTTGAAAAGTGCTGATAGGGTATTACAGGAGACAACCTGCACTTTACCGGCCTCAGCGGCCTTTCTTTTCTTCTTCTTAAGTTTCTTCTTCTTCTTCTTTGCCTCTATGGGCGCCTGCCCCCAGAACAAACTGCCCTCTTCACGCGGTGCTGCTTCAGCTTCATCCTCTTGTTTGAGTGAGAGCTGTTCTAGTTCTTGCCACAGGACGTGGTCCCGCACCAATAAAGGCTTCAATTCGGGCTGCACATACTCGTCTAGCCCCTCAATGATGTTTTGTAGTCGAAGGACCCCAGGATTGGTTTCCTTAATCACTGGCAGCGGAGTTTGTCTCCTCCGATTATGTGTAGGTATCTTGACAGTTGTAGGTGGAGTGATCCATACGGATGCTGCCACCGGCGGAGCAGGCCGGGGTGTAACACCACGGATATGTGCCCCCTTTTTCGGGTGAGGTGCCCTCTTCTTCTTATGCTTCACAGGGGCCTGCTGCCATCCCTGCTGCTCTTTCGCGGGCTCCAAGAAATGAGCTTCATAGGTGCTCCGCGTGCTTGTTTCAGAGATCTCCTCGGGCAGTGCCTGGTATAGGGAGATCATGTTGACTCCTGCCCTCCTCCGAGGGGCTTCATGTGGCTGAGGAGGGTCCACTTTGTACTCTCCCAACTCGATTTCATTTTTCTTCACCATCCCTTCAATGATGTCCTTGAAAACATAGCAGTCTTCGATTGGATGTCCCAACATCTGGTGGTAGGGGTAGAATCTTGGGCTGTCTTTTCTCTTTAGGTCCTCCGGCCTCCTTGGCTCTGGCAGGGTGACCATGCTATACTCCGTTACCCAGTCGAACAGAACCCGGGTCTTGTCCTTTGGAAATGAATAGGCCTTCTTCATCTTGTCCCTCAGCGAAGGACCTTCTTTGCCGTCTGGGGCTTCTGCAGGCTGTGGGGTGACTCCCTTTTTGCCTTCACCTTTCTGTTGTTCGAACGCCTTTATGTTAAGAGCGTTCACTTCTTTAGGCAAGGAGCGCCACTCTACCGCCTTGCCCTTCTGGGTTGTGCCGGCAGCAGATGTAGGGGCAGGTCTGGCCAGGAAAGCTTCCACCTCGGCCACCACATTATTCAATCGATCGAACGACCGTATTTCCATCCCAATCATCTTTTCCAGGACCTCCCTTCTGAGATTCTGTTTGCATATTTGCACAGCGTCCTCCTGATGCGGGGGTCGCTTGCACCTCATTCCGAGGTTCCTCCACCTCTTAATATAATCAAGGGCTGTCTCATCGGCCCTCTGCTTTATTGAGTAGAGTTCGGCCACTGTGACCTCCCTCTCTGTAACATGGAATCTTTCTCTGAACTTCTTCTGCATATCAGGCCAGTCGCTGATCGACCTGGCCGAGAGGCTAGAATACCATTCAAATGCGAGCCCCGTCAGTGAGGACCCGAAGAATTTTAGCAAGTATGACTCGTCGGTGGCCAAGTCGCCCATGACAGTCATATAATAGGCAATGTGTTCTCTCAGGGATCCCTTCCCATTGAATTTGTCAAACTTGGGCGGCTTGTTGATTCCCGGGGGAAGTCGCTTAACAGCATGGTGTTGTGGGTATGGCACCCGGTAGGCATCAAACGCGACGTAGTCGCCTTCTCCCCTTTCTGCGAGCTTCAGCTCAATCATTCTTTCCACCATCATCCGGTCCATGACTGCAGGGTCAACTGGCTCTGGGTAGAAGTGTGTCGGCTGCAGGTACGGGGTGACCAGGGTGGTCGCCTGTGGAGGACGCAACAGCGGGGGTGTTTGGTGCACCTGAGGGAGTACCGGAGGTAGCAGCGGCTGGAGCTGTGGTGGCCGCTGTTGCATTGTTGCCATGCTTGGTTCTGACGACTGAGGCAGTGTGTAGAGCGGCGGAGGGTCGTCATGACGAACCGCTCCCCGAGATGATTCACCCTCGACTTCGGGTGGTTTGGAAGCTGAGGACTGTTCAGTTTTCTCCATCAGCTGCTTCTTCAGCAAGTCTATCTCTTGCCGATATTTCTGAAGTAGTATCAAGACCGATGGGTCTATAGTGGCTGTAGTGGGGATAACTTCTATTGTCTCCCCGGACGTACCCTCGGGCAGGATGTCGAGGGGGACGTCGTCTTCTTCTTCCGCCGTCACCACATTGGCGGTCAGGACGGGGGCCTTGTCATCCCACTGGTGGTAGACCTAGGGTTGTTTTTCCTTAGTCATCATAAGGAGCTCCCTTGCTACTTATGTTCTGCGAGTACTCGGCCCCGGCCGTGCGGCCAATTGAGCCAATTCTCGGGGATCTTCGGGAAGCCCCCCATATCGGTTGGATATACCAGCCATGTTGCAGGTGAAGACCTATATCCTTCTCCTTCGTCGATGGACCCTCGTTTTAGCTTGTTGCGGGAAGGTCAGCCTTTCGAACACAGAAACTCTTCTTCTTTCTCCCCGCTTGGGGACGGCTTCATCGGGTTCGATCTCGAAGCCGTTATCATATCCATTGTCGTCGACTGACGACACCATCATTCTTTCTCCTACATCTTCTTCATCTGCCATTGATAGGCAATAGTCTTCATTGGCGGCGGCCGCTTGCATCAGCCGTTGTTGCCCAAGCGAGGGGTTATCTAACCCTCGAAAATAGTTTCTGACCAGACATGTCATCTCTTCTTGACCCCGCTCTTGATGTAACACGGGGGATAGTTGTCGACCTCCCACGGGAGGAATATACGCCAGCCGAGCTCTGTTGGCAGGTTGTTGGAATCTTCGTCCCGTAGCTGGGACGTTGGCTTGACGGGCAGCAGCCCGGAGACTTTTGCGGCGCGGAGGATCCGCAGCCACTTCTTCTTCTTCCTTCGGGGGCAAGCCCCTTTCTCTTCTCTCTTCCGCCTCGTCATACACAGGACGGCGACGGATAGGTGCCAGCTGATGGACAGGTTGGACCCGCTTGGGAACCCACACCTGTTTGAACTTTCTCGGTCCGGGGGCTGACCTTCCTTGGCCATAGTGGCCGATTTCTTCTTTTTCTGCCCTCCTTCCAGCGAGGGCCTGATATGTGTTGTAGACAGGGACGGTGGGGATGACTCGGTCCGGGGCCACCCGTGTGTCGCGTCCATCGAGGAAGACGCGCATGCCACCCACCATCATAGACTTCCCAGACTGAGATAGAGTCCCGGTAATCACAGCAGCACTCCTTTGGACTTGCCGGCGTTGACGTCCTCCAGGGTGCTTGTTGACAATATTGGGGCAGGCCCCATGTATGGCGTGGTGCACTAGGCAGCTAGCGACCGGGGCCGGACTCTTGGGTGAGTCGTTGCAGCAATGAGCCTTCAGAGGCTCCATCTTCCCCACAGCTTCTTGACAAGTTCCGGGGCTTCGATTTCCAGCATGTCCACGAAGGCCAACCCCAAGAAGTTGGGGAAGCCGACAGCGGCAGGGAAGCTGCTGAACTCCATGAGCATCGCCAGGTACCCTTGTGCATGCCTCGCGACGATCGACAGGCCAAAACCTACGCCAGTCAGCCCAGCGGTTGTTGTCATCGTTTGCCTGCAAAGATAAACAAGCCAACGATCAGCAGCCTTTGAGAGGGCCTCGAAGCCCAAGTATCTCGGCAAAGAGAGGAAAGGTGACACTAGTCCCACCCGGCGTGCCAGACTGTTTGCGATGGGTTTATTCATTCTTATTATTTTATGTATATATATATATATATCTTATTTCACGTGTCGATCAACCAATTAACTAACTGGTAATTAACTGACTGATTGACGGCGCGGGCGTGCCAGTCACGTACGTGACAAGTTTATTATGCGCTCATCTTGACCCGTATCGGGCGAAAGTGAGGTTCGGTCGGGACCAGCAGTCCGCCATACCATAAAGGCTATGGCATTAATTACATCTCCCGCGAGGAGGGAACACCTTTGATTAATTGTCGAGATAGTGGGCTGTCGACGCCGGAATAAAAGATGCGACATTATGAGCATGACAAGGTCACACGGAATACGTCTATCTATCATGCAAGGGGAGCGTGGTTTAGTGAATTAGTGACCCTCGGTACAGGGCGGAGGACGTAGGTCCGAAGACCACCATCGCGCATATCAGAGACTTTCGATCGGGTGTAACCCGGTCTTCCGTCGGTGCCATTTGATATACTCGAGGGTCTATGCAAGCATGCATGCATGCATGATGATAACTATGCTAAGCATGGCAACAGAATTATGAAAGTAAGCAGTGATCAATCACGTCTATTAATCTCCGCCAAGTGAGGCAAGGATAGTAGCACAAGCTTGATAGTAAAATGATTCGGATCTGAACATCACTTCTCTTATTCAGTTTATTAGGATTCATTAATTCTGGCCATGGGAGACGAAGGTCACCCCGAGGGTGGGTGAATGATTAAAACAACATCAGGGCTTAAAACCGATGCAGCCACGCGTAGGGGTAGAGTTCCCCGGCGTGGCCAAACGTGGGCAAACAGAACTAATCCGGCGCGACCAGACGTAGGTAAAAGGGCTAAACCGACGCGGCCAAAACGTAGGTAAACGGGCTAAACCGGTGCGGCCATGGGCAACTGTTAGCCCGGTGCGAAGGCCCTGGGGCGCGCTGGTTTAGGGCGCGCCGGGAACGGGGCAACCCGCACGAAGAAGAAAATGAGTCTTATGTTGATACGGCGCGGTAGGGTACCGCGCCGTATTAGGGCGCGCCGGGTTCGGGCCGCGCCGTTTTAGTCAATTTTAGGTGAATTTCATAGTATTTTGGTTCATTCAAGATCCTTATGATAGTTTCAAGTCAACCAGACCGATTACTTGTTTGATTGAAGTCCAAGATCCCTCGGAAATGATGCAGTAAGTCAGTGCGAGGTTCACACTCGAGCACTGAGTTGATTGGGTTCGGAATGAGCATCTGATTATGGCTTAATTATTCTGAGTCTGCCCAAAATTGGGCAGCATCTCCCCTGAACATGAAGAGTTGCAGGGGAGGAACGGGGTCATACCCACTTGTGGAGTAAGCCCCTAAACCGCCGGTCTGCACAGTGGCAGCCAGCAAACTCCCAACGGATAGGGTACCCCGAGGACTAGCCTGCGAGGGGCACCAAGGCTCCGTGGGTGAGGATAGAGGGATGAGGCCACTGATAATGGGAGCAGCACCCCGAGGGCTAGCCTACGAGGGGTGGGCAACCCACAGCCTATGACACATCCCTTGGAGGGACCGACCATTAAGAAAGTGAAGCTCCGAGGGCTAGCCTACTAGGAACACACATCTCTTGGCCTCTATCGGGTCTCCAGATTGTTGGGGCTAAGCTTGTTAGGCTAGGACCCCTGTTATTATCTGCTGTGGCCTTGAGGAAGCATCTACCATCGAGAGGTAGAGCCCTCGATCACCCAGCAGTTCCGTGAAGCAATGGGGAATGTCCCCCTCCCCGGGTGATTAAGACGGAATGAAAGAATCTCAGAACGGTTCAACTGACCGTGATGCAGAGGGGTAGTCAATGCACAGATGAGATGAGCCAATCGTAGAAGCATATGCTCGAACAACTAGGACACAACATTCAGGCGATGGATCCTGACATCCCAAAGGCGACTCCCACCTCACGAGCAACAGAGCAGTACGAAGAGAGGAGTTAATGGGAGTTAGACCCTCGATACCACGGCGGGAAGAAGCATGCGCATGAGCACAGCTCTGTCCACGGAGGGGATACAAAGACCCTTAAAACAAACATGGAAGCGGTCGATGGGAAAGACCCGGGGAGGGGTCGTTTCTGTAGCCCGCGATGCTTCGGGGCATGATCGGGACTCGAGGAAACCGGAGTCGGGAACCACGCGCGGAAGAACTCATACATATGCATTGACATATATAGAGAAGGGGAATAAGCTTCGAGCATTCATTCGACCTATTGGTCCACGCATCTATATACATATCACCACCCAGTAGACGGGGATGGACTAACATTTACATTACAAATTCGGTGCTGGCATCGTCGCTCGGTCGCCGTTCATCAATTGCAGAGGCAGAGGGATGCGCAGAGGCACAACAATAAAACAAATGGGAAGAGAGAATCGCAGAGAAAGGGGTGGGTCGGCTCGTATCATCGCCATCCCTCCCCCTCTCACTTACATCTGATAGATAGAAACCCCCAAAAAAAGAATCCACGAAAGCGCCGGTGCCCACCTGTTCTCGGAACCGAGTATCGGATCTTCAGCTAAAGTAGAGGAAGATGGCAGGTGGAGGACGCTCAGACAAAACCCCCTTTCCCAAGAGCTCTATCTCTCCCGGAATCTGGTTCGCTCTCCGACCCTCCTCTCTTTTCTTCTTCTCCTCTCTTTTTTTTTGTCGTCGTCCTCCTCCTCTTCAATCGAACAGCTTCCTGCATATATATAGGAGGTTCGAAGTCTTGATCCGGCGTGGAAAATGGCGCGCCGGGGAAGGCTCCATGACCTTTTGCGCACCGAAATAACGGGCCCAGGTGGGGATCTTTGCGCGTCGAAATAAGGGGTGCCAGATGGGGGCGCGCCGGTTTAGGGCGCGCCGTGTTAATGTTCCTCGCACATCGCGAGTCAGTCGATAAGTCCAGGGATGATTCCGGGGGTCACCGGAAACATTTATCTCACGAATGCTCCTTGAAACCTCGACGACATATCTTGTCGAAGCTCCCAGGTCGACGTACGGCCATTCCCGAGACTCCAGATAGCTTTGATTTGATCATGCGGGCTTTCCGCTGACACGGCCTTCGGCTCTATGATTCGTGCTGCTGGCTCGGTCTGGCTTGTGCCCAAAGCTCCTTAGGGGGTGGGATAACACCAGGGATAGTTCCGCCTGAGCTGGGCGATCATTCGGCCACTAACGGGCCCATCTTGGCGGGAAGCCGTACCCGTGCCGGATGATCGGGATCTTCTGCCGACAGAGCTTTCGGTCCTCCGTCCTGGAGAGCCAGGGGGACTCTTTCATCTTCAGGAGAGCCTTTCATGCGGTGGGTAGCCACTGGGTAGACTGTCGTCCTTGATCGGACAATGGGTGTAGTGTATGCGACACGACGGAGTCGATGCCGGTTCATTGGGCAGGCTTGGTCGCACTGCCGGTTGGTTGTGAGTTCGTCTCGGCTCTCCTGAGGTGAAGTCCCCATGCTCATGCGGGGTGACTCGAGGCTCTGGCAGCTTGAGAAGTCTTCAATATGTTGATCTTTATCGGCTTCCGTGCTTCAGCGGGCCGGGTCCTTCATCTTTGTGGCTTGGTCGCCGACGATCATATTTTGGGTGCCAACACCGTACACGTTCTCACGTTGTCTTGGTCATCCCGGCTTGAGTCTGTTCAGCTCCTGATGTGTCTCGCTTCTGTTGAAGTGCTCGATTAGATTCCGTGTTTGAGAAGTTGCTCAGGCAAACAAGGATTTTCCCTTCCTGGTGAGCTTTCGTGGTTGAGCTTAGTTGCTTCTCGTCCCTTCTGGTGAAATCTTTTCGAGATTTGCCTTAGAATTACTGTCTTAGTGATGCCTTTGTCCTGTGTCTGCTTAAGTGTGGACAGCTTTGTTCTGAGCCTGATCTGCTTTTTGCTATACGATTGCTTGGCTTTGGACTCCATAAGGGTGTTAAGAGCTGTTGTGTACCGTATTTGTCGTGCCGTGTCCAGCGGCCGATGAATTGTGAAGGCTCATTTATCGTTTTCAGGACGTGAAGGTAAGCTGAGATTAATGCTTTTCCATGTGCTTTGTTCTGAAGCTGGTACTCTTCTCTTGTTGCACTTGGGCTCTTGGTAATCGGTCGTTCGCGAGATCGGTACTCATGGCGTGTTATTTTGCGATCTTCATTGATTGCGAAGGCGTCTGGTGTGTGCTGAGATGCGACTACCGAGGTTGTTATGATGCTCGTGTGTGTTGTTGAGTGTGCAGCTGAAGCATGTAAGTTAGCTACTCACTGGTCGAGGGGTTTGTTCTTCTCGATGTGACTTCGTCTTGGCTTCCTGTGCCTCGATGTCGTCTGTTGCCGTGCTGTTGCTGGTGATTTTCTGCGGTTAGCATTGGCATTTGTGAGTGTTGGGGAATTTGTTGGCATTCCTACTGATTGAGTACCCTCTACTCTGCATTTCTTTTTCTTAGGTGTTGTGCTCTCGAGGCGTGTTCGTAGTCCTTGAGTTGCGTTCCCTGAGATTGTCGTTTCTCGTTGTCGTGGGTCTCTCCTTGGTGAGCAGTCTGATGCATGACCCATCCCTTGTGGTCGGGTGCTCAGTTGTTCCTGTGCCTTGATGTGACCCTAATTGCAGTTGTGTTCCATGGTTCTGTGTTCCGTGCAGAGTCAGAAATTCTGCAAGTGCTGCTGTTGCTGTTGGTGTTTTGGTGTTGTTTCTCTATGATTTTGTGCTTCTGTGTGGACCAGGTCTTGTCGGTTAGCTTTGTTGTACTCTTTTTTTCTTAGAGTTAGCTTGCGACTCGATCAGATGTAATATCTGAGTGAGGACTGACTTGGTTGTGCATGTGGTCCAGTGTTGTCATTGGTGTCCTGTGTGCCAGGTGTTCCCTGTTGCCTTTGGCACTAGAGCCGATGATGTGGTCGAGCGGTCAGCTGTGAGGACTGTGTCTCCTTGTGTAAGCTGTTGCTTGCCGTGATGTGGTTGTGGCAGTCATGTCTCTTTCCCTGCGAGACGTGAGCGACGTTGCCTTGTTTCGGAGGTGTTGGACTTGTGTTCACTTGGGTGCCGTGCTCGATCCAGAGCATGTGCTCGTGATTATAGTCTGACGATGTTCCTCTGAGCTGCATTTTTCAAGATTTGTGTCGTTTCCGTGTTTGTGTTGTTGGGTTGTTCTTCCCTACTTCTCCTTTGCTAGTCCTTAAATTTCGAGGATGAAATTTCTTAAAGGAGGGGAGGATGTAATGCCCTGGATCCTTGGTAGGACTTGCTGGATCTTCATTGGATCTTTCAGGTTTGTTTCGGTGAGTTTCGGTTCGCTTTTATGGCTTCCGAGTTGAGCTTTACGAGCCGTGTGGGTTTTTCTCTCGTACTAGTTACGGAACCCTACGGTGAGTTTGGTTGTCAGTTCATCAACTCGCGGATGCTACAGCGACGATGTACTATTCGAGCCGGTCGTTTCAACTATTTTTGCGTATTTTTCCGAGATAGGGCCAGAAATCAGATTTTTCAGAAATTAGGAAAATTCCTAATTTCTTTTCCTTTTTCTTTTCCTTCCTCTCTCCTCCCTTCTCATTTCGCCGCCGCCGTCTCTCTCTCCCGTTTTATCTCCTCTCGAGCTTCCTCGACTCTGACTGCAGACGGAGGACCTAGGAGCAAGTGTTGGGGATGCTGTGGAGCTGACTGGGTGCGCGACAGGGCGAGGATGGAGTGGTTTTGGCGCGATCCCGAACGGTGGATTCAAAGCTGGTGTTTGAGCTAGCGGCGCGGTTTTTGGGGCGATTTAGTCCCTTCGGGGCCCGGTTTCTTCGGTGGAGGTAGGGAGACGGACCGCCACCTTGTTCTGCACGTTTCCTCTATTTCCGTGCATGATTTGGTGCTCGATCGGGGGAGATCGGGCCGGTTTTATGAAAATCGTAGTTTTTGGGGTTTTCAGGGTTCGCCGGAAAATGGCAACCATTTGTGGTGTGGTTAGTGTTGAATTGACCGCTGGGATGTCTGGATCCCATCCATGCTAGTTTCGTGTTGATTGGTGGTCATTCGAGGCCGGTAGGAGTCCGGGAACCTCGGTGACTCATTTAGGGTCAATTTGTCTAAATCACCCCGATCTAGCATTTTAATGCGTGCATGCGGGCTTTTTAGCCTCCTAATGTTATTTTTCATCGTCTAGTCTTGTTTCCCCTGCGCTTTGGCGTGAATGGGGCGTGGAACGGCTCGATTTGGCCAATCCACTGTTTTCCCGCCGTGAACGGTGTAGCGGTCGTTTCAGTGACCTACAGAGGTCCCTGACGGCCCTACGACAGTCCGTCACAGCGTCTGGGCATTTTTAAGCTTTTAGTGGTATTGGGAGTGTGACGGCCCAGGGGTGGCGCGTCACAGCCTCCTGACGCGTCCGGTGTGATGCGTTACGCTTACCTTGTCGTTTAGTAGTTTGGATAAGTCGGTTCCCCTAACGTGCCTACCCTAGTGCGTCAAGTGTGTGTAACGCGCCTGGTGTAGGCCGTTACGTTGCGTTTGACTTGGAGTTTGACCGTCGAGGCGTTTTGTGTAACAGTGGTGTCCCCGTGCGTCACAGCGTTGTAACGCGCCTGCCCCAGGCCGTTACATGCTATTTTGGCCGAGTTGGGTGGTTGTGCCGTTGGCTCTAACGGCCACGCCCCATGCGTTAGGCGTCTGTAACGCATCCGATCGGGACCGTTACGTGCCTTTCGGCCAGTGTTTTCTTGACTTGAGCCTGTTGGCCCTGTCGCGCCTGCCCTGGTGCGTTAGGCTGTGTAACGCGCTTGGTCTAGTGCATTATGTGGTTCGAGTTACCATTTTTGTGTAGGGTCTGTTAGCCCTGACGGCCCGGGTCGGGCATGTCAGAGCGGTGTAACGCGCCTAATGTAGGCCGTTACGTGCCTTGTGTGTTTTAGATGTTGGTTAGGGCGGTGCGTGTGACGGCTCCCCCAGCGATCGTCACGTTTCTGTAGCGCGTCTGTGATAGACCGCCACAGTGGGTGTGTAACGGCCCAGTGTTAGACCATCACGTTCGTGTAACGGTCTAGGGGTGGTGCGTTACAGCCTTTGAGCTCCGATTTTAGTTGTTTTGGTTTCTGACTGTCTTGGCTTATCTTTGTGGTATGCCCGCTTTCCCGTGGATGTCTCCTGACACCCTATGAGGGCTAAGACTACGTCGTAAGGTGGCCAGGAGTCTTCTTGCTTGAGGTAGGATTCTCTTTCCTACTGTTGAGTCGTCATTGTTTGGTTCCGGTCAACCCGGGGTGACCTAGGGGTTGATAGGTGACCTTGTGTGGGTGTCTTAGCGGTTCTGTCCAGTCCAAGACACTGGTTCTGGATGCCTCGAGGTATCGTTTTACCTTGGTTTGCGTGTCCAGGCGTGTCTGAGGGTCTCCGATGTTCCCTCAGGTCTCCGTGAGTCATTTTCTGCGGAGCGTTGCTTCCCGTAGCTTAGGATTAGACCGATTGGCGGCTTGTTCCGCCATTTGTGACGATCTTGCCTTTGAGTCGTCCGACTCAAGGATCGTTACGTAGTAGGTCTAGTTGCCTAGTCCTGAGTCTGTTGGCAGTTGTCTTGCTGCCTTGGTGCTTCGTAGTACGTGCGACAGTGCTTCCTTGCCTATTTGTACTACAGCCCTTATTTCGGAGTCTTGTGTTTTGCGCGCCTCCGATTGTTGTTGCCCTAAGGCCTGTGAGTTGCTGACCCGCCTTGGATGGCGGAGGGGTGTTCCCGAGATACGGTTTATAAGCTAGTTTCGTGGGCTCCCATCCAATGGTAGTGTCCTACCGAGGGAGAAAACTAGCTGGAGTACCTGGCTTAGGCTAGAGCCAGTGTGTGCACACGTGGTCAGGGGCTTTGGACTTACGTCGACGGGCGTGACCCTGACTGGTTACTTGATGCTGTTGTTCCTGTTTGGTTTAGTGCGGGGGTCTGTGACTCTACCGTGGCTTCAGCGGTATTGTAGGCGAGACACTCGTGGCGTAGCATAAGACGTCTGTGGACGCAGCTGGCCGTTGCTCTGGTGGGGAGGTGCGTCCGTCTGTGACACGTGGCTCTCCACTACTCTTTGCATTTCTTGCGCGTCGTGACCTTTCCGAGTTAGCACTCTCGTGGCCCTACTCGAGGTCAGCGTGGTGTGCACGACTTTCTAGTCGTGGGTGTGTCGTCGAGTCTGTGGGTCGTCTGCGTAGGTCTTTTCTAGACCTTTTATCGGTCCTTGCAGGTCTTCATCTTAGGCCTGGTGCCGAGTTGGCAGATCGGTAACTTCTGACTTTGTTAGATCAGAGTCGCCCTTCTGTCACTGTTTGGAGTAGTTTGGGGTGCCGAGGTTAGTTCGGCCGCCACTTGTCTGGCGCGGGTTTTCCCCTTTGTTACTTGCTCCCTACTCCTACTCCCCGTCTGTTCTCTACGGCTTCTAGAGTAGCTTTACAGCTTTGTAGTGTAGTTTTCCCTCTTTGCTACACCTGCTGTTCCTCATGTTGTTTTGTGTTCCGTGTTACTGCGTGTTTTTCATTGGGGATCCGCGTGACCCCTACTGAGCCAGTGACACAAGGCTCACCCCTACTTTTCAAGTGGGGTGACGTCGTTCGTTCTGCTTCCGCGTGGTTCCTGGTGCGCTTGCTCGTAGCGCGTGGTTGTGGCCAGCTGGTACCTGCGTCGGGCTTCCCCCGACTTTTCGGTATGTCTTTCTTTTCTGTCGACTATACTGTGCTAGACTTGTTGTCTTTATCTTTGGACTTGACTCTGGTATATAATTGTTAAATTGAAACTATTAATTAAAAAGTAATTTTATTTCTGCTACTTTAGCAAACCGATCTAATGAAATTTAATTGCTTCTGTTATATCTCTGTGGCTTCAATGTACTCTACACATGCCTTTTTCCCTTCAGAGCTTTCCCGCTCTTTGGAGGCCTCGCGGGTTGCAAGTGATATCATGTGTATTCGATAGTTCTACCGGGTACATCTGGTATCCGGGATCCGGGTCGCTACACCCCCCCCAGCGGGACGCGCGAAGCGGCAAGTCATTAAGGGCGGTATGGAAAAATAGAAAGGTTCTAGCGCCATGTCAGTTATTTGACAGATCGGCGCGCGCAAGATCTACAGAAAATCGGCGCCTTCTTCAAACGATTACGGATACGGTATTCAAATCACATCAAAAGCGGTAAGAAACAGTCAATTCAGCATTCAATATTGCCGCTATTATAGTTTCCAAAAAAGACTTACTCGGCTACATATGAAAAAGAAAGAAAAAAGAAAAGAGCTATTGCATCAGGCCTTGGGCCCATCTCCAAGCTCGGAAGACAAAGCTTCTTCGGCACCAGACGATCTGCCCCTAGTGTTCTCGATGACGGCTATCCCAGACACTGACCCCACTTGTGTGGGAACTATCTCGGTCGTGTGCCCTCCCGAGGATGCTGTAGTTAGTGGTCGCTCGGACGGGACCGAACTCACCTCTTCACTTGACGTATAGTGGGAAGAGTCAGTGGAGCCCCAATCCGAGTCATAGCGCTGACCGGAAGGAAAAACGAGTGTAGGCGACTGGGCCTCTGCCTCCAGGACGGCCCGATCGTAGCCTTGAGAGAAGCCCTTCCGGAGTCCCCGTCGGTAGCCTGACTCGTAGTAGGGAAAGGCCGCCTGTTGCAAAGCTGCCTGGTAAGCCTCTGAGCACCTATGTTGCTCGAGCGCTTCCTTCCCAGCCAGCTCGGCCTTCCCCTCGAGCTCATCTATCCACTGCTCTGACTCGGACAGCCTCTCTCGACCTCAGATAATCTTCGCTCGACCTCGGTCCGTGAATCCTCGGCCACCCAAACTCGATCCTCGAGCCCCCCTCGCTCGGCCCTCCATTGGTCATCGCGCTCGACCTGGTTTCTGCGCTCCGACTCCAGGAGCTCACTCTTCCGATCGACCATGCGACGAGCCGGGGCCAGCTGCTCCGCCAGAGACCGAGCCTCCGCTTGGCTCGACTGCGCCAACGCTCGGAGCGGGGCCATCTCCTGGTGAAGGTCCTCAAGATCGAGGGTCAGACGCTCGACCTTCCGATCAAGCACACCGCGGGTCCACGAGAGAATCTCCCGCTCGGACTCCGCCCGAGCGTACACGTCCACTACTTCAGCCCCCAGCTGGGCCAAGACCAGCCCTCCCTCCATAATCTGCTCAAACAGCGAAGAGGGGGGATGTAGTAACCTTGGTAAAATTAAAGGACTAGAAAGTCTAAATAAATTAATAATAATAATTAAACAAGGCACAGACCCAGCCGTTACATGATTGTGACGGTCAGGACCCAGCCATTACATGATTGTAACGCATCTGTCCAAGCGCGTTAGAAACATTAGTGCAATTCAAATACTACCGAGTTTGTAACGGTCTGTCGTAGGGCCGTTACTTGAAAGTGACGGTCCTATGCTAGTGCGTTACAGTGTCTGCTAATGGAAAACAATCATAGAAACTAAGAGATCAACTCACATCATGTCTTTTATCAAAACATGATGAGCTTCTAATCATGTTATCGAAGTTAGGCCATCTACATGCATAGGTAATCATGAATTGATGAATAGTCATGTTTTAATTTCTTAATTTGGCTAAGAGGTGCATGATGTGCATAGAACAAATAAAACATGAAATCCATGCTCTATAATGCATGGAATTCAAGCAAACCAGAGGGCTTTTAGTCATATCATGCTGTTTTTGCCGTTCATGAGATAACCTACCTCTTACTTAGACTGTAGTTTCTGAATTTCGTTGAGAACCCTGCCCTAGTTCCCTTCCTTCTCTTGTGACTTTTTCAGCAACTTCTTTAGGCTCTAACTCCATGCCCTCTTGACCTAAAGATGTGAAATTTGGAGGGGAGTTAGTCTAAAGTATTGTAAACAAATTATTCTAAAGAACTTACCTGAGATAATGACTCCTTACCTTGCTTCCTTATGCCCAAAAAGTAAGGGTCGCACAGTTTAGAACTATGCCTTATTTATAGAGTTTAGGCTAGGTTTTGAATATTAGATCGAGTTTAGAGTCCTTATTTCATCAAATCCTCATCTCTAAGAGTCCTTAGAGTTTTTACAATCCTTCCCAAGTCGATCCATAGTGGATAGGAACATCAAGTTCCAATCCTTTCATGAGTCCCTTCACTTACAGAACTAACAGGAATGTAACGGTCGAGTGCCCATGCGTTACATGTCTGTGGCGGTCTTACGATAGACCGTTACAGTCATCGTAGCTTAGAGTTTCAATTTATGAAAACTCTTTTGTTAATTATCTAAATAATTATCTTATATTTTCTAGTATTTATCCTTAATATCCGTGGATAGACTTAATTACCTTCTAGAATGTGGGCCTAACTTAATGGGCCTGAGTTAAAAAGCTTTTAGACTTTAATTACATGGGTTGGGTTAATTGATTAACACCACTTGGCCTCATAATAACCATTTATAAATTTATTTAGGCCTTTATAAATTCTTGAAAATTATTTAAAATTTCTGGGGCACTACACCCTCCCCCACTTAGAAAGAATTTGGTCCCCAAATTCAAAACATGGATTGTGGAGAGTGTACTTATAGTCAAACAATTCCGAGAATCTTTTCTTCATAGCTGATTCGATTTCCCATGTTGCTTCATAAGGCCATGCTTTCTTCCATTGAATCTTAACCATAGGAATGACCTTATTTCTGAGTTGACGTACTTCTCGTTCCAACATCTTCATTGGCGTTTGTTCATATGTCAAGTCTTTCTGAATCTCCAGATTGTCATAAGTGATAATGTGATCTGGATCATACACATACTTCTTCAGCATCGAGACGTGAAATACGTCATGAACTCCTGCTAACTGTGGTGGCAAAGCCAATTTATAGGCCACTTCACCGATCCTTTCAAGGATTTCAAATGGACCGATAAATCTTGGAGTTAGCTTTCCTTTAATGCCAAATTTTCGAATACCACGACCCGAAGAAACCTTTAGATATACATGTTCTCCTACTTGAAATTCCAAGTCGCGCCTTCGATTGTCAGCATAAGATTTCTGCCTATCTTGTGCCATTTTCATCCTTTCCTAAATGAGCTTGATTTTCTCTGTAGAATCCCTGATTAAATCGGGGCCTAGAAATTACCTTTTCCCTATTTCATTCCAACATATTGGTGATCGACAACTTTTCCCATATAGAGCTTCAAAAGGTGCCATTTGTATGCTTGCTTGATAGCTGTTGTTATATGCAAATTCTACCAAAGGTAATTGATCATGCCAACTTCCTCCAAAATTAATGACACAAGCCCTGAGCATATCTTGTACCACTTGATTTGTCCTTTCTGTATGACCATCAGTTTGTGGATGGAAAGCGGTGCTAAAATTCAATCTAGTCCCAAGTGAATGTTGTAGGCTCTTCCAGAATTGTGATGTGAATCGGGGATCTCTATCTGATATAATAGCGATAGGGACTCCATGTAACTTGACAATTTCTTTTATGTATAGTGCTGCTAGAATATCTACAGACCATCGACTTTTTATTGGTATGAAATGTGCAAATTTAGTCAATCTGTCTAAAATTACCCATATTCCATCGTGTCCACCTCTTGTCCTAGGTAGTCCCATAATAAAATCCATTCCTATGCTCTCCCATTTCCATTCCGGGATACTTAAGGGATGTAATTTACCTGTGGGTCTGAAATGTTCCGCCTTCACTTGTTGACATGTGAGACACTGAGATACGAAGTCAGCTACTTCCCTCTTCATATTGGGCCACCAAAAGCTTCTTTTGAGGTCCTGATACATTTTTGTACCTCCTGGATGAATGGTATACTTTGATTTATGTGCTTCTTCTAAGATCAATTTCTTTGTATCTTCATGATTGGGTATACACATTCGGCCCTTGAATAGCATTCTTCCATCTTCGGATATAGAAAAATCCGGTCTTTGTTCAATATTGGCCTTAATTTCCAGTAAAATTGGGTCATCCTCTTGTAACTTGGCCAAATCCTCAATCAATGTTGGTTGAGCTCGGATATTTGCCATGAAACAATTATCTTCCTTAATGTCAACATCTAGATTCAATTGAGCAAATTGAGGAACAAGGTTAGTCATACTAATCATGAGACTTGATAACATACCAATTGGTTTTCTGCTAAGTGCATCTGCTACAGCATTCGCCTTGCCAGGATGATATTGAATAGCGAAATCGAAGTCTTTAAGATATTTCAACCATCTCCTCTGCCTCATGTTAAGCACTTTTTGAGAAAATAAATATTTCAAACTCTTGTGATCTGTGTAGATCGTGAACTTTTCTCCATAAATATAATGACGCCAAATTTTTAAGGTGAAAATAACTGCTGCTAACTCCAAATCATGTACAGGATAATTTTCTTCGTGACGTTTCAATTGTCTTGAAGAATAGTAAATCACCTTTCCATCTTGCATAAGGACACACCCTAAGCCAATTCCAGATGCATCCGTATATACTTCAAATCCAACACCCTCTATTGGTAGTGACAAAACAGGGGCTGTTGTAAGATGATTCTTAAGATTTTGAAAACTCTTTTCACAGTCCTTCGACCAGATAAAAGGATTTTCTTTTCTGGTAAGTCTAGTTAAAGGAACCGCGATCTTTGAAAATTCCTTTATGAATCTTCTATAATAACCTGCTAGACCCAAAAAGCTTCAAACTTCAGATATAGTCGTTGGTCGGCTCCAATCTCTGACAGCTTCTACCTTAGAAGGGTCCACAGCAATACCTTCTTTTGAAATAATATGGCTTAGGAATGAGACTTCCTTGAGCCAGAATTCACACTTATTGAGTTTGGCATATAGCTTATGTTCTCTAAGTGTTTGCAAAGCTATCCTTAGATGTTCTTCATGTTCTTCTTTTGTCTTGGAGTATATCAGGATATCATCGATGAAGACGACGATGAACTGATCTAAATATGGCTGGAAGACACTGTTCATAAGTTGCATGAATGCTGCTGGGGCATTAGTTAACCCAAACGACATTACCACGAATTTGTAGTGGCCATAACGACTTCGAAAAGCCGATTTGGAAATGTCCTCTTCTTTGATTCTATGCTGATGATAACCTGATCTTAGGTCAATCTTAGAAAAATATTCTGCTCCCGAAAGCTGATCGAAGATCTCATCAATACGCGGCAATGGGTATTTGTTCTTGATTGTAAGTTGATTCAATCGCCGGTAGTCAATGCATAACCTGAGAGAACGATCCTTCTTCTTGACAAATAGAACCGGCGCACCCCAAGGGGATGTGCTAGGTCTGATAAAACCCTTGTCTAGAAGTTCCTGTAATTGCTTCTTTAATTCCTTGAGTTCTGTGGGGGACATCCTGTAAGGGGCTATAGAAACAGGTGCTGCACCTGGAATGAGTTCAATGGTAAAGTTTACTTCCCTCTCAGGCGGTAAACTAGGTAGTTCGGATGGGAACACGTCAGGGAATTCATTTGCAATAGGAATGTTTGCTAGGATAATTTCCTTAGATTCGGTGATAATGACTGAAGCAAGAAAAACTTCACATCCTTTCGAGATAAGTTTGCAGGTGTGAAGAGAAGATATAATGGTAGGATGCTTCTTGTATTTGATGCCAAGAAAAGAAAATCTTGGAAGACCGGTTTTCGGAAAGATATAATCCTATTTCGGCAGTTGATGTAAGCATCATGGTCTACAAGCCAATCTACCCCTAAAATGGCATCATAACCTTTCATATCGAGGCATACTAAGTTTGCCGGGAGATTGTGACTTTCTACTATCACTTTGCTATTAGGATAATACTCGGTGATCTTGGTTCTAGATCCTAAAGGTGTAGTAATAGCAAGATCTGAAGGTAAGGGGACTGATGCATTTGACAACATTTTTACAAAAGTGGTGGAGATAAAAGAATGAGAAGCACCAGTATCAAATAGCACGAATGCAGGACGAGAACAGATTTGAAGAGTACCTTCCATGAGCCCATCATTTTGATCCTTGGGCGCTTCTTCTTCATCTATAACTGCATTGAGGCGAGCCAGCCTCCTACGTCCTCCATTATTTGGTTGGTCTTTCATAAGGGGGCAATCTAGCACACGATGCTCCCTACTCCCACAAGGCAAACAAGCACCTAGGCGCTTCCAGCATTCTTCAGCCGAGTTTCCAAATTTCTCACAAAAGGTGCACGCCGAGGCGACTTGCTCCTTTTCTTCCTTCACCTTTTTATTACTCTTTTGAGAACTTCCACCATTCCCGTTCCTTGATCTTTTCTTATTATCATGGCTTTTGTATGGTTCCGTGATGCTGAACTTCTCCTTCTTATAATGCCGATCAGAGCGCCGGCTAGATTCTTCTCCCTTTCCTTTCAACCTTTCGACCTTCTCTAAGGTCCTCTCGCATAAATATGCCCTTTGAACCATCTCCGCATAAGTACGGATATTCTGTGTCCCCAGTTGTTGAATGAAACCGGGCCGTAACCCGTCCATAAATCGGTTTGCTTTTAATAAGTCTGTACTAATCAAATGTGGTGCATACGGTGCTAGTCTTGAAAACAGCAACTCAAATTCTGCCACGGACATCATCCCTTGACGAAGGGAGGCAAACTCCATAGCCTTCCTTTCCTTCACATGTTCGGAGAAATACTTGGCACGAAATAAAGTGAGAAAAGCATTCCATGTATGTGGCGCATCGGCCGGAGGTGCCGGAACCGATTTCCACCAAGTGCGAGCATCCTTGTTTAATTGGAACGTAGCTAGACGGACTTTCTCCTGATCAGTGCATTGAATAACATCAAATATCCTATTCATCTCCTCGATCCAATTTTCTGCTTCGTCTGGATTGGAAGATCCATAGAAACGCGTAGGATTTAGACTCCGGAAATTACGATGAAGGTCTCCTGCCCTTGCCCCCATACCACCTTGTGCTATAGTTTGCAGTGCCTGGGTGAGGCCGGTAACAGTTTGTTGCAAACCGTCCCAATCTACTTGATGAGCCATGATAAGAATAATAAGGTACCTGAGAGAAAATAACAACTTGTTATTTCTCATGAATATTGGAATAAGCAAAATAATTCTTAAACTAATTAGCTATCTTATCCCGGGTTCTACCCAATCCTCACATGGGTGTGGAATTTTTCCTTAGTTCATAGGTAGGGGTCCTTAACCTTGGACTTATCCTATGACATGACTCTTTTCCTTAAGTCCTGAGACTTAGGCTCTGATACCAACTTAACTGTCACGTCCCGAGCCTTTATTACAGCGGAAGACTCGCTCGGGGAGCGCGAACAGCCGGCATGGTAAGCCTCTTGCAAGCAAGAATCAATCAGAGCGCAAGACAATCACACAAGTAAATGCAATTGCACAATAATATTCAAACTCCAACTTTATTTCATAAATGATCAATATTCAAGATACAATCACTAATTTGATTTCTATTCTACTAGACTCAAGAAATAGGAAAATTATGTGAGCGACGTCACTCGGTTCGGGGGAGAGCGGTGAAGAGGAAGCGGAGAGCGCGCGGGCTCCTTCTTTTTTGTTTGTTTGGTTTTGTTGTTTTGCTGCAACACAGAGATGAGAGAGAAGAGAGAAGGGGCCACCACGGGAGATTACTCCGGCGGGGCGAGCGGGACAAGTATAATATAGCAAGATATGGGGTTCAAACGGCCATAGCGGGAAGTGACTCGCCGCGACCTCGGGGGGACAGGAATGGTGCAGAAATTAAATAACAAGAATTGAAACGGCCATTGGGGAAGTGACTCGCCGCGGCCTCGAGAATATGAGCAGAATATAGCAGAATATAAAAGAGAATATAAGAACAGAGATTTAAACGGCCATTGGGGAAGTGACTCGCCGCGGTCTCGATGATATGAGCAGAATATAACAGAATATAGAGAGAATATAAGAACGGAAATTTAAACGGCCATTGGGGAAGTGACTCGCCGCGGCCTCGATGATATGAGCAAAATATAATAGAATATAGAAAGAATATAGGAACGGAAATTTAAACGGCCATTGGGGAAGTGACTCGTCGCGGCCTCGATGATATGAGCAAAATATAACAGGATATAAAGAGAATATGAGAACAGAAATTTAAACGGCCATTGGGGAAGTGACTCGCCGCGGCCTCGATGATATGAGCAAAATATAACAGGATATAAAGAGAATATGAGAACAGAAATTTAAACGGCCATTGGGGAAGTGACTCGCCGCGGCCTCGATGAAAAGATGTGATCGCCAGGGGCCGAAAGACCCCAAAATAAGAAAGTGATCGCGCCTACCTCAAGAGCGGGAGATGGCGGGTTGCTTCTTCCTCTCCTTCCGGCCGGCCGACGGAGAGGGCTTTCCTCGGGTACCCTTGCAAAACAACGACAAATAAATGACAAGTGGATTAGAAAGATGGAGGTGTAGTATTCAAATCCTTGCGGTAAAAATAATGAAATGATGGCAAGACACACACCTGGTTGGTGTTATCTTTTAAACCCCTCTCGGACTCGAGTAGGAGGAAAATGAGATGATGGATGCAAGAAGTATAAGAGAAGAGGCGCCCTTGTGAAGGGGGATAGAGGATGCAATATGATGAATGTAAAGAACTATGGAGAAAAAGGGGAAGAAAAGGCTTATTGGATGAGCCGATGGTGAAATCCGGCGGAGCTCCGGCAGCGTGGGGACGACGGGGAAGCGCGGTGGATGAAGACGGCCATCCTCTCGCGAGCGTGAACACCCGAGAAGCCGGCAGAACCTCCACCTATAAAAGAACCCACGGGTTAGAAAATGACTCCGTAGCCTCTAGGCTTCGGCAGCCTATCGGATCACTGCTTCGCTCCCCAGAACTGAGGGGGTGGGGCTCTATTTATAGAGCTCCGGAGGGTGGAGGCGTCCAGGACTCTGGACACCTCCATCAGGGCCGAAATAATATTTTATTCTATTTTTATATATTTTTTTGGAATACTTTTGTGGAGGCGTCCAGGGCCCCGGACGCCTCAAACAGGTCCACCGAAAACCGACGACGGCCGCACGCGGTTTGGCACAACGCGTGGTTTTGTGAGCGGCGCCTCGTGATTCAGAAATGGGCGCGTCCAGCTGACCGGACGTCTCTATAATTTGGCTTTTTTCACACACGACAAACCGTCGTTCGGTGGGCGGCGCCCGTGAGGGAATTGATGGAAGCGTCCAGGGGGCTGGACGCCTCCAAAATTATATTATTTTATTATTTTTCTTTTGTCTTTTATACCAGGCTTGGCATTATATATTTTTTTATATGTTTTTATGGAGGCGTCCAGGGTCCTGGACGCCTCCATTAATATATATATATTTTTATTTATTTTTTTGTTTTTTGTATGCCAACTGGCATTTTATATTATTTTTTTTTATATTTTGTTTTTATGGAGGCGTCCAGGGGCCTAGACGCCTCCATTAATTTATTATTTTTTATTTAATTTTGGGCCCTGAAAAATAAAAATAAAATAAATTAAAAGATTGGGGGCGTCCAGGGGCCTGGACGCCCCCATAAAGACCCACCCGGGTCCTCGGACAACGTGTTGGCGGCTGCCCGACAGATACCCTTCTTGGTTCCAGAACCTCTGATGCGTCTGACTGGTGTTGATGCCGTCCGAATGCCGTGACGAGATGATTCCGGATGCCGAAAAGGGCGGAAGAAGACTCAAGAAAAGGAAGCACTCAAGTGATTCAAAACGCGTAAGCCGTCGCGGGGCGTTGTATAGTAATATGAGACTTTCTCAGGAGATGTCAGGAATGGCGTGTCTACAGCTGCCCCGCCTTGGCGTCTGCTTTGCAAGGGAGCGATACGTAGTGGAATGGTATGGAGTGGGAGCGGACTGATAAGTTGATGCCAAGGTGTGATGAGACACGCTTTTGACGTTACTGTTTGGAATCTTTCCTGGAGTTTCAATGAGGCGACCTTGAAGAAGGTCTTTCAAATATTGACGATTGCTTGGACGGAGATCAAATAAGGGAGGGTGAGATGTGCGCTCAGGCACGAAACAAAAGGAGACCAACTTCTCGGTGTGGAAGTACCTGGGTCATAAACCGGAGGTTTCACCTTTGGGGAGCGGTTACCAGCCAATGTGGAAGTGCTACGGCCAAGGTGGGTCAAAAAAGGTAAAGGAATATCTGAGGGTCTGTCCAAACAAGGGTCTCCTTTGGAAGAGCAGCGTCGGGGCTGTCTCAAGGAAACTCAGTATTTCATTCGGAGTGGAATATCTCATATTTGTGGGAATTGGAGCACAACGGCTTTCACAATCGAATCACTTGAATGATCTTCCGCAATAAATCAAAGTCCTATATGAATGCATGCTGGGTTCAAAGAAAAATTTAAAACAAACAAAAATAGAAAATAGCCAAGGATAATATTGTCAACTTGTGAAGAATGGGTCAGAATACCGACCCGGTGAGCTGATACTGGGCTGGGGCCCGTTTATCCGCGCACCAACTCACTGAATGGAACCGTCGTCCCCATTCTATCACAAGTTGACGGCCTATCCGTACAACCCAAATTCCTCCGGGATCATCATCATTTTTGTTGAAGGGGAATTCAGATCCCAGATTCGTTCGAGCCGCAAGGTCCTTGACATGTTCTAGTAGCGTAAGTATCATATACTACGATGCATGATAAGGTGGGACCAACCAATGAAAGGTGGGACAGGAGATAGGACAAAGACGTCCGTTAGTAAAACCTGCACAGGCCAGCAAAGGTTAGCAACATCATAAAGTAGCAGAATGATAGCAGAAACGCACCACAGTTCAAAGGAAATCTAGACAAAATCCTGATAGCGACCGCTGATGTGACATGTTCTGTCCTGTAGCGATCTTCCCTTCCTATAAGAACTCCCTTTAGGCTAGTTCATTCAAATGCACCAAGGTGGGTTTTGGAAGCTCAGGAGAGGAAGGAGAGGAGAATCTAGAGATTTCAGCATGGAAGGAGAGTCTTCCCGCGTTATGAAGAAGAGCAGGCCTAGCAGCGAGATCAGGTGACTCTCCGACCTCGAGGGTCATCTGAGTGGGACGATCATGTCGCATATGGTAAGCTGACTCTTTTCAAATTTCTGCACGTGAACCTTCTTCTTACTTCCTTCATTTCTTCTTTTTTCTCTCCCAGCCATATCCACTCTTCCCAGGCCCGAGGAAGTTTTCCAAACTGCCATGGCTTTCAAAGCTAACTTCCAATATCTCCATTGGCATGAGGGCCATACTCTCGAAGTGGCATTTGCAGGGGCTCCTTATTCATGCCAAACATTACGAGAAGATTCGTATGGACTGGGCGGCTATGTGCGCACTAGTGGAGATCTGGCATCCCCAGACCCACACTTTTATTTTCCCGACCTTCGAGGTGACCATCCTCCTCGAGGAGGTGGAACTTCTGCTTGGTTTGAAGAAATTCAAGAGTGACGGGAAGGTGAAGGCTATGCGGATGCTGACACGGGGGACTTCTGAAAGCGTCCTTGGAAGCTTCATGCCGCCTGACGCAGCCAGAAAGGTCCATACTCAAAAGGGGATCGATCTCCAAAAGCTTGCGAAGTGGGTCATGGACGCCCTGAGAGGGTCACCAGACGATGACTATTTGGAGGGAATCATGAAGGGGTTCACTATCTGTCTGGCGGGTGCTCTCTTGTTTCTTTATACCGACAACATAGTGGAGGAAGACCAACTGAGTGCTATCTGCGGGATTTGGCGTGGAAAGAGGGTGGGACCCGCTGTCCTCGCCTACCTGTATAGTGGCCTTACTGCCTCGAGCATGGGTAAGCCTCCATTTGGTTGTGCACTTGTCTTGAATTGCTGGCTGGATTTGCATTTCAAATTCGACCACCGCGAGGGAATGCCAACCGCTTCGAAGCTCTTCCAACAAAGCCCGCTTCACCACATAGCCGACGTGTTAGGCTTTGGTGGTACTGTAGTGAACCGCGTTCCGTGGCTGAAGAAACGTGAAGACTGGCGGTCTCACTTCCGCACCGTGACACAAGGCTTCTTTACTTGCGCACCGGCATGTTTGCTTTCGCTAGATCTCCTCATGAGGTCTTCCCCCGAAGTTGATCTTCAACTGATCGGCGCGACCGAGTTCATCCTTTACAGTGCGCATCGGTGCTGTCTCCAGATTGGCATCCCACGTCATTCGTTCCCGCCACCGACTGGCATTGTTCCTTTGAAGAAAAGGGAGTTGGGCACTGAAGCGGACGCGAAGGAAGCGAAGGCCATTAAAGCTCCCTGGAAGACAAGTGTTGCGGGAAAGGCCTTAGCGCACGTGGTGGAGGAATGCGAGCCGTGGAGGGCTTATGTAACCGAACT
The DNA here is from genome assembly GCA_022559845.1 of Amorphophallus konjac. Classification (NCBI taxonomy): domain Eukaryota; kingdom Viridiplantae; phylum Streptophyta; class Magnoliopsida; order Alismatales; family Araceae; genus Amorphophallus; species Amorphophallus konjac. The sequence goes on along the minus strand of CM040118.1, from coordinate 304,121,829 downwards.
GGGGAAGTTAAGACCTAAAGCGCCTAAGCCCCTGATGTAGTTCACTCTGCTTTTCTGATGGAATAAAATTTGGCATTTGGATGTTTCGGACCCCCGTCCCCTTAATTATTATCTTTTTTTATGGTTTTTCTTTTTCTTTGTGTTTTTTTTATTTTGTTTGGATTATATACATATTCTTATATAAATATATTTTTTTGAAAATTTTTTATTATTGGGGCGTCCAGGAGCCTGGACGCCCCTAATTTTATTTTATTATTTTATTATTTTTTTTCACAATTTATTTTTGGGGGCGTCCAGGGTCCTGGACGCCCCTATTTTAATTTTTTTATTTTTTTATTTATTTTATTTTTGGGGGCGTCCAGGAGCCTGGACGCCCCTATTTTTGAATTTTTGAAAAAAAATAAAAATTGTGGGGGCGTCCAGGCGCCTGGACGCCCCAAATAAAGGTCATTTTATATATAGGGGGGGCTCCCCCCTGTTCACTTATACTGTTCATTCCGACCGTCCAGCCACTCCAAACGACCCATTCTTAGTCCCAATGGAGCGAGGAGGATCGAGTCAGGGTCCAGAGAAGCGGAAACGACTGGCTCGTCGTGCGAGGAGGTTGAGGGATGATGCCGAGGAGGCCGCAGCAGAGGAGGTTGCTGCGGGAGAGGAGATGGAGGTGCCTCTCCTGGCCGCGGAGGCCGCTGCGGATGCTGGTGACGCGGGAGAGGACGATCACGACCCGGTAAGTACCTCGGAATTCTCACTTTGTGGTTCAATAGGTTAAAACGGGTGTGCGAGAGGCTGTGAGAGAAAGACGGATAGTGAGAAAAGGAGGCGTCCAGGGGCCTGGACGCCTCCACGTTTTCTTTTTATTTTTGGTTATTTATTTATTTACAAAAAGTAATAGAAATATAAGGAGGCGTCCTGGCTCCAGGACGCCTCCACTATAATATATATATTATTAATATATTTTTCTTGTTTTGGCTTTGTTTTTCTTTTTTCTAAAAAAAAGGGGAAAAAAGAGGAGGCGTCCAGAGACCTGGACGCCTCCACAAGAAAATATAAATATTTTTTTAAAAAAATATAAAAAATAAAATAAAAGAATAAGTAGTATATATACAGTGTTATTGTTTTATGACTGTTCATGATGCTGATGTGTTCTTTGTTGGTTTTGTGGTTTGCAGGGCGTGATGAAGGGCAGGATCAGCTGGTCCTTGGTGGTGGCAGCATACCGTGGGCTGCCGGATTTCCAGAGGGCGCGTGTGGACGCCATGGGCTTTGGAGCTTTCCTTAGGATCGAGCCCTTCCGGCTCGACCTTCCTCTTATCCAGGCACTGAGGGAGCGGTGGCACGCACCGAGCCGGGCGTTTCTGATGCCCTGGGGGCACATGGTGCCGACGCTGGAGGACGTGGCTCGGATCACCGGGTTACGAGTTGACGGAGAGGCAGTCAGCGGGGTCACCTACCCCGACTACCGAGAGAGTGCCCTGGACCTGCTGTGGTTAGAGACGAGCGTGACTGATAGAGACAGCAGGGTAGTCGGCCGAGTGGAGATCATGGAGGCGCTCGGATTCGTCGACCCGCGTCAGCGGGTTAGCGAGACTGGAGCGGAGTTCTTGGCTCGACTGGAGGGGGATGCTCGTGCAGCTTTCACCCAGGATCCGAGCGAGAGGGAGCTGGTGGATCTAGACCTTCGGAGGTTTCTTTTCTTCTTCCTGGGCCGCCTTCTGCTGGGGACGAAGGGGGATGGCATCCACTGCCGTTTCCTCGGGATCTTGGCGGATCTGGACAGAGTGGGACACTATGCGTGGGGGGCGGCTCTGCTTGCCCATTTGATTGCTGATCTCTCCCAGACTTCGGAGAAGGAGACGACAGTCAGCGGCTTCGCACCTTTCCTCCAGGTAAACATGCATTCCCACAGTTAAATATGCAATTATTGTACTAATGATGTATGATGGATGCAGGTGTGGAGCTATTACTATTTCCCGATGGGGAGGGCTAGGCATGGGAACAGGAGGGCCGTGCCTCTGGCGCGGCGGTGGAGGCCGGTCGTGGTTGCAGCACCCCACGGCTATCAGCTGGCGTCGCTTCGTCGGGAGCTGAGCGAGTATCCCGAGGCCATGGTAAGATGCGTATGATTTTTTTGTGTTTATGCATGAGACTGAATGGTAACTAGCATAATGTATGTATGGTGATGCAGGTGGTGTGGAGGCCCTACTTGGGCATGGGCGATGCTGGCCAGCCCTGGGTTGTAGCGGGTCTTCCTCGCTTCAGGCGGGACGTGTGGGTCCATTGCCTAAACGAGATTGAGCCGCTGCGGCTTAGACTGGTCATGAGGACGTTGGGGCTGGCCCAGGAGTGGGTTGACGTAGATGCGCCGGCCCGCATTGGGCGGAAGACCAAGGGGAAGGCGAAGATTGTGGACTGGCGTACGCGCTTCCCAGCACAGTACCAGGACTGGCAGCAGGGCGGGGTCCCAGTGGTGTCCCACGTACAGGACAGCACAGACTACATGAGACGGTACCGAGCTACGTACGGGGACCGCCTCTCCTTGGGTGGTATGGCAGGGGTAAGTGAAATGAAATTGCTCCACCTTTCTATATGTATATGCATGGGACACTAACTTATGTGTAATACAGGATGCTCGTGATACCATGATCGCCGACCTGCGGGCCCAGTTGGCGGACGCCAGGCGACAGTTGGTGGCCATCCGACATGAGTTGGAGATCCTGGTGAGTTTATGCAATGCATTTTTTTGTGACCTGGATTTTTGATGCAAAGCCTTTGACTGACGTTTGCCCCGTGTTTCAGCGGGCCCACCAGACAGCGACAGCCGGGATGGCTGGCGGAGCGGGTTCCAGTTCGCGGGGCCCTCCTCCGGAGGTTTCTGCCCTCCAGGAGCAGCTGGCGTATGCGGTGGCTCGGGCTGAGGAGGCCGAGCGTGACCGCGAGGCTCGAGTGAGTGCTTTCTTGGCCCTGACTCTCCTTCTGGTTGCTTTCCTTCTATCACTGTTCTCTTATGGTGCCTTGCGTGCTTTGACAGGTGGCCGAGATTCGGGAGGCTCTGGCCCGTGCTGTTCGTGCTGAGCAGGAGCGCGACGCTTGGGTGGCGGAGCGTGACGCCCGGATTGCGGAGCTGGAGGAGGAGCGTCGACGGGAGGCTGAGGAGCTCCCTCGTGACGTGCTGGATCTGCGGATCGCCCTCGAGCTGTCGAAGAGGGAGGCGATGAGAGAGAGAGAGGAGAGGGAGAGAGAGAGGGAGGAACGACAGCTGGATCAGACCGAGAGGAGGGCTCTGGAAGCCCAGCTGCTGGAGCTCCGATTGAGTCTCGGCACGGCGGAGGGGAGGCTTCGGGAGAGTGAGGAGCGGTACCAGAGGGCGAAGGAACTCGGGGCGCGACTTCGCCAGTCTGGTTCTTTTTCCATGGGCAGCTATCTGGTCTCTTCGGCTGAGGAGCGTCGTCGCGCCTTCGAGGCTGGAGTGCCACCGCAGGGCGAGGCGAGCACGGCTTCTCAGGGTTCGCAGAGGCCCCCTAGGGATCCCCGGCGGAGGAGGGAGGAGAGAGATGACCAGGAGGGTGATGGTGAGAGTTAGAGAGTTGTTTGTACACATCACCTTTCTCGCTGTATGATGTACTTTCGGCTATTATATGAAATGAAAATGACTTTCTTGTGTTGTGTGTACTTTTCTCTCTCTCTCATACTTTCTTCTTTACACTGAGTTATCCTTTGAGGCATGCTTCGCGAGACCTTGCCCTGAACAGCGGGGAACTACGCTTTGCACGGGGAGATTTTGTTCCCTTTTCTCCCTTTTGGGCGCGTCCAGGCGCGAGGACGCGTCTTAATCCTTGATTTCAAATTTAAAGCGACGGGTGGTCCTTCTTCTCCCGTGCCTTACCCGCAAACGAGCCCGCCTTCTGCCGAAACTCGCTTGCCCCCCTTTCCGTCTTCCTCTTCTTTTGATCGATGGAGTTCGATGGGCCCGACCATGGTGAAGGTGGAGAGGGACGAGGAACTCCTCGCCCAAGGAGGGACGCGCCCGAGCACGGAACGGCGTCCATGGAGGAGGAAGGGCCGCTCTGGGACCCCGAGGGACCCGAGGGGCCCGATGGCGTGGGAGGAGGTGAACACGGTCCGATAGGTCCTCCGATCTCTTCCTCTTTTAATTCATTTTGGGTTTTGAAGCGAGCCGGGCGAGGAGGAAAGGGTTCGGCGAGTGTTGCACTCAAATGATGGACGCGTCCTAGACAGGGGACGCGTTCCTTTTGACTGATATGGGACCCCTTTCTTGGTGCAGGACATGGCAAGGACCCTGGGCCTGGCCGATGAGTGGGCGAGTGCGGACGAGCCGAGCCGCGTCAGGAGGGAGAGTCGCGGCAAGGCGAGGCTCGAGGACTGGCCCGTACGTCTCCCTGGACAGCAAGGGGGTGTACTGGTGCAGGACAGTGCCGACTTCCTGCGGCGGCAGAGAGAGAGTTACGCGGGGCTTCCCCAAGCTGGGGACACGCGTGGCATCGGCGGCTCGCGCGCCCAGCTGTCAGAGACTAGGCGGCAACTGGCCGTCGCTCAACATGAGCTGTCGCTCCTGGTAAGTTACGTGCCGCACTTTTAACTTCAGATTTTGGAGTTTCACTGACGGCCGTTGTTTATTTTGTTCCAGCGTGCCCAGTAGACAGTGACGGCGGGGATGATTGGTGGCACATCTTCTAGTTCCCCGGCCCCTTTTCTCGAGATTGCTTCCCTCCGGGAGCAACTTGCCGGTGCGGTGGCCCGTGCGACCCGGGCGGAAGAGGAGCGTGACGCCTGGGTGGCGACTGTAGCGGAGCTGCGGCATCGTGGTGAGGAGAGACCTTCTCCAGACATCCTGGAGTTAAGGGTTCTTCTGCAGATGATGAGGAGAGAGGTAGAGAGAGAGAAAGCCGAGAGAAGGTCCGAGCGACAGCGGGATCTGACCGAGAGGAGGGCCTTGGAGGCCCAAGTGAGGGAGCTCCAGCTAGGCCTTCAGGCCGTCGTGCAGAGGCTAGGAGGGATGGAGACGCGCTATGAGAGAGCGCGAGAGTTCGGGGAGCGACTCCGCCAGTCCGGTCGCTTTGCCGCCAGTGGCTTCTTCGCCACGCCAGGGGAGGAGCAGCGAGTCACTGCTGCGGAGCAGGCGCCCAGAGGCGAGGCAGGTGCTACTGCACGGGGATCCCGGAGGCTTCTGAGGGACCCTCACCTCGGGGGAGAGGAGGAGAGTGCCCGGAGAGATGAGTGATGGTGAGGATTGGCGGGCTAGTGGACCCGCCACCTCTTTATGTTTATGATGTTTTTGACAGCTTATGTAGAATTATGAATGGAGTGATTTGATTTTCTGATGCTTGTTTGTCCTCTTGTGCGTTCCTTCTTCCCTACACTTCTTCTCCTTTGCACTGTTCCCATGTGACGGATCTGTCGAGACTCCGCCTCGAGCGGAGAATCACGTCTTGTTGTGATCATTTTCCACAGGAATCTGCCGTCGAAGTCAATACTGACGGCCCTAGTTCCTTTTCCCGGATGATGTGCCAGATTTTGCGGGCGTCCTCCAAAACATGATAGGGTATCCCTAGACAACATAGGGGCTATTCGTCCTATTCTTCGTCCAGTCAATCACCCTGTGCGAGCGGTGAAGCGACACATGGGGCCGCTTGGCTGGTGTCTTATTGTGAGGGATATCATCGACAGGTGATGGAGGCAATCTTGGCCCGCACTCCTTCCATTTCTATAAATTCTTGTCCCTTTTATCATCCCAGGTATATCGAGGAATAACTCGAGGAGCACAAGTTCTTACGGGAGAGGAGGAGTTCAAAATTCTGAGAGTTGGATGGAGGGCGAATCTTCCCATTCCTCGAAGAGAAGCAGGTCCAGTGGTAGTAGTTCCAGGAGGCTTTCAGACTTTGAAGGGCACTTCAGTGAAAGGGCCCAATCACAACTCGTAAGCCAAGTTTTTTTGCCCTTTTCTCATTTTTTCTTCCTTTCTTCTGACCAAACCTCACCCCCATTCCTTGTATGTGTAGGTTGTGATGAAATCACAAATCTTATGGGAGTTGGTAGTAGCAGCGTACAGGGGCCTCCCAGATTTTCAGAAGGCGAGGCTAGACGTGATGGGATTTGGTACCTTCCTTCGGATCGAGCCGATCCAGCTTGACCTAGTCCTGATCCAAGCCTTGTGTGAGAGATGGGACCCAGTGAGCCGGGCATTCCTGATGCCCTGGGGGCACATGGTGCCCAGCTTGGAGGATGTGGTCCGGATCACAAGCCTGAAGGTAGAAGGCGAGGTAGTGACCGGAGTCACTTACGCGTACTACAGAGAAGGTGCCCAGAAGTTACTAGGTTTGGACCTAGACGGTCGGAAGAACAGGTCGGTAGCTAGGGCGTCCCTCATGGATGCATTAGGGCTCACCGACACTCGTCGGCGGGACGATGAATCCTCAGAAGAGTTCATGGAAAGGATGGAAATAGGATGCCGTGCCATGTACTGCACAGATTTCGGCAACTGGGAAAGATGTAACATAGATTTGAGGAGATTTCTCCTCTTCCTTTTGGGGAGATTGGTACTGAGCTCGAAAGGGGATGGTATCCAATGTTGCTTCCTGGAGATGCTGTCAGACCTTGAAAGAGTAGGGTATTATGCCTGGGGAGCCGCCATGCTGGCACACTTGTTTGCAGGCCTATTCCAAGAAACGGATCGTGAGATGACTGTGAGTGGTTTCACACCATTCATCCATGTATTTTTTTTGGTTTTGCTTGTTTTGTATTTTTTTTTTGTTGTTTTCGCAAGGTGCTGATGACCTGCGCCGAGCAGTTATGGAGCTATTATTACCTCCCTATGGGGAGAGCTCGACATTGGCGACCCGTGATGGTGCCGCTAGCCAGGCGGTGGGAACCCGTCATGAGTGCGGCACCCCTAACCTACCAACTGATGGTGTTAAGGCGGGAGCTACAGGAGTTCCCTACAGCGATGGTAAATTGGAGACCCTACTCAGACATGGTCGATGCCAACCAGCCGTGGGTTCTAGCAAGTCGTGCCCGGTTCGGACGGGAACTATGGATGCACTGCCTGAATGAAATCGAGCCGCTTCGGCTACGATTAGTTATGAGGACTTTAGGACTGGCTCAAGAATGGGTGGATTCAGCTGCGCCACCTCGTGTCGGGAGAAAGACGCGGGGACCGGCGACTTGCATTGACTGGCGCGTGCGATTCCCCGAACAGTATGACGACTGGCAACGGGGTGGCACGATTGTAGAATCATAGGCGCGGGACAACGAGGACTACTTGCGTCTATATAGGACAAAGTACGCAGAATGGTTCCAACCCCGGGGACTTGTGGAGGTAGGTTTCCCCTTTTTCTCTTCTCTTCTTTCTCCTTTTCTTGGTTTTTCTGGTAAAAATGCTGACTTGTAAGGCTGCAGGATGTCCGGGATGCCATGATAGCGAATTTACGAACTCGCTTGGCAGAGATGGAACAACAGTTGGGTGATGCCCGCGGAGCTACGAGCGCCTTGGTAGGTGTATAGTACATTCCTAATTAAATCCCCAGATTCCAGATGTTGGCTGTTAATTCACATGGTCGTAGCATGCCCAGATTGGCGCGGCCTCCCCAGCGATGGGAGTAGGTGGTGCCTCTTCCAGCTTGTGGATTCCCACCTCAGAACTTGACTCGCTTCATGAGCAACTTACTCACATCACGCAGCGTGCTGCGGAGGCAGAAGAGATGCTCCGTATACAGGTAAAAGCTTCAGCGTTGAGTTCTCTTTGTTTACGCCTTATCGCGTATCTGAGATGGTACACTCGGCAGGAAAAGTAGACGGAAGAAGCGCTTGCCCAAGCTGCGCAGAAGGAGGCTAGGATAGCAGAACTGGAGAGGGAACTGCGGCGTCATCCTGATGACGACTCATCCAGGGATGCTATGGAACTGAGGATCACTCTCCAGTTAGAGAGGGAAGACCGTGAGAGAGAACGGGCAGAGAGGGAAAGAAACGCAGAGAGAGAAAGAGCCAACAGTTTGGCTGAAAGGGAGGAGCGAAGGGCCATGGAGGCCCAACTATTCGAACTCCGAATCGGCCTTGGTCTTGCTGAACAGTGGCTGAGAGATGGTGAGGAGCGCTACCGAAAAGCACGAGAGCGTGGCTTTCGTGTTGGTAGCTTCTCTGCTGCTTCCGTGGATCAACGCCGGGATGTGGGAATAGGAAGAGGAGTACAGAGCGGCAGGAGTACCGCTTTTCGTAGTTGGGTAGCACCTTTGAGAGTGTTTTGCCCGGAGAGTAGTGGGACGAGTAATGCAGAGAGAGAGAGGACGGAACTTGATGTAAATTTTTTTTTTGGTTTTTTGGAATAAAACACAAGGTTTGGTTTGTTTGTTTTTCACCTTTGCTTCAGTTACCTGAATCCCTGCACATATCACTGAAACAAACAAATCAGAATTTATGTTCTGACTTGGCCCCTTGCTCAATAAGCAAATGGTCACTGTGACTGTCCTTGATAACTGGTCAAGGGGCCAAGCCTTTATTTAACGAAGGTAAGGGAAAGATGCGGTGATGATAAATGCGATAGGCAAGCACACGAATGCAAGCGGTATTTAAAAGTGAGATGCTGCACGCAAATGTAATCATGCAAAATTGATTTGTTTTCTTTTTTATATTTGATATTTTTTTATTTTTTTTGTTTCATCATAAAAAGATTTTTTTTTGTTTGCAAATATGTACATTTCTCTTTTCCATTTTTTTGTGCTTTTATCATTTCAATTTTTTTTATTGCTAACGCCCGGCAAGCACCCAAATGGCACCTAACCTACGTGAGACATGGGTTTCTTACTAACCTCCCAGGTATCTTAAGTGCACATCTAGGTTGATTTGGGCCTCTAGACCCCTCGAATGACGATCCCGCCGGCTAAGACTTACCCTGATGACAATACCGTCATGCCATGCTTAGGCTCCCAGTTGCTTCCGACCACAGGGATTCACCCAAAAGGTGTTTGAGGTAAATGATTTGCCCGGCCCGGGTCTGTTTCCTCACAACTCTAGATGGTATAAGATGGAACACCCTGGAACCCTAACGACCAACCGCGCGATGCTGACCCGGAATCAGACGCCGTCGCACCCATAGGTGACGCGCTTGCATTGGCCTAAGCCCGAGGTTAAACAAGAAGACATCAAGGTGGTAAACAGGGGTCTTGACCAGCCAGAAACACGGAGACTCCTTCGCAGCGATAGCTTTTGCTTTTTCAAAGTAGGCAACCAAAATGTGTATATTAAAATAAGGTCGCAGACCCTGGGCAGTTTTCACCTTTCAGAAACTCCATCGAACCTTCATCTTTAGAGGGAGAAGGAAGAGTGTAGGGGATAAACCTCCTGAGAGGACCGGCAAAGCCGTTAACCCGGCGAGCGAATAAGGGCCCATTAACTCTTTCCTTTTGGATAACTTCGGACCAAATCTCGAGCATTTACATTCCACGGCCCCCCTTTGTGGATTCAGATTTTTACTTTGAGGGGTTCCATTTATCGCACCAGGCACGGTCACGACCAGGCTTTTCTCTTGATTTTGACTTTGTATATTTTTTTGTGAGGGAGATATAGTCATTTGACGTTTGTGGGCTCCCTTTTCGTATGCCTGCGGGGACACTGCCCTCTTCTCGTGCTCTGATCGATGCTCGAGGAAATGGATCCTACTCTTGTCCTTGGGGTTTGAGTTTCAGTTTCTCATGCTCAGCGTTTTAAGGGCGCCGACTGTCTCATTTGGTCGAAGAGAAAAGAATAAAGATTACAGCTTCCGGAGATCTTATAGGTGTGGCCCTACCGTAGGTGATGCTACCAACTTTTTTTGAATAAAATACATAAGTGAACACATGTTAGCTTCCTTTGAGCGAGCATAGGCCGACGTGGCCGGACAGGGGTCTCCACGGTTCTGGCAAACCAAGACCCGGTGCCTACCAAGCCTTAATGGGCCCTATCCTAACATGAAGGTTAGATGCAGGACTTAACTACATGGTGCCTGCCAGGCATCGGCATTTTGAATTTTCCATATTTTTAGTGGTTTTCAATATTTCCTTGTTTTTGATGTTTTTTATCTTTTCATCATTTTTTTTGTTTTGTGCTAAGGGTAGTATTTCTTAAGATAAAGCCCATTCCAAGGGTGGGATAACTCAGTCCCTTCGGCGTTGACTAGCTTGTAGGCGTTGCCAGGGTGCACGGCTTGAATTACAAATGGTCCTTCCCAATTGGGTTGGAGCTTAGAACGCGGCCCTCCAGGTTTGACAAAAATTCTTTTTACGACCATCTCACCGACTTTGAATTTTCTCTCAACGACTTTCTTTTGGTAAAAGCGAGCGAGTCTATTTTGATACACACGCGCGTGTTCGGCGGCGGCCAGCCGCTTCTCATCCAAGAGTTCCAACTGGGCGAGGAGTGAATTACGACGATCGTCGAGGGGAAATTCCTCATCCAATTGTACCCTGAGAGAAGGGATCAAAGTCTCGTACGGGACTACCGCTTCCATACCATAAGTGAGGGCAAATGGAGTCTGCCCGGTGGGGGTACGGATTGAAGTGCGATAGGCCCATAGGGCTTCGATAAGCTTTTCTGGCCAGTCTGAAAACTTACTAGACTCGCAGGTTTTTTTTGATGATTTTGAGCAATGTTTTATTGGTGGCCTCCGCTTGGCCGTTACCTTGTGGGTAATACGGCGATGAATGATGCAAAGCAATTGCGTACCTTTTGCAGAGGTCCTGTAGGTCCTGAGAAATGAACTGTGGCCCATTGTCGGTGACGATCGTGCTTGGGACGCCGAATCTGGCGAGGATGTTCTTCATGATGAACTTGCAGACTGTTGACGCCTTGATTTCTGCGTAAGCTTCGGCTTCGGCCCATTTGGTGAAGTATTCCGTCGCAGTAAGGATGAAAGATTTCTGCTTGGTGAGGGAATTGGGATCACCTAGGGGACCAATGATGTCGAATGCCCACATGGAGAAAGGCCACGGGGAGGATATTGGATGAAGTGAGGAAGATGGTGAATGGATTTTATCGGCGTGGAGTTGACATTTGACACACCTACGGACATAGATGGCACAATCTTCTTCCATGGTGGGCTAATAAAAGCCTTGCCGAATGATCTTCTTGGCAAGCATCTGACTATTCACGTGGCCACCGCACACACCCGAGTGCGTCTCTTCTACACATTTCCAAACCTCATCGTCACCAAGACATCTTAACAGAATACCAGTAAGGCTCCTCCTATAGAGTAGACCTCCAACCAATGTATATTTCTGAGCCACCCTTCTTATGGCTTTCTTATCCTCTGCGGTGGCCCCTTCAGGATAAGACTGATCTTGGCAGTATTTGACAATTTCATAGAACCATGGTTTCTCTTCATCAGCCAGTTCTTCTTCAACCTCTGCCAACATGAGCTCCCTCTTCTCAAGGATATCTTCCTGCAGGATCTTCCTTGCTATCCTGTCTTTGATGTTTACGTAGGAAGCATCATCGATTGCAGGGGCGTGAAGTTTGTAGATAGAATGGACTTAAACCATCTTCCTAGAGGGAACCTTATGGATGATGCCAACGAGGCGAGGGCATCGGCGAGAATATTCTGATGACGAGGGATATGAACAAAGATCAGTTTGGCGAACAGTTTGGCAAAGGCAGCAGTGAGTTCTTGGTATGGCTTGAGTTTGGGATCGCGAGTGCGATACTTAGTGAGCACCTGGCGAAGGATGAGTTGACTATCACCTACGACTCGCAACTCAGTGATACGAAAAGAATGAGCGAGTCCTAGGCCGGCTAGAAGAGCTTCATATTCGGCTATATTGTTGGTGACGGGAAATTTGAGCTGGTATGCCAATGGGAATGTGAGGCCTTCCGGCGACAGGAGGGCGATGCCGATTCCTCTCCCTTGAGAATTCAGAGCTCCATCAAAATATAGTGTCCACATTGGCTCATCTGATTGGTTGATGGACATTAATTCCTCATCTGGAAACTCTGATTGGACGGGATCGAACTTGGGAAGAGGATGGTGAGCGAGATGCTCGGCTATGGCATAACCTTTAATCGCCTTTTGCTGGATATAGGTGATGTCGAACTGAGAGAGAAAACTTTGCCAGCGTGCTAGCCTATCCGTAAGGACGGCTTTCTCCAGAAGGAATTTGATAGGATTCATTCGAGCAATCAAGTGGACCTCGTGAGCCAAGAAGTAGTGCTTCAATTTCTGCACCACCCAAACGAGGGCAGCACAGGTTTTCTCTATGACGGTGTACTTCTGCTCACAGGGATTGAGAAGTTTAGACAAGTAATAGGTTACCCGTTCCTTGCCTTCTTCATCAGATTGTGCGAGGACGGCTCCCACGGAGTCATCCAAGACTGAGACGTAAAGGATCAGAGGTTTTTCTGGTTTAGGTGGAATGAGAACGGGTGGACTAGCCAGATATTCCTTCAACCCTTCAAAAGCTTTCTAACATTTAGAATTCCAGTGGAATTCTACTTTTGGCTTGGTCAACTCGTAGAGAGGTCTACACCTTTGTGAATGTTGAGACACAAACCGACGAATAAACTGCAACCTCCCGATTAAACCTCGGACTTCCCGCAAATTCTTGGGAGGCGGCATATCCCTGATAGCCTTGGCTTTGTCGGGATCTATCTCGATCCCTCTTTTACTCACAATGAACCCCAGCAATTTACCCGACGACACACCAAACACACTTTTTCGGGTTCATTTTCAATTGGAATTCTCTTGACCTTTGTAAGACCTTAGCCAAAACTTCTGGATGTTCCATCCTGGTCCTTGATTTCACCAATAAGTCATCCACATACACTTCCAGATATATGTGCATCATGTCATGAAATATGGCCATCATCGCTCTTTGGTAAGTAGCTCCAGCATTCTTTAACCCAAACGGCATGACCACGTAACAATATGTTCCCCAAGGGGTAGTGAATGACGTCTTTTCCTGATCCTCTTCTGCCAAACGAATTTGATTGTATCCCGAAAATCCATCCATGAATGAGAGGGTTTCATAACCTGCCGTGTTATCAATCAACACATCAATGTGAGGCAAGGGAAAATCATCCTTTGGACACGCGCGGTTAAGGTCCCGGAAGTCAATGCAAATCCTGACTTTCCCATCTTTCTTCATGACCGGGACAATGTTCGCCACCCATTGAGGATAAAGAACGACTCTAATGAACCTGGCTTTGTGGAGCTTATCGACCTCTTCTTTCATTTTTAAAGCCATCTGAGGGTGGAAACGTCTTAACCTTTGTTTTACCGAGATGGACCCTGGCTTTAGGGTTAAACGGTGTTCGACCAAGGTTGAATCCAAACCCGGCATATCCTCGTAGCTCCATGCAAACGTGTCCTTATATTCCTTGAGGACCTCAATTAATGCCTCTTCTTCAGAGGGTGGTAGGTTGTCACTTATGAGGATGATCCTAGGGTCTTCCTCAGTCCCCAAGTTGACTTCTTTGGTGGATTCTTCTACGGCGGTTGACGGCTCGTCGAATCTCCTCATTCCGCTAGCGTATGCGCCCGCCGCATCCTCATATTCTTCACCCTCATCTTCAGTGGGGCATTCTTCATTCGTGATCTCGTAGACTCCATACCCTTCATCAGATGCACAGTTGCCCTCGCATTCTATTTCGGGTAGCTGGATGGGATTTTCTAACAACTGGGGGATGACAAGAAGGGCCTGACACCTGGCGGCCAAATCCAGAAGGAATCGACGAGGGATCTGCCTACCCTTGGATTTCTTCCTAGGTACTACCCTTGGCCTATCATTCCTAGATTGACTGACAATATTTATAGAAGAAGAGGAAGATGAGGAGGATGGTGTAGAATGTACAGGAGAAGACCCCTCAGAGGAGGGGTAGAAAAGGTCGCTCATCGGACCTTGGACGGGTGGTCCGCAAGGCGGTACGCACCCGTGGGAGATGTAGGAGGTTTCCTCAACGAAGATGTGTTGTTGGAGAGTTTGAAAATTGACGTTTTTTTTTCATTTTCATTTTTAATGACAAAGCAGTGAAAAGAGATTGGAGGAGAGAGGAAAGTGGTTATGGCTAGAGGATTGTGGGGCTCGTAGAGCAGATCATGGTTGAAGACCTGACGCGGGTTGAAAAGCCCGCGTAGGTATGTAAGCAAAGAAGGGGACCTGGGAAGATCATCAGACAATTGTCTGGCCCAGGAAGAAGATATCAGCAAAGGCTGAGACGAGTGGATGGAGAGGATGGCGGCTAATGAGCCGTCGACAGCAATGTTGAGGACGGATGAAGATCCGTCGATGACAGAGTCCTTCTGGCGAGGACGAGGATAGTTTGGAACCTTGGCAAGAGTGATAATATTCTCTGGTATTTCGGAGATCAATGGTGGTCTTTCAAGCTGTGGAGATGAGAACATCCTTTCCAGTGCAACGGAAATGTCCCATATGTCGAACCATTTGTCCCACTCGCATTCTGGATCTTTGATCTTGCCTCTTTTGGTGATCCTCGGACATTTTTCAGCCAAATATACAGCATGTGATCCTCCATATGCTTCTCGTGGGTGATCTCCCATCTGAACAACGGGCCCTCTGTTGAAGTGGTTTGATAGAGTCCACGTGAGGGGCTTCCAATCTGCCTTGAACGGTCCTTTGAAGCCTAGGCCAAACCTACGGTTCGGCCTAATTTCTTTTGGCGGCTTGAGCATACCCTGTAACTGTGCGCCCAGACCTTTTCCCTGTTGATAGCCGATGTTCCTCATAATCTCCCAACCTTTGGAGTGAAAAGGGAGACAGGATGTTGCGGTTGCCCTGACCGGCTCCTTTGGTGCTAGTGGAACATGAGATGGATCACGTACGTCCAGCAGTGACAATATGGGCCGATGAGACGGCCAAACAGAAGGCAGAGAGGTGTTGATAGCATCCACTATGTGAAGGACAGGTGTACTGACCACTTTAATAATTCTCCCATTGTAAGGAAACTTCAGGCACTGATGGTTGGTGGAAGGCACAGCGTCCATGGCTTCGATGTAAGGGCGACCCAGTATAGCCTTAAATGTGGGGTCCATATCGAGGACATGGAATTCTGTGGGGATTGCCATGGGGCCTAGTTCTGCCTTCAGAATAATCATCCCCTGCGGCGGCCTTTTGCTATTGTCATAAGCCGTGACCGTGATCGAGGAAGGTCTTATTTGTTCCTCGTCAACCCCACACAACTGAAGAGTGTTCATGGAGATCACATTTATGGACGCACCCGTGTCGACAAGACACGGGTTTATGGATACCCCATTAATTTTTATTGAAATGCACAATGCATATTTCTGAGCTTCCTTGGGAGCGAGCTCGTAGTTGTGAAACATGATGGCTGGTTGTGTGTCTGTTGGGGTTAGGACGGTCGAAATCTTCTCCACGGGGAGGTCTTCATTAACCATGACCTTTTGAAGATATTCCATCAAGGCCGCCTGGTGGGATGTGGATCTTTGAAGTAGCTCTAGGATGGAGATCCGGGCAGGCGTCTTGTCCAAGTGTTTCAGTAGATCATACTGTGTTCCAGGGATAGCTCTTTCTGGTTGTTCTGCATCATCCTTCTCTGGCTGAGATTGCTCGGGATTCTGACTGTTGTGGGGGAAAACCCTGTGGAAAATCCTTCCACTCCGGAGCACCATTGCCTGTGACTTTTGTACCTCTGTGGGGGTAGCAGTGGGTTTTAACAGGGGTTTGAGGGGTAGTAGTGGAGGAATGGTTGATGAAGCAGGGGTGATGACGGGAGCAGGGATTCTGATGAGGGGTTTGTTAGGTGGAGGCATGGCGGAGGTAGAGGGGATATCGCGCGGATTATGAAGGATAAGGGGTTTGGAAGGTGGAGGTGGAGGTAAGGTTTGAAACGGGTAAAGGTTTTGAGGTGGATGGTGGGTGATGAGTGGTTTTGAAGGCATTAGTGGTGATGTGGTGGAGAAAGACGGGGTTATGTATGGTGGACGGATGATAAGGGGTTTAGAAGGCGTAGGGGTAAATGTGGTAGAGGTGGATGGTAAAGTGGGGGAGTGGGAGAAGGTGAGAGGGTGTGAAGGCGTAGTAGAAAGTGTCGGTTGATAGCAGGTCGGGGTGCGGATGAGAGGGCGTAATGGTAGTGGAAATGGTGAAGGCGATACCGATGCGGGTTGATGAGAGAGAGGTGCTACCCGGGCAAGGTGAGGGGGTTGCATGACGATAGGGTTGGATGTATAAAGAATGGAGGTACTTTCCTGGTGCCACACCTGCTCTCTCCCGACTTCCGGGAAGGAGGAGATGGGGTTAACCTGATGATTGGGCTGTTGGTGCTCCGGTAGTGGATTCTGGATTATGCCCATGTCGGGCTGTTGTTGTGGGGCCTGCTGAGGCTGCTGTTGTTGTTGTGGTTGCTGCTGCTGCTGCTGTTGTAACTGCTGCTGTGGCCTCTGAGGAGGTCTCCTAGCCTTGAGAGCCGCGACGTACCGTCTCATCTCATCCCAATCTATTTGATGTTCATCATTCATATCATGGATGTAATCTTTGAAATGGAAGCAGTAATCCACTGTGTGTCCCGGCTGCCTGTGGTAGACGAAGTATTTGGAGGTATCAACATTGGGGGGCCACGCGGGCCTTTCTCTGGGTAGGGCGAGTTGGTTTGATGCCATGAGGGCATTAAAAATATCTGCTAAGGTTTCTGGCAATGGTGGATAGGAGGCTCTCTTAGGACCGAGCGGCCTCCTTTGTTGCTGTTGGGGACCATAGTTCCCCGGGGGTGGAACTTGGTTGTACTGAAGCGGTGGTTGTTGTTGCTGAGGTTGTGGTTGTTGTTGTTGGGGTTGGCGTAATGGAGGCATATTATCCTGGGGTGGATTATTTTGGGGTGGAGGACGGAGAGGGAAAGGACCTGGTTGAAGGGGTAGTCGGGGCATTTGTGGAGGCCTT
The DNA here is from genome assembly GCA_022559845.1 of Amorphophallus konjac. Taxonomy (NCBI): domain Eukaryota; kingdom Viridiplantae; phylum Streptophyta; class Magnoliopsida; order Alismatales; family Araceae; genus Amorphophallus; species Amorphophallus konjac. The sequence goes on along the minus strand of CM040118.1, from coordinate 304,104,934 downwards.
GGGTTGACTGCATAGTTGGCATTGTTGACCGCACTGACTTGCTCATTTGTCACGACCCCTTCTGTGGCTCCGCCCGGGACACCAGCGCCTCTCTTTCTGACCACTTTGGGCTTCGGCGACTCAAACATGTTCATGATGGGGGAGTCTTTTAGCTGGGTTTGGATGTATCGGGCCCTTTCATAGAGTTTCTCCATTGTAGTAAGTTTATTCATGGCGAGGACGTGTCTGAACTGCGGGGTTGCATTAGACACAATCATTTTCACTTGTTCGGGCTCGGAGAGGGTATCCCTTATTCTTTCCGCCAGAGACCTCCATCTATCAGCATATCGGATAAAATCCTCGTCGGGTTTCATCTTTTCGGCCACTAGGTCGGTAATGGAGAGTGAGGGACCGACCCTATCCCTATATTTCTGCAAGAACCTTCTCTGGACTATTTCAAAATTTTCGGCCTCGCGGGGCTCCAGAGAATAGAACCACTCAAGCGCGGGACCATCCAATGATCTCCGAAAGAGGTATGCCAGGGACCTCTGATTGTTTTGCCAGTAAGAGGACTCATACATGAAATCTTTGAGATGAATGAAGGGGTTGCCGGTACCATTGTCTCTGCGGTACGTGGGCATTTCGGAGGGAGGAAGATGAATGACAGGGAGGATTGGCAAAGCAACCTCCGGGGTGGCTTTCACGTCCACCATCCTTCTCAGATTTTGAAACTGCTCGTCCATGCGGTTGAACCTATTGAGGAGCGATTGGGCGAGCTCCTCTGGGGGTGAAGGTGGCACTTGCCATTGGGGGAGAAACTGTCTCCCGGAGACTTGATGGGGGAACCCAGAATGAGAGGGAACTGTCGGACCGCTGACAGTTGGCCCCGGCTGAAGCGGTGTCTGGGGAACAACGGGAGTTTGAGATTGTGATGGGAACTGGAATGAGGGTGGTTGTTGGCTCGCTTGACCTTGAAGCGAGGGAGACTGGATGGCTTGCGCCAATGAAGGAGATGGAATGGCCTGCACGGACTCTTGGAGAGGTGCGATGGCCGGAGTTGATTCCTGGGGCGTGGGGGAAACAGATTTCCCCTTTAGAATGGCCTGGAAGGCCCGGAGCTGTTCAGAGGTAAGCTCCATGTTGGCGAGGACGCCTAGTAAGGAAGTGATATCCTGTGGCGGGGACGTGTCCCCGGTAATAACCTACACCTCATGCGAGGGGTCATGAGAAGGACCCGAGTCCATAGCATAGACTCGCGGGTCGGCTGTCAAACCACGACTAGGGTGGTTTTCCTCAGAAGACTCGTGAGACATGCTCACAGTTTTCCCAGAACGTAAAAACATACACTAGCAAGTAGGTAGCAGAGATTATCAAACAAGTGGATGCCTTTACGCCCTTTTTTTTGTTTTGATTTTGATGATTTTTTTTGTGTGTTTTTAGCGAGATCCGAAGTTCACACAAGATAGGGACCCTAGTTTATTTTTGTTTCACCGCCGTGTCAGCTAGGGTCTCTCGTCTCACCACGAATGAAATGACTAACTTCGGGGAACTTCAATGGTACAACCAGCCCAGTGAACGAAGAGGAGATTCTTCGATGTCGGGGACTTACGGAGGTCCCAGTGTAGGAGATTCTAGTCCGTTGAGAGGAATTCCCAAACGGAGAGTCCTTCCTTCACCGGGAAAGGGTGATCCTCAAAAAAATGAAAAAAAGGATAGAAAAGAGGAATGGATGTATGCAATGGAATGCTGACAGATATATGGAGTGGGAAAACAACAGAAATAACAAACATATAATAAACAAAGAACCAATCAGAACTGACGGTGCTGCCGTGAGCACAACGGGGGCGCGCGTGGGCGCCAAGGTGGAGAGGCATGGGTGGTGCCGAACTTGCAAGGGTAACCGAGAGGAAGCAGTAGACGTCCCACCGTGATCGCCAATCTGTGAGCGACGTCACGCGGTTCGGGGGAGAGCGGTGAAGAGGAAGCGGAGAGCGCGCGGGCTCCTTCTTTTTTGTTTGTTTGGTTTTGTTGTTTTGCTGCAACACAGAGATGAGAGAGAAGAGAGAAGGGGCCACCACGGGAGATTGCTCCGGCGGGGCGAGCGGGACAAGTATAATATAGCAAGATATGGGGTTCAAACGACCATAGTGGGAAGTGACTCGCCGCGACCTCGGGGGGACGGGAATGGTGCAGAAATTAAATAACAAGAATTGAAATGGCCATTGGGGAAGTGACTCGCCACGGCCTCGAGAATATGAGCAGAATATAGCAGAATATAAAAGAGAATATAAGAACAGAGATTTAAACGGCCATTGGGGAAGTGACTCGCCGCGGCCTCGATGATATGAGCAGAATATAACAGAATATAGAGAGAATATAAGAACGGAAATTTAAACGGCCATTGGGGAAGTGACTCGCCGCGGCCTCGATGATATGGGCAAAATATAATAGAATATAGAAAGAATATAGGAACGGAAATTTAAACGGCCATTGGGGAAGTGACTCGTCGCGGCCTCGATGATATGAGCAAAATATAACATGATATAAAGAGAATATGAGAACAGAAATTTAAACGGCCATTGGGGAAGTGACTCGCCGCGGCCTCGATGATATGAGCAAAATATAACAGGATATGAAGAGAATATGAGAACAGAAATTTAAACGGCCATTGGGGAAGTGACTCGCCGCGGCCTCGATGAAAAGATGTGATCGCCAGGGGCCGAAAGACCCCAAAATAAGAAAGTGATCGCGCCTACCTCAAGAGCGGGAGATGGCGGGTTGCTTCTTCCTCTCCTTCCGGCCGGCCGACGGAGAGGGCTTTCCTCGGGTACCCTTGCAAAACAACGACAAATAAATGACAAGTGGATTAGAAAGATGGAGGTGTAGTATTCAAATCCTTGCGGTAAAAATAACAAAATGATGGCAAGACACACACCTGGTTGGTGTTATCTTTTAAACCCCTCTCGGACTCGAGTAGGAGGAAAATGAGATGATGGATGCAAGAAGTATAAGAGAAGAGGCGCCCTTGTGAAGGGGGATAGAGGATGCAATATGATGAATGTAAAGAACTATGGAGAAAAAGGGGAAGAAAAGACTTATTGGATGAGCCGAGGGTGAAATCCGGCGGAGCTCCGGCAGCGTGGGGACGACGGGGAAGCGCGGTGGATGAAGACGGCCTTCCTCTCGCGAGCGTGAACACCCGAGAAGTCGGCAGAACCTCCACCTACAAAAGAACCCACGGGTTAGAAAATGACTCCGTAGCCTCTGGGCTTCGGCAGCCTATCGGATCACTGCTTCGCTCCCTAGAACTGAGGGGGTGGGGCTCTATTTATAGAGCTCCGGAGGGTGGAGGCGTCCAGGACTCTGGACACCTCCATCAGGGCCGAAATAATATTTATTCTATTTTTATATATTTTTTTGGAATACTTTTGTGGAGGCATCCAAGGCCCCGGACGCCTCAAACAGGTCCACCGAAAACCGACGACGGCCGCACGCGGTTTGGCACAACGCGTGGTTTTGTGAGCGGCGCCTCGTGATTCAGAAATGGGCGCGTCCAGCTGACCGGACGTCTCTATAATTTGGCTTTTTTCACACACGACAACCCGTCGTTCGGTGGGCGGCGCCCGTGAGGGAATTGATGGAAGCGTCCAGGGGGCTGGACGCCTCCAAAATTATATTATTTTATTATTTTTCTTTTGTCTTTTATACCAGGCTTGGCATTATATATTTTTTTATATGTTTTTATGGAGGCGTCCAGGGTCCTGGACGCCTCCATTAATATATATATATTTTTTATTTATTTTTTTGTTTTTTGTATGCCAACTGGCATTTTATATATATATATATATATTTATATTTTGTTTTTATGGAGGCGTCCAGGGGCCTGGATTTATTATTTTTTATTTAATTTTGGGCCCTGAAAAATAAAAATAAAATAAATTAAAAGATTGGGGGCGTCCAGGGGCCTGGACGCCCCCATAAAGACCCACCCGGGTCCTCGGACAACCTGTTGGCGGGCTGCCCGACAGATACCCTTCTTGGTTCCAGAACCTCTGATGCGTCTGACTGGTGTTGATGCCGTCCGAATGCCGTGACGAGATGATTCCGGATGCCGAAAAGGGCGGAAGAAGACTCAAGAAAAGGAAGCACTCAAGTGATTCAAAACGCGTAAGCCGTCGCGGGGCGTTGTATAGTAATATGAGACTTTCTCAGGAGACGTCAGGAATGGCGTGTCTACACCCAGCTCCTCCATCTCAGCAAGCTCCTCCTCTGCCTCGAGCACCTTTACCTCCACGTCCTATTATCGACCCTCGCTTGGTTGACTTTGATGAGGTGAATGAGCTCTTCCCGAATTTGTGCGCTCTTTTTGAGGTTCAGGACATTTGGATGGATTTTGTTACCCGGTACAATAGGTATTATCCTCGGTTGGTGCAGCAGTTCTATGGATTTTTAGCTGTCAGAAATGACCAGTTATACACCACGGTTGAGGGTGTGGAGCTTCATATCACTCCGGAGTTATTTCAGCAGGCCCTAGGAGTATCCACCATGGGTGCAGATAGGGCATATGGTTTTGGTGAAGTTCCAGCAACATTTACTGCTATGACAGCTGTGAGTATGTACACGGTTGGAGCAATTTGATCAAGCTAAATGCCAATCATTTTCCACCAATACAGCGAGTCCTGCACCACATGTTTACATGATTGATTTATCCCAAAGTGGGCGGTCGGGATGAGGTTACAGAGGTTTAGTGATTTCTATTCTATCATGTTATGAATGGTATTCAAATCAATATGGGTCGGCTCATGACTGATCTGATTGGAACCTGTCGTACCTACCTCCGGCAGTCTCTTCCCTATGCTTCGCAGTTGACCGGAGTCTTTATTCATGCCGGAATTAATGTGGAAAATGAGCAGTTCATCTATGTTCGGCAGGATGATGTGTACAATAAGCATAAAATTTTCACAGATTTTGGCTACTACTTTGGTCCTGACGGCGAGCTTGTATGGGACATTCCAGTTTATGGGGAAGATGAGATCCGTGAGGACGATGATGAGCCAGCGCAGCAGTAAGGCGACGGGGATGTCCCCCCTCCAGTTCCAGCTGAGGAGCAGCCTCCTCCCTCGTCCCCGTTTCACCCGGATCTTGAGATGCCACCTCCACCCCAGTTTCACCATGGGGAATCTTCCACTCAGGGGGCCGGACAACGCCCTTCGATGGACTACGAGGCTCTTGACGGGGGGCTTACCGCTTGGAGACTCGTAGTGGATAACCTTGGGGATCGTCTCTCTACCCTTGGAGAAAATATGGGCACTGTGTTTGACACCCTATCAGGGCGCTTGGACACCTTCTCTACTGCTTTTGAGACTCTCTCTACTCAGATGCCCACTCTCACCACCCACATGTCTTCCTCTCCGCGCAGATTTCGCTGAGTCTGGCCAATCCTTTACCCTCTTGCAGCTCTCCCTTATGGCATGCGGCGCCAGGATGCGGCTCGTGATGTATCCATTGGTCATATTCTTGATCTTCTTCACAGTCATGGCCACCAACTTAGCGACATTCGTCGGCACCTTGGCCTTCCACCTACACTCCCGCCGATCAGCCCCCCTCCTGCAGATGCTCCATGAGGCTTTGTTTTACTTTCACCTCTAGCATGTTCTCTTTTGATCCAGTGCTGCTTGAGTCCCTCCTTCGTCTATCCCATCCCTTTTTGTTGTTGACAAAGGGGGAGAAGTAGTAGGGTAGGCTTATTATCTACTTATGTATGTCGTTGTGTGGTTGGGTTGCTTGCTTGCATGTCATGTGAGGGCTGTCCGTAGTGTTAGTCTTTTGCTTAGACTTTGGTTTTAGAGTCGTGCATTCACTCGCACTAATGTACCTTGTAATGAAACTATGATGAATTGAAAGCACTAGTGTTTGAATTCATTTGTTGGCTTTGGTGTCTCATTTCATATTCTTCTTGCCTATCTAGTGATCTGTGCTACATCTGTTGATTGGTTTGGTTTGGTGAATGACATTTCTAGCACAACGTTCAATCTGAATTTTTACAACATAAACCTTGGTGTGTAAGCCTAGCATTTTGTCATCATCAAAAAGGGGGAGATTGTTGTATATCTATCTCAGTGTTTTTGATGATAACAAAACCAAGGACCTTTGGTGGATCTCTTGTTTGGAATCCTTGACCCAAGTGTTTTTCACACATTTTCAAGGCCGGATTTTTTCATGTTTTTGCTTAAGGTTTTAGCCTTCCGAATGGGCTTTCTAAGATCTCAAATGAACTTGACATTTCCCATAAACATGCATCCAATTCATGTCTCGGTCTTATGGATATGGTTCTCTGGGCTAAACTCTTATTTTTCAGGTTTTTTTGATAGTCCGATCGACCTCCAGCATGACCCGGTCAACCTGAAATAACAGAATGTAATTCTCTACAGTCTGTCACAGTGGCGGTCGACCGCCCCTCAAATCTCGGTCGACCGGATTTCCCAGGGACCGGCCACCTGCAGGTTTCTCAGTGGCGGTCGACCGCCAGCCCTTGCAGGTCGACTGCCAGCCCCGAGCTGCCAACAATTGTTGACTTTTTATCCTTTCGAGATAAGTCACTCTCATGGGAATTGTTTAATCCCTAAGCTACCAAACTCTCCAGATATTGTGGATCTGGTCTGGGGGAGGCCTTGGACCATTCAAGAAACCTATATAACTTATACAAGAGGGTTTGGAAAACCCTAATGCTCAAGGAAGATAAAAGGGAGGCTGCCAAGAGGAAGAGAAGGGATTTGGCACTGTAGACGTGAACAGTGCTCCGAGAGAAGTTCTTCATCCTTCTTCATCAAGTCAAGTGAAGATCAGCCCAAGGATTCAAGCTGCATCCAAAGCATCCACCATCTATTAAGGGGGAGCAAATCAAGATTCTTCTATTGTGTTCTAAATTCTTTTTACCTTCTTAAACTTCATATGTGGATCTTGTAGTTGTTAAAATATTTCGGTGTGTGTGGATCATCGTAGATCCGTGTGTGTGTGTGTTTGTGTGTGTCCTCGGTGTAGCTGTGTGTGTATTAAGGTGTTCTTACACCTTCGCGGGAACCCCTCTTCCTAGTGTGTAAGTGTTGTGTGTGGTTGATCTTGTAACTTTTTACAAGATAGTGTGTGGATCCTTACAGTCTGTGAGGGGTGGACGTAGGTTGCCGTTGTGGCATCCGAACCACCTAAAAATCATGTTGTCGTGTGGTTTGTTCCTTTTCTTTCTATCCCCATTCTGTGCAAATTGCATGTGTGATTTCCAGTTCAGTTTTATTCTCGTTTATCTTGAATAATCCATTTATCACCTTTTAGATCTTGCCTTGTCTTTTGGTTTCTGTTAACCTTGTCTCTCATATAGCATTCTATCACATATTTTATACAAAAAGAAAAAATCTTCATTAATTTTTTAACACCCAATTCACCCCCTCTTGGGTGCCATTTAAACTCGGACTTCAGTTTGCATCTTTTCACTTAGTCTGTGCATTGAGTAGAGTCGGTGCAACACATAGTTAATTTTCCATTGAGTCTGTGCATACATATATCAAGTCGGTGTGCAACCCTTGTTGTTGCACACAACCAAGTCGTTGTAATGCCTTCCAGGCATAAGGTAAGTCGGTGCAATCATTATTCCAGCACGCGACCAAGTCCGTGCATGCTTAAGTCTAGGCAAAGCAAGTTGGTGCAACACTTCTCGTTGCATGTGATCAAGTCAGTGCAACGCTCGCACTTTACACATACCTAGTCAGTGCATTCCACGTTTGTGCACACACTATGTCAGTGCAGCGTCTGCATTGCGCACACATCAAGTATGTGCACTTCTGGTCTTAGAGTAATATCAAGTCTATGCACATGCTTATGTGTGAACACTTGACTCCGTGCATATGTGTTTACATTCTATATCGAGTCTGTGCACATTTAGTTCAAAGCCCTATCAACTATGTACATTTCTTTACTATTTGTCAGATTGTTTCAAGCTGACATTAAGTCTGACTTTGATAGGATATCTGCTCGAGGAGTTTAAGAATGGCACGTGATCCAAGAATAGAGAGGTGTGTCACGCCCCGAGCCTTTATTACAGCGGAAGACTCGCTCAAGGAACGCAAACAGTCGGCATGGTAAGTCTCTTGCAAGCAAGAACGATCAGAGCGCAAGGCAATCACACATAAGAATGCAATCGCACAATAATTACTCAAACTCCAACTTTATTTAATTATATCAAATATTCAAGTACAATAACCTTTTCATCCTTTTTTCCATTCCACTAGACTCAAGAAACAAGAAATTACATAAACTCAATCTAAACATTGTAGACTTCCTAAGTCTTCACTCTCAGTTTGATATGACATTCATTCGCTCTCGGACCTGCTACTTGTATAACTCGAATCCTGAATTCGTATCACTTCCATCTCCTGAAAAAAGATTGGAAATAGGTAATGAGCATACTTGCCCAGTAGGTATCTTCTCATCAACATGATTAGCAATATTTAAGTACTTAGCATTTTAGCTCTAAAGAATTTAGGTAAACTCATACGAATGCGATCAATCATGCGAATAACCAAATTAACAAAGATAATAGAATGAGGCAAGTATGAATTAGCACGATGTCACAAGAACATGATATGGCCTTTCATGAGCAAGAACGTCTCGAGAATGTACTAGCAAGCCACATAATCATCACTCCAGCATTTTTTCTTATGAGCAAGTACTTCGTGAATTTTTGTGGAATATCAAGCAATAGTCATGTACAAGTATTTTCATGATGCGTGGATTTTCACTTATTTATAAAGAAAGTACTCCCAGCGTAATGCGATGCCAGTAGCATCATACCCATGGTTTATAATAGTATGTTTCCGACAATCAGCCGAGGGGACTAGCATAGAGCCATTGAACATAATCAATGCTCGATCGCATCTTTAAGTATAAATCAAGCTATTTCCACGCATGTAACAATAAGTATGGCCAAGAATGTAATAAGTTCAATAAGCTCATGATAAAATAATCAATGAATGGAACGCTTCAATTAAGAAATGTGAGTCAAGAATGACTTAAAACAAGGTTATGCTTATGGAAATAATTCGGCAGCATAACGGTACATTCCTTATTTCCATAAATTAGATTAAGTATCTTAAACAATATGACAAGTCCTAGACTATCAATAGTCTAATCTAGGAACTTTGGAATATCAACACTTGGGTCATAACCTCGGTTTAAACACTCAAGAACTGTGACGGTCAATCAATGGGCCGTTACATGATCGTGACAGTCTATCATTGATCCGTAGAATGGCTGAATCCAGAAATAAATAAAACGGACTCAGTAAATGTGACGGTCATATATTAGGCCGTTATATGGCATGACGGTCCAACATTGATCCGTTACATCTCTAAAAATTAAAACTTCGATAGTGCTTTCTAACAATTGGGCTTTCATGGTACAACCAACTCGGCGTCCTAGTGGGAATCCCAGGCTCGCGGAGAATTACGGAGGCCTTGAAACAAGATTTCCTAGTCCATTGGAAGGAATATCCAATAGAGAGGTCCTCATATTCAAGATAGTGTTCCTATAGTGCAAAGTGTGAACTAATGGCCATATACCGGAATATATGCCATGCACTTAAAGAAAATGACTCTATAGATAGAAAAGACTGGGAAACGATGTGAAACCATAATAAAACTCCGTCAATACATCATTTGAAATCATAAATTAAATATACACTATAAAGGTTTAGCAATGAAATTAACCTAACTCAAAATAACTTCAAATGCTTGCAATCATGCAATTCCTATCATGAATAATAAATAAACCTCAAAGTCATGATATCAGGTCAAAACTTAGATAATTAGGCTTATTTATAAGTAGACTTGGACTAATTTCCATTCGTCTCGAGTTGACAGAAAATAGTGTTCTAATGGTGTAGCATAGGCGCGTTACAGTCCTTGTGTGACGGTTTGTCGAGGGGCCGTTACAGTATGGTAACGCTCCTGCTATGGTGCGTCAGAGAAACAGATCAATTTAAATACAACAGAGAGTGGTGACGGCTTATCGTAGGGCCGTTACAATCATGTGACGGTCCTACCCTCATCCGTTCAGAGCTTCTGCTGAACAGTAAAGATAAGGAACTATGTCCATGCAAGAAGAATCATATCACTAGCTAGTCTAGCCATGATAAACGAAGTAAAGGCCAGGTATATGCATAGGTCGCAGTGAATAAACAAGATGATATCTTTTATCTTTGGTTAGACTAAAGGTATGCATGTATGCATGAACTTACTAAAACATGAAATTCACAATCTATAATGCATGAAATCAAGTCAAATCAGAGGGCTTTTATCCCTAACGAGATCTTTTTTCTGTTCATGAGATGTCCTACCTTTTCCCTGGGCTTTATACTTCTAATTTGGGTCCTTCAAGACACGCCCTAGTTCTCTTCTTCCTGTAGCTTTTCAACAACTTCTCGTTGCCCTAACTCTCCAATCCCTTGACCTAAAGAGGTGAAATTTTGGAGGGTAAGAAGATTAATCTAAGGGGAACAAAAGTTCTAAAACACCGAACTCTAATTACCTCCGTTTGGGTATCCTAATTTCTTGATCTTCGGTGGTCCTTTGCTCTGAATCCTAGGTTGTTATGACAAAATCAGCGAGTTTAGAAGCCTTTATCTCCTTGGTTACTTGATCTTCTAACATGAAATTTTGAGAGTTGTTAGACCTTAGTATTATAAATAAAAAAAGTTCTAAAGAACTTATCCGAAATTCTATCTCCTTATCTTGATTCTTCACGAAGCCAAAAGTAAGGGTCGCTCAGTTCAGAACTAGATCTTATTTATAGAGATTTGGCTAGGGTTCAAGGATTAGATATCTATTCTAGAGTCCTTAGCTGGCTAAAATCTGATCCCTAAGAGTCCTTAACAACCTTACACATCCTTCTAATTAGGTCTCAGTAGATAGGATCCCAAAGTTCCAATCTTTTTGTAAGTTCTTCAACTTACGGAATTAGCAGGGTGTAACGGTCGTGTCTAGGTGCGTTACACCACTATAGCGATCGCCCGATAGACCGTTACGTCCAACGTGTGTAGAGTTTTAATTTAATAAAACTCTTTTATTCATTTTATCTATATAATTATCTATAAAAATAATATTTATCCTTAAAATTCATGAATATGCTAAATAACCTTCTACAATATGGGCTAAACTTAATGGGCTTGGTCCTTAAACACTTTTGAGTCTTAATTGAATAGGCTAGGCTAATTATTTAACACCATTTGGTCTTATAACCCATTTATTAGTTCAATAATCCATTTATTAATCTATTTAGCCCTTATAAACTCCTAACAAATTCCAGAAAATTTAATTTATAATCCAAAAAATATTTATATAAATTCTGGAGCACACTACACCCTCCCC